>CM019713.1:37737135-38212135 GCA_009760885.1 Achatina immaculata
GCATGTTTGCTAATAGTTCCTATTAAGTGTTGTTTGTTTACGATGCGTTTTCTGAAAACATTGTTCAGATTTCCTACCAGCACACATAGTTTGTCCTAGCTCCAGCAGTCGCTTCACAACTCGTTCTTCCATTTCCCGCTCTTCATTATTCCTCAGCCTTTCCAATACAGCTTCGGCAATGTCACCCTTGTCCATTCTCCGCCTGCCATTTATTTTGGCCTGTCCAGCAAGTCTGTCTGTCACTTCACTGCCATGTATTCTCGCATGCCCTGGACAATAAACCCACGTTAGGCTCCTCACAGTTGACTGGTTTAACAGATGAACCCATTCTTTTCGAAGCAATTTTTTTCTCAATCTTACAAAGCATACTCTGTGAATCCGTCACAATGACGCCATGAACTGCATCACTGGCAACTAAACAGTTCAATTGCTGCCGACATAGCCTCTATTTCCATTCGCATGGTTGATGTGGTGACTTCAAAGGCTCCCGAACCCTGTGCCGCTGCTCTTCCATTGCGGTAAACAGCAAAACACAAACCTACCGGTTAACTCTCTCACTGTTTCTCTTTCTCTAACATGTAAAGTTCATTATTTATTACGCCTATGCTAATGTTATATAACGTGTTCTAAAACTTCACTATTTCTAAAACGGGACCCTTCCTTCTTGTTATTGTTTGTGTTGTTTCTCAAATGTCTAACTCAGTTTGAGAAACGAGTTATACAAATGATGGCGTTGACCGGCAAATACCTATAAATTGTGGATTGAAAACGAGAAAAACCGAAACTTTTTTGAAGGTCATCGATTGCTGTAAGCAGTTTATATTATCAATAAAAGCAACGTAAAAAGTAACCAGCGAAATCGGTTGGGGGGATAATCAAACGAAAAGACGACAGTTATGTCTGCATGGAGGAAAACAAGCCGGTACAGACTGTAGTTCATCATATGAGCATTTCGTCTATATTAAATCTCGCAGCTGATACTAAATAAGAAAAATAATTTCACACAAGTATTTACGTTCTCCTGATGTGCGTTTAAGTTTAAATTTTAAAAATGTATAATGTAAGGAATGTTGTGTATTGACAAAACCGATATTTCATGCAAAATGAAAGACTCTACATCTCTACTGCGTTGCAGAAAAAAAATTTCTCAACTATAATGTAGCTCGGGAGCTTGTAGATTAGCAAACAGTTCTTCACGAAGAAGAATCAGCGCATGGGACCTGGTTGTATGTATGCAAATAAACACTCATGCAGTACATGTTCTTTGGTCGCTACTGAACTGTTACGGGGGCATGAGCTACACAGTCTAATACTAAATCTGTTCAAAAGTTATGTTTGTTTCAGTCTGCAATATCATTTTCCAAATCTTAAGATTATCACTTGTTTATGTGTCTTGAAAGTATGTCATACAAACAATGATGGGATATAAGAACAGTGTATATTAGGGAGTTAAAAGTAACACTAATCTTGGTATAAAAAATCTAAATCCAGCAGTAGACATTTGTAGTACAGACATGTTATGTCATCCTTATCTGGATGTATGTGTACGGAGACACGTCGGCTATGTTGGAGGTATGCCATCAGCACACCAGATCAAAGATGACCGTTCCCATGGAAATATTTAAGACAGAAGAATAGAGCCAAGTTATTCGTTTCTTGTATAGTGAAGGAGAGAAATCTGCAGATATTCATCGCAGAAAGGAGAGCCAATATGAGGACACAAGTTTCGTCGCTTCAGCAAGCACACACATGGCAGAGGAAGTTTAAATGTGGGGCGTCAGTTTTTTTTTTTTTTGTTACGGTTACGGCTGGCTCTCGTAGCCTCACACTGAGAATAGGCCTGACACTAGCATTAAAGTGGAACGAATCATGCGGTAAAACGGGAGGATAACAACTGATGTGGTGGCTGAATAAGTCAAGATTAATCATGGCTCGGCGCAGCCATATCACTCGCGAAATACTGTTGAACTGAAAAGTCTCCACCAGATGGATACCGCAACAACTCACCCCCGATCTGAAAGAACGTCGAGAGAAATTTTTTTATTGAAAACTCAGTTACGAGGTTTTGAAGCTGAAAGGAATGATTTTCTACGACGTAATAGTCACCGGAGACAAATACCGGCTACACTTCTTCCAGCCTGAGATAAAGCTAGCCAGCAAACAGTATTCTTCGCCGAAATTAAAGAAGTTCAGTACAACTCCCTCCGCCGGACACACACTGAAAAAACTGTAGTAAAGCTGTGATAACAGATAATTGTATTATTTAATAAAGAAGTAGTAGTTTTAGTCACTAACAGAGTACACCGTTGTAACGGTTCGACTCTTTCCCTATTCTTACAGTAACATACAAAGAAAGTTTACACGTTACATCCAATCTCCTTAGGACTATTCCAGAACGTCAAGAAAGTCTCCGTGTTACACCCAAGAGACGTAGGACTAGCCCAGAACGTCAAGAAAGTCTCCGTGTTACACCCAAGAGACGTAAGACTAGCCCAGAACGTCAAGAAAGTCTCCGTGTTACACCCAAGAGACGTAGGACTAGTCCAGAACGTCAAGAAAGTCTCCGTGTTACACCCAAGAGACGTAGGACTAGCCCAGAACGTCAAGAAAGTCTCCGTGTTACACCTAAGAGACGTAGGACTAGTCCAGAACGTCAAGAAAGTCTCCGTGTTACACCCAAGAGACGTAGGACTAGTCCAGAACGTCAAGAAAGTCTCCGTGTTACACCCAAGAGACGTAGGACTAGTCCAGAACGTCAAGAAAGTCTCCATGTTACACCCAAGAGACGTAGGACTAGTCCAGAACGTCAAGAAAGTCTAGTCCCTACATTACATCCAAGCTACTTATGATCCAAGAGCGTCAAGAAAGTCTAGTCCCCACATTACATCCAAGCTACTTATGATCCAAGAGCGTCAAGAAAGTCTAGTCCCTACATTACATCCAAGCTACTTAGGACTACCTCAGAGCGCCAAGAAAATCTTCACATTACACCCAAACTACTGAGATCTTCACTGGAAAGTCAGTTCATTACATCATTCCGGTCTGACTTAATGTCTCTACTTTCACTTTCTTCACAGCATCATTATCTGCCAATGACCTCCATATAGAACTCCTGTAACACACACACAAACAACAAATAATTCCGATTTGAAAGTAAAGAACTGTTTGAAAATTCCAGGAGCAGAATAATGACAAAATTCCGAGTTTTAACACTCGAGGACTCGGGTCAACCCTACCAACTGACAGAGAACAAATATAGCACAAATGCACGGTTTTCTGCAAAAGGAATATAAAGGCCTTTAGTTTATTTGTCTCCCTTTTTCCAAGCATCAGGAAGACAATATGCCAGTCATTGATTCCGTGTAATGATTGATAGAAACTGCATGGAACTTGAGCATTCTAAACATGAACCTCACGTCTGTGTGTGAGCGAGCAGGGGGGACGCTACCGCCAATAGCAGATAGAGTTATCGATCTTATTAAGCCGTAAAAGTGCTAATCCTTTGTGAAAAAAAGGATCACTGTTGCCAGGGAAACAGCAAGAAAATAACATGGCGGATGTAACTGACATTCCGTGGATTTCGAGCAATCCGCATTTCCGCCAAACAAAGTGGTGGGATTATTTCTAATCCCACTTAAATCCTTCGGATTAGTGACTTATGTTTGGGAGTAATCCACAGAGTGATGGAAGGCTATTTTTATCGGTTCTAGTGGTGGAAACGTTGGGTGAAATAGTAGCTACTACGATAAAGGTTGACTCTTCTGTGGCCGAAAGAAATTATGGAAAACTCATGTTGATTTTCCATCAGAGATAACTATGGGAATAATGAATAGTTTTCCATTTTACGGAAAAATCCATGGAAAGATTGTGATGATTTTCGAATGGAAATTTCTTTGAAAGACGGAAGGCGTTCCCGTAGATTTGGTTAAACCATTAAGAAAATGGGGAGTTTGTTCGTTGCACAAGGACTTGGAAGATAAGATGTATGATGTCTGCGGACAGCTATCGCAGGACAAATGAAAATTGTCATTCGCAAGACGAGGATCTTCAGAGAGATATGACTTGCAAGTTTTGTTTTCTTCACCTGTGAAAATGTCAGATCGTGGCTGGTCTTTCGTGCCAGAAAAAAATTTCAGGAAAGCAGAAGACGACTTTTATGTGAGGGAATTTGTCAGAAAACAGGCGTTCTTTCTTCAAACGAGGAATCCTCCAGGAAAAAAAAAATTATCAGCTGTTTTTCCAAGGAATTCATCAGGAAATTGGTGGACGTTCTTGTGCTAGGAATTTGCCACAAATTGGAAGCAGTTCTTTATATGCTGAAATTGTCAGAAAAAGACAGTTCGTCAAGCAAAAAAAAGTTGTTAGGATGAATCCCATTTTATTTGTGAAGAAAACAACATGGAAGATGGAGTTGAACTGCCGAGGTCCATTAGCTGAAGATTCGTGCTGGACAAACAGAGGACGTAAAATGCAAAGAACAAATATAAAGTCAAGCAGTTACACGAAAACAAACTTCGGAGCTGATAAATTTCTGAGCATTTTCAAAACACGGAATGGAATCAAAGTATAGGAACGTAAGATTATTTTCACCACTAATTATTTCGTCTATTTATTCTTGTTTTGACATCTTGGCGAGCTACCATGCGGGGCCTATGTGACGTTTAACGGCACGGGAAGGATGTAAGAATTCTTGTTTTGACATCTTGGCGAGCTACCATGCGGGGCCTATGTGACGTTTAACGGCACGGGAAGGATGTAAGAATTCTTGTTTTGACATCTTGGCGAGATACCATGCGGGCCCTATGTGACGTTTAACGGCACGGGAAGGATGTAAGAATTCTTGTTTTGAATCTGGTCAACATCAGAGAAAGTTACCCTACATGGGGGGCACAGTAAACGACACGACGATCAAGAGAGAACAATGTTGTAGGGTATAATTACTGGGGGCACCAGGAAGGGGGTAGTTAAGAAGGCATTAGGCGGGCCCTGGGATTCCATCATGCTCACCTGAAATCATGGAAGATCTTTCCAATCAAATCTCGGCCATTGCTGAGCGTAAATAAATTTACTAGCAATATTAATTCATTTATGGCATAGCGCTGTTCAACAAGACACAGAACTTAAAATATCTGACTTTAAGGGCGAGTATTTCATACCTTGCCATTTTATCCACTGATTCATCATCAGCAATTTCTATCAAAAGATCATAAAATTCACAAATAGAATATCTTAAAGGACTAATGTCTTCGGTTTTAGATTCTCAGCTTTTGGTACGACGTGGCTTTAGCTATAGAGTTCTAACATGTTTTTGTAAAGGTTCCCCAAAAGATATGTTGACGCTGAGAAAAATACGTTTCAAAAACATTAATACCTCTCAAGATGAGATTGCGAAGTCACTGACAAATGAATTGAAAGAGTAATAACAACAAGGGAAAAGAAGGCTCGCGGGTTCAAGTCTCTGATGCATTATTGAATTCTTGAATGCTTTCTTTTCATATATGATCTATTGTCTTATCATGGTAACTCATGCTTAAGACTGGAATATTCATGTCTGACAGTTTCCTAAAAATACATTCAGCTAACACCAAACCTGTAGTAGCTTCTGCAGGAAATAAACCAAGAAAGTGCTCAAGAATATTGATGTACATTATATTGTATGGCATATTTAACTTACCTAGTTCACTAATCAATGATACTCTAAACACCACATTCACTGAAGCCAGCATCTTGGCTAGACGACGAGACATTCTTAGTGTAACGCTCTGGAAACTAAGGAGTCACATGAACGAATGCATGAGTGAATGAATAGATGAATGAATGAATGAATCTTCAGTAACAGAATGACGGACGCTGATAGAGACAAAACTCTCCATGGATGACTGATTGTATGTTGATTCTACATAATGACCTTCTCTAAAACCAGACTACTCTAAAACCAGGCTACTCTAAAACCAGGCTTCTCTAAAAACCAGGCTTCTCTAGAACCAGACTTCAAAGGTTAAGCAGATGGTTACTTGCGATGTCTACGAAACACTCCGTGCGTCTCATCAGAAGAGATAACAACAAACAGAAGAGCTATCACTTGAAAACCTTTGAAGCATGTATGCACTACCATAAAAGCCCATGCAGACATTTCTGTCTTGACCATATCCATAGTACAGAACGTAAGGAATCTTTACACATTATTTATGGAAGTGGTTCCCAGTCTGTGCTCTACGGTATCTTGGTAGGGATGACAGCATGTCCCTCGCTGTCTTTGTTTTCTTATGGGAACCCCAGATACTTATTTTATTTTTTTTAAAGCTGGGTTAACTCCTATGTTGGTTCTGGCAATCTCCAATTCTACCAGCAAGCCACCAGGTTCTCCGTTGCCTCCTCCTCACGCCTCTATCCTTTATTCTCCTCCTCTGTATGCATGTATGTATGTATGTATGTATGTATGTATGTATGTGTGTATGTATGTATGTATGTATGCATGTATGCATGTATGTATGTATGTATGTATGCATGTATGTATGTATGTATGCATGTATGTATGTATGTATGTATGTATGTATGTATGTATGTATGTATGTATGTATACATGCATGTAAGTATGTATGTATATATGTATGTTTGTTTGTTTATATGTATGTAGTATGTTTATATGTATGTATGTATGTTTATATGTATGTTTTATGTGTATGTATGCCATATATATATATATATTGAGAACACTGATGGAAAGATTAATAGAAGTAAAGACGGACCTATACTTGTGCTTCATAGCCTACTGGAAAGCATTCGATAGAGTGAGGCACACAGAAATTATAAGAATGCTGGAAGACATCAGCATAGATGGGAAAGATATGAAACTCATCAAAAACATAAACTGGCAGCAATCAGCAGCACTGAAGGTTGAGAACCAAATAGGAGCATTCCAAGACATAAAATTGGGAGTGAGACAAGGGTGTGTTCTATCTCCTGACCTCTTCTCCTTGTACAGCGAAAACATAATGAGAAATACAAAAAGTTTGCCAGGAATATCATTTGGCGGGTACAATCGTAACAACTTAAGACATGCAGACAACACAGTTCTGATTGCTAAAAGTGAATGGGAGCTACAGGCTCTTCTGGACATCGTGGTTAGTGAAAGTAAAAGTAAAGGTCTCAGCCTGAATAAAAAAAAAAGACTGAAGTGATGGTCATCTCAAAGAAAAGAATACCATCAAAATGTAGCATTATCATCGATGGCGCAGAACTGAAACAAGTTGATAGATTCGAGAAAAATTATAACAACTGATGGGAAATGTCACAAAGAAATAAAAAGCATACGAGCTCAGACCAAGTCAGCATTCCATAAAATGAGAAACATCTTGTGCAACAGATCCATATCAATGGAAACAAGATTCCGTGTACTTCAATATTACATCGAGCCAAATTTGTTTTATGAGTGTGAAGCATGGTCTATGAATAAGAGATTACAGCGAGAAATAGAGCCCATGGAAATGTTGTTTATAAGAATTATGTTGAAGGTACCACGGACAGCCAAGAAAACTAATGAAGAAGTCTTAAGAGATGCTGGAGTTAAAAGGCAAATTATAGCAAAAATCAGAGGCAGACAAGCGAGATTTATAGGACATTTTCTGAGAAGAGGAAAATTGGAACACATTGTGGCAACTAGAAAAATTGAGGGAAGAAGAGACAGAGGAAGACAGAGAGAGAGAGAGAGAGAAGTTACTGGACGGGCCGTCAGTGTGGCTAGGAAGAAAGTCAGCGGCGGATCTCATAATCAAGTCTAAAGACAGGGAATTGTGGGAAGGAAATGATCGCCAACGCCACGCGGCATGGCACTTGATGTATGTATGTATGTATGCATGTATGTATGTATGTATGTATGTATGTATGTATGTATGTATGTATGTATGAAATCATAACGTGCCCTTTCGTGTTCCTGCACGAGTTCCTCAACTACCGACATCAGTATATCCGTCTAGTCCACAGCAGTGATACCTGGTGCAATAGAATTACGGGCAACATGATCGGCTACCTCATTACTTCTCACTGTATTATAAAATCTTCATTACCGACCCCTAAATGCGACCTGTGCGTGTTGAAAACTTTCAGCGACAGTAAATGTGTAAAGCTAAAACAAACTAATATTCCTTTCTTCAAAGTTCTTGAGGTTTATAACTACATCCGGTCCTTAAAGAACACTAACTCAGCAGGATGTGATGATATTAGTAACAAGGTACTACGCTACGCTGCACCAGTTATCACAGACACACTAAAATACTTATACAACTTGTGTATTGACAAAAAATATTTCCCTGACGCTTTTAAACTCGCCAAAGTTTTTCCTCTTTTTAAATCTGGACAGACTAGTGACCTCTCAAACTATAGACCCATATCCATTCTGTCATCACTATCAAAACCTCTTGAAAAACATATACAAAAGTTAACTCTGCTCCACATGCAAGAAAACAATCTACTAATAGACAGTCAGTCAGGTTTTAGACCAAATTACTCCTGCCACACAGCATTAACTAAAATGACAGAAAGCTGGCTGTCTAATATAAATGATGACAAATTGTGTGGTGCTGTCTTTGTTGATTTTAAGAAAGCCTTCGATATGACTGATCATGAAATTCTTGCAAAAAAGCTGGAAGGCTATAGATTACACACTGACCTAACAAAATGTATTACATCTTTTCTCTCAGGTAGAAAACAAGTAGTTTGCTTTAGAAACAAAATATCTGGCTCGTCTGTGGTTGATACTGGTATTCCTCAAGGCTCCATTCTTGGTCCTCTTCTCTTTGCTATCTATATTAACGACCTACCACTACATTTAAAGCACTCTTCATGTGATCTTTTCGCTGACGACTGTACTGTTTACAATAGTGAATATGACATCAATAAACTACAGACAACGCTCCAAAATGATATAAACAGTTTGATTAAATGGAGTAATAAAAATGGTATGTTGATAAACACCAATAAAACAAAATCCATGCTCATCACTACAAGACAGAAACTGCAAAATGCAACTAAAACTTCACTACAGCTTTGTGCTGGGACTAAGGCAATAGAAAATGTTCATGAACATAAAACCCTAGGACTCATCATTGATCAGCATTTAACTTGGAATTCTCACGTACATAACCTAACAAATTTGATTGCACAGAAAGTTTACCAATTAGCCAAAATTAAACACTTTATCGACAAAGACACAAGAAAAATATACTACATATCACACATACAAACACACTTAGATTACTGTTCCACAATCTGGGATGGATGCTCAGTCTCAAACACAAAAAGGCTCCACTCACTTCACAAGCGAGCATTAAATCTTATTTGTGACAAACACCCAGTACAGACTGTAGATCAACACAAACAACTCAAAATTCTACCCCTCAAAAATAGAATCATTTTTAACAAAGTTAAGTTTGTTCACAGAATTCTGTCGCACAATGCTCCGCCTTACTTGTGGTCACTGTTTACGTATAACACTAAACATAGCCAGCGTTTAAAAAACTGTCTTCTTCCTAAACCCAGGATTGATCTGTACAAGAAAAGCCTTGCATTTTCTGCAGTACAGCTCTGGAACACCCTCCCCTACAATTTAAAATCCATTGGTAATACTTCATCCTTTAACTCAAACCTGTTTCATTATTTACTTGCTTGTAATTATATGCCTCCATAAAATAGCCAGCACTCTCTCAACACATGGCTCGTAAACCATCAAGTACTTCAATGACATAGTTAGAAAAGCAACTTGTTAGATATTGTTAGAAATTATTTTAATGTTTGTTAAAAAAACATATGTTAGAAGATGATTTACAATGTATTTTTATTTATGTATATGTCTGCGTGTGTATGTGTGCGTGAGTGCTATTTTATTAGGTTAATGACTTCTTCTCTTTTACCTTGAATGTAATAGTTAAATCTTACATTCTTTTGATATGTTTTTCCTAATTTAATTTGTATTTTTTTTGTACTAAATCAAGTGTGTGGGAAGAATGAAAGATGGAGTGATGAAGGGCAGAATGTAAGACGGGCCTGCGTGCCCAATTCTTTACCCTTGAAAAATAAAGATTATTCATTCATTCATTCATTCATTCATTCCCTCCTGTATGCCCTGGGCAATGTATCCACGTCAGCCTGATGTTACTGGATTTTCTACTACGCCATGTGAAGACGCTTTGAAATAGTTTTAGATAATTCTTTGCTAGCTGTTCGTTACTTGCTAATTACCAGAATCCTTCTGCGCGCGTCAACGTTTTCGTCTCCCCGTATGCAACAGTTCCACATTGTCTTCTGTTAGAAAAAAAATATTCTTAATTAATAACTAGCAACAGTGGAACAAAAGAACATTGCCGACGGTATTGTCTGCATTTATATGGGTTTTTTTAAAAGCAATTTCACGACAGTTATCATCATTATGTTGTATGGCGTAAGCACAAGCAGCATTCTCTTACGGCTATTGATTTGGTGGGAAAGTTCTAGCAACTCTGTTATACTTCTGTTGTGGTTGTTGTGTGTGTTTTTTGTTTTTTGTTTTTGTTTGTTTGGTTTTTTTTTGTGCGGTTCGTGGCTTTTTGCTGAAGTGGGTTCACTACTCTTGGCGGCAGTTATATTACTCTCATGCTAGAAGTACGTTACTATAATGTAGCAGGACTGTTGGTATCCTGTTATTTTAGAGATTCCTGTTACTTTGTCTCTCAGATATGCTCTCTCTCTCCTCTCTCTCTCTCTCTCTCTCTTTCTCTCTCTGATGACTATTCACAGAAACATAAAACTTTGTCAAATGTTATTGTGGAATGATAATAAAGCGGGACGTTAAATGTCTGCTGTTTAAAGATGTATACAGAGTCATGATAGCACGCACGAAGAAAACGTACAAACTAGGGCGGGGGTGGGGGGAGCGAGAGTGAGAAAAAGAGAGCGAGAGAGAAGAGAGAGAGAGAGAAAGAGAGAGAGGAAAAGAGAATGAGAGAGAGAAAAAGAGAGAGCTAGAAGGTGAGAGAGAGAGAGAGAGAGAGAGAGAAAAGACAGCGGGAGAGAAAAAGATACCGAAAGTGAAAGAAAGAGAGAGAGAGAGAGCTAGAAGGAGAAAGAGAGCGAGAAGGAGAAAGAGAGCTAAAGAGAGATAAGAGAGAGAGTGAACGAGGGATAAACTCTTACTGTCATAAGCCGTTTACATTGCTTCTTAAAAACTGTCGGAAAAACATAACAGTTGCAATCATATAGGTTTGCTTCCACATTTTGAGGCCTATAATTTCCAACTAGTGTAAATACTAAAAACAGACATGGTGCCATATTTTGTTGGTAAAGTGTCACACCCCTGATGAATGATAACAAAAATCTCCTCATTTTCCTTATACCAAATAGCGAAAATGGTGCGCGGGAGAACGAAAGGCTGAGAACCTCTGTACTAAAAATTAACTCTTTGTGAGTTCTTAATCCGAAAAATATGAAACACATTCTCAGAAGTACTAGATCTCACAAATAGTTGGTCATAAAAGTAAAAACATTCAACTTTATTCTTGACATGAAACATTTCATTGATTATTTCTGTATTTAGTAAGTCATTTACAAATCAAAGAGCGTTATTTTTTTCTCTCTGGAAGGAACTGTAGATATGTTAGAGTTTTCTACAATGTCATCATTTTGTGGTGTCTTCTAAGAAAAAGTCGATAACAGTGGCTTCTCTTGCTTTCATGGTGCACCCGGCCAAGCTGATTGTCATCATCTTGCTTTCATGGTGCACCCGACCAAGCTGAATGTCATCATCTTGCTTTCATGGTGAGCCCGTAAAAGCTGAATGTCATCTTGCTTTCATGGTGGGCCTGGCCAAGCTGAATGTCATCTTGCTTTCATAGTGGACCCGGCCAAGCTAAATGTCACCATCTTGCTTTCATGGTGGGCCTGGAAAAGCTGAATGTCATCTTGCTTTCATGGTGGACCCGGCCAAGCTGAATGTCATCATCTTGCTTTTCATGGTGCACCTGGCCAAGCTAAATGTCATCATCTTGCTTTCATGGTGCACCTGGCCATGCTGAATGTCATCATCTTACTTTTATGGTGGACCCGGCTAAGCTGAATTTCATCATCTTGCTATCATGGTTGATCAGGCCAAGCTGAATGTAATCATCTTACTTTCATGGTGGATCCGGCTAAGCTGAATCTCATCATCTTGCTTTCATGGTGGACCTGGCTAAGCTGAATGTCATCATCTTGCTTTCATGGTGGACCTGGCTAAGCTGAATCTCATCATCTTGCTTTCATGGTGGACCCGGCCAAGCTGAATGTCATTCGTATGTTTATTTTCTCCCGTCATTCGTGTCACTGTCGCCCTCTTCCTTTTTGTCCTTCAACTTCCACGATCGTATTAAATATTACATTCGTTCAAACGTTATACAGATATTTTCATTATCCACTCTACAATCGGTTCGTTTATCAGAATAAACCGATGAATACTTTCCTGTTTTGAATCATTTGCTCTCCTTGGAATACACCCTTCAGTTTTTCTCTACGTCAACAAGTTACTTTCAGCTTTTAAATTACATGGATGCAAATGCAACAGACGGAACCAGAAGTAATGAAAGAGGAATAGTTAACCGAGGCAATGAGCGCGACTCGGCAAAAGAAAAGAAGGATCTGTCACTTACCCGGGGAACTAAAGGTGAATGCACCGAGAACAAAGGACAGGGGAAACGAATCAAAGACACCATTCGTCTTCTTCTACTATGTAGGTAGAAGTAACTGCCGCTCTTCAAAGAGAGAACAGCATCTAAGAGGGATATCTCAGAATTTCAAACGATGTATGATGGCGTGGATTCCATTACTCACTGCAGGTATGAAGCATGCGTTATATATTTGTTATACTTGACTGACCTTGTTACACAGGTAACCTTCCAGGAAATCCTTGATGTTAGTCAGGTGAGAACGAAGCAGAGTTCTGAACGCGGCGTCTTCTTCTTCTTCTTCGTACGCACATTGGCGATGATGCGTGGTACCCTGATTTTTGTGATGCGCCTTTTGGCTGGGTACCTCCGACTTCAGCACCTTTCCTTGCTAGGGCAGACTGTGGTCTTGCTCGGACTGCTATGAAGACAGTGGTGTAGGCTGGACTGGCCAAAACTTTGTTTTCCAACCTCTAGTGGCTGTGCTTAACCCCTTTTTCCACGTCAGATCCAGCATGCAACGCTGGGTGGACAGACGGCTTTGAGACAGTTCCACAGAGACACTCTGACTTTGGGATGAGGAGTCCGATGGGTGCCTCAACGATATCCATTCCCCGCCACCTATAGTCTGCTGGCTCTGTTTTGTTTACATCATTCTGGTAGCCATTGTTGAAAAGACCCATAGGCTTGTCACGTCCTGGATTCATTGGTTTCACACCAGATTTTCCTCATCCCCGCCGGCGATCTCCATGTCCCCATGCAATAATTAGTGTATGAGTATATACCTATACACGGAAACACTGCAGTAAAGCTGTGATACTAAAATGTATAAACTAGGGAAAAAAGGTAGGAACAGATTTATTACTTAACGAGTTGTGACGTTTCGGCGTGAGCCTTAATCATACAAGAACATACAGGACGAAGAAATAGAGAGAGGAGATAAAATATAAATTCACATGAATGCTATGTTTAAAAAATCAAATAAAATGAATAGACCATATAACTGTAACGTGTAAGAAGCTGTGGCTTGTCCGACACTGTGTGTCAGAAATGCGCATGGTGGAGTGTAGAGAGTATTTAAGTGGAGACTTGGGATGTGGCATAGGTGGGTCGTAACTGAGGGTGGTGGGTGGGGAAACCGTGGAGGGGAGAGAGAGTGATATCTAGCCGGGAGAAGGTGAAATAATATGTGATTATAGTAGGGGTAGAGGGGTTGTAATGTGATGTTGTGAAGAGGTTCTAAGCTATGTGTAACACGTGAGAAGGGAGTGGAACTTAGTGCGGACGGATTATGAGTGTGGAAGAAGAGAATGGTAGGTGCAGCTGAATAACGAGTTCAAACCATGTGGTTCCAGAGTCCCATATTCCTGAATGTAGCGGTCATTTAATTTCCAGCAGGTGTGCCGCGGCACATTCGCACACGGGGAAGAGTTCGAAGGTGTGCCGTGGAAGTTTGGAATAGTCTATTAACAATTATAATTAAAGTTGTCTTTCATGGCTGCTGAAACAGGCACACGTGACGCCAGATTAACACTGTTATACTTAAGTGCCACGCACCCAAAAGTTTTGAGAACCGCTGGAATTTTTAAAACAGAACGATGGTCTGGTGCACACAGTCGATTATATTTCAGCTCTAGTAAGATAAGAATAGCGATGTAGAAATTAGGAAGAAGAACAAATGCAGGCTTATGACCGTCAGGTGTAGTCTACCTGGCTGTGGTTTCTATAACAAACTGCAACAGCAAGTTACAAAGAATCAAATGTGTATAGAACAGTGATTTTCAAACCATAGGTCGCGGCGTAACAAAAAAAGAGAGAAAAAAGTAGATACAATAAAAAAAGTATTCCGCATTTTTCACCCAATGCATAGGGCAATGCAGAATTGTAGGTCGCTTTATTAGTAAATGAAAAGAACTTTTATGTAGCAATGAATATGCAGTTAAACATGTAGAGAAAATTTTACATAATACTTTATAAAATTAGATTTATACCTTGCAAATACAAAGCACTTTATTAGTGGGGCTAAAAATTGTTTGACTTTTTAAATATGGGCCATGCAGCAAAAGGGTCTGAGAACCGCTGGGAAAGAAGGCCACACAGGGCTAATACTGTTAACACGTTCTCTACAAAAGTGGTTCCCATTTCTATTCATTTGTCAGAACAAAAAGGAATGTTAATCGCTTTCTATTTTTTCCTAACTACTGTACATTATTGTCATTTTGAAAATTCATCAAGTTTGTACAGTTTTTATTTTCTAGTGTAGCGCAGCGTCTACTCAAAGGTAACCAACATTTTCAGAAAAGAACATTCTTTTGCATTTAAAGCACATAGCTATCATACAGATATGAAACTTTTCCAAAGTATAGAGGTCAGTGGCCTCGATTTTGTAACAGAAGGGGGTCCTGTATTTTGTAACAGAATGGGGTCCGTGGCCTGGATTTTGTAACAGAATGGGGTCCGCAGACTTTTTAAAACGGGAAACCACCGCTCTACAACAAACAATATCTGCGACAGGTTTTTATTTCGCGTCTTCGTCAGTATTTGTTAGATGATTAGCAAAAGAAACAAATACATTTTAAAAAGACTTTTCTTCCTCCTTTTTTCTCGAGACAACGGAAAAACGGGAGGGACAAAAGGACAGAGGAGGACAAAGAAACAAGGTACTTGACGGACTAAAAAAAATGGCACAGAACGCGGTCAATATACATCTTATAGAAAGAGCAAAGGATGGATGATTGGGGAAATCATTGACGATCAACACCTAACTGGCATGGACTGGAGAGAGAGATATAGAGAGAGAGAGAGAGAGAGAGAGAGAGAGAGTGCAGGAGAAACAGAATATAGAGTGTTAGAATATAAAGAGTTTTCTATAGAATATTCTGAACAAGTAAAGGCACCTAAATGATCATTTCAAGTTTCACTTGAAACTATTGATGAAAACAAACTGCAGTAGAAAGTACGCTACAAGGCGGTAGACAAAGGAATTGAAACGGAAACTATGGGAAGAATTTTCTTTTTCCAGCATATCAGTTAATCTTGCTATAGAAAGAAAATTTCTGAAAGTTTTTCCTTTAGTTTTTTGGGCAGACCAAGTGCTTTGCGTTACAATACTTTCCTTGTGAGCTGCAAAACTATGTAACAATATGGACTTTGTCGGTGAAAGGTAATCAATCTGTATTACAGAGGTAAGAAATTCTGCTTCAGGGGACAGGCAGGTGTGACTGAGGTCGTACTGTTATAACTCCATATGATGCCTGAAAGATTTCAGTGTAGGAGGAAACCGAAATAAAGAGCAGATTAGCCCAGGCCAGTTTAGCAGTCATGAAAATGAAAAACGAACTATTTATGAAAATGAAAAACAAACTATGTAATGAAGCTTTGCCAATGAATACCAAAAAAAAAAAAGAGAGTCATTCTGTATTACATGGAAACCCGTAGAGTTATGTGGATGCGAAGCAAGGACAGTAATCGAGAGCGCTGACACTCTTCTGCAAGAAGCGGAGATGTTCCTCCTAAGAAGACTGATGAGAAAACAATGGACAGCCAAGACAATACATGAAGATGTTCTAAGCGAGGCTGGGCAAAAGAGAGAAATTATGCAAAAACTCAGAACACGACACCCGAGATCTGTAGGGCATGTTTTGAGAAGAGACAGACTGGAACATCCAGTGACAGCGGGAAAACTGGAAGGACAAAGGGACAGAGGAGAACAAAGAAACAGGACGGACTAAAAGAGTGGCACAGAGCACGGTCCAGCACACATCTTACATCTTATAGAAAGAGCAAACGATAGATGACTGTGGAAATCATTGACGATCAACAGCTAACTGGCATGGACTGGAGAGAGAGAGAGAGAGAGAGAGAGAGAGAGAGAGAGAGAGAGAGAGAGGTGAGGTTGTAGGAGAAACAGAAGTTTTCTATAGAATTCAAAAAATGTTTCACACTTTTACAAGCCGAAGATGAAGGACTGCCAGTACATGTTCCCACACCCAGTCGTTGATGAAGTGTGAACAATTCAGCTTTCCATGTCCAGGACAAGAGAAGCAGTGTCTTGCCATTAGTTCGTCAGAACTTTCTCACATATGCTAGGCCTCAGAACATGTCGGTCAGGAAAGTAATAAAAATGTTGCATAAAAAGTTCTTTGCATTATCTGCACTCATTAGGACAGAACATTTCGAAACAGAGTTTCTAAAAAAAAAAAAAAAACTACGATATCAAGAATAAAAAATTTCAAGAAATTTATTTCATCACTCATAAACAAAAAAAATATTTTAACAAAATATTTCACTGTTAGAACGATCACTGATGCATATTTCTTGTAATGCACTTTTTTTTTACACATTCCAAAATGCCGATTTATGTATCATTTAGTGACGTCTCGCCGCACGAATTAATATTGTATAATACTAGGAAAACATATTTCTGTATGCACATTCAAACGATTATAGATATAGATTACTGCAGCAAGCCCTCTACAGAAAAGCTCAGGAATCGTTATTTCCACGGCATTCTTGCTGAGCAATCCAGACTGCTTTTTGCATTCTGCCATGTTAACTCTTTGTTTGTCTCCTGTTCCCTCCCTCTTACCTATGCCAACAGTTCGCCAAACTGATGGGATTTCAGTGGCTCAGTACCTCCTGATAGAAGCTTTAGATCCGAATCCCACCTAAAAAAAAACGGGTGTTAGTTCACTGTGTTATATCCTGCACTGATACTATTCTCTGGTTAAACAGACCGGAAGCCATCTTACTGAAAGTAGAGAATACCTACCTGCAGGGCAATGCGCACCAGGGCGGATTGCAAACACGGCTACCGGAGAAATGACATGAAACTGAGTCCAGCCTTTTGTGAGGCTTCGACCCCAACTTTACGACCAGCGCAAATAGGACTTTATACAATCTACAAACATCATACACTTAACACAAACTTTCATGTTTGTTAACATATCTGCGAATAGCAGAGCAAATTTACTATAATGTTTCTGAATTTCACGAAAGTAACAAGCCAAATTTTTAACACTCTGCATTTCTAAAACCGCTTCTCTCATGACAAAGAGAAAGCGAATGATAACCAATAGCAAAGAGAGAAGTAAACTCCATTGTGCATACAATAAATGTAATAATTCTTAGTATTACGGAATAACGTACACAGTACACATAGCAATAAATATAAATACCAGATTTAGATTCCTAGGGGCTGCATATTTACATTTGTGCGTTAAAAGTCAGATACATAAACAGCAGAACTGTCGCAAACACAAACCTGATCATGCGAGATTTCGTGGCGTGGAAGAATTTAAATAGAGCACTTACGTACAGCGTCATCATGCATGGCATATACACACGATGTTTTAATATTATGATCCAGAAATATCTTTTGCCGAGTCCTTCCTTATTATGTAGTGTCATGTGAGGCTGGATAAACCGTGCCTGGAACCTGGCCCAATCAATGTTTTATCGTCACATGTGTCAGCAGCCAGGCGACACACGGATCAAACACAACACAGATCGTATGGCGTCTTGTTTTAGCCAGCACGGATCTTTTGTGATGCTTGATCTATCTATCTATCTATCTATCTATCTATCTATCTATCTATCTATCTATCTATCTATCTATCTATCTATCTATCTATCTATCTATCTATCTATCTTTCCGTCTGTAGGTCTGCCTATCCGTCCGTCCATCCATCCATCCATCCATCCATCCATCCATCCATCCATCCATCCATCTCTGTCTGCTTGTCTGTCTCTGTCTCTTTAGAGACTCATTATCATTATCAGGTGCCGTGACGACTGGCGTTCGGTATTATGGTTCTCCAGAGTACACGATCTTTTATGCATGTCATCAGTTCAGTTGGTTGGTGATCTCCTCTTACACCATCTCGTCAGACTGTCCAGTATCATTTCTCTTGGTCTTAATCTTGATCTTCTTCATTCTATTTTTACTGTTCTTATAATATTTTCAATGCCCCCTCTTCTCATTGCATGTCCTATAAAAGTATATTGTCTCTTATTATTTTGTCAAGATTGTTCGTCTCTTCAGCTCTTCTCATACATTCTTCATTTGTTATTTTTGCTGTCCAGGGAATTCGCAACATTCTTCTAATAAACCACATTTCTGCTGCTTCCAATTATTTTTGTGCAGACCTGCCTATTGTCCATGATTCACTTCCATATAACAAGATAGGTTCAATATAGCATTTTAGGACTCGTTTTCTAACATTCATTGATAAGGATGTGTTGGCTAATATGTTTCTCATTCTCTGAAATGCAGTCTTTCCTTGGCCTATTCTGTTCCTAATTTCTATTCTGCATTTCCCATCTGAAGTTATTACTACTCCAAGGTATTTGAATTTCTGCACCTGCTTTAGAATAGTTCCGTTTAATTTTATATTGCATGTTGGTGGATTCTGTTTCTTAGATATAACCATAGTCTCTGTCTTTTTAATGTTCAAAGTAAGGCCTTTCTGTTCACTTTCTTTGGCGAATTTATCCAAGAGATTTTGCAGATCTTGTTGATTCTCAGCTATCAGTACTGTGTCGTCAGCATACCGAAGCTTGTTAATATTGTATCCTCCAATTTTTATGCCTAGTTCTGTGATGATCGTTCTTAGAATATTCTCGCTGTACAGAGAAAAAAGGTCTGGAGATAGTACACATCCTTGTCACACCCATTGTTTTATAGGTTGATATTTTCCAGTTCTATTTTCAACTTGAATTGCTGCTTCTTGCTGCCAGTATAGATGTTTTACAATCCTCAGGTCTTTGCCGTCTATACTGATGTCTTCAAACATATTAATAATTTCATTATGTTTCACCTTGTCGAATGCCTTGGTGTAATCAATGAAGCATAAGTAGAGATCTATTTGTACTTCTAAAACTATTTCTGTTAGTGTTCGTAAAGCATAAATGGCATTGTGTGTTCCCTGTCCTTCAGCAAATCCAAACTGTTCATCTGCTATTTCCATTTTTATCTTTTTCTTTGTTGTTCTTATAATGATTCTCAGAAGTAGCTTCGTTATGTGACGCGAGAGGCTGCTAGTCCGGTGGTCATCACATTCCTTTGCACCTGGTTTCTTTGGTAGTGCTATAAACGTGGATTTAAGCAGGTCACTGGGCATATAACCACTGTTGTAAATGTCATTCAGTAACTTGGTTATTATTTTTATTCCTATCTCCTCTAGCGCCTCTATTTCTTCTACTGTTATATTATCAGGCCCAGTCGCTTTTCCTTTCTTTATGTGTTTGATGGCATCTACGATTTCATCTTCAAGTATTGGTGGTCCATCATAGTTTTCAGTATCTGGTGTTAATTCTGGTCTTTCTCCTCTATATAGCTCTGTCCATCCGTCCACAATGTCTATTTTTTCCATTAACATTTAACCTTATTTTGATTTCAGGCGTCCTGTGGTATATTTTGTTTTATTGCCTGTGAGTTCACTAATTCGTTTGTACATGTTTTTGCTGTCTATATTATGAGAGTCCTCTATCTCTCTGTACTGTTCATTTAACCACACTTCCCTTGCTTCTCTGCATTTGTGTCTTATTTCTTTATTTATCTTGCTATATTTTTCTTGGTTATTTTTACTCCTCTTCATCTTGTCCATCAATCCTAAGCTATCTGTCATCCATTTATTTTTAGGGGCTTCTTTTTTCATTGGTATTATCTCCGTAATAGTTTGGTGAATAGAATCTCTTACCATTGCTCATTGTTCATCTATACTATTTATCTTTGCTATTGCATTGTATCTATTTGTTATAATAACTTTGTATTGTTCTCACAGTTCTTGGTCATTTTTAAAGAGTTCTGTATTCAATTTGATGTTTCTCACTTTTCTGCCTGCTTTCTTTAGCTTTATTCTAATTTTTCCACAGAGTGGGTCATGGTCACTATTGCAGCCAGCTCCTGTCAGTAATGTATTGCGGAATCGTTTGTTGATTAATATGTAGTCTATCTGGTTAAAAGTCTTTTTGTCTGGGCTGCACCACGTTGCCAGTCTTCGAGGATGTTGTTTAAACCAGATGTTTCCTACAACCATGCTGTGTATTCTTGCTCATTCAATTAATTTACTACCTCTATCATTCCTCTCCCCCAGTTCATAGTCACCAACGATGTCTGAAGTTCTTCCTTTACCAACTTTGACATTACAATCTCCCATGACTATAGTCACTTCATGTGACTTTGTGTGTTTTAGGGCTGTCTATATGTCATTATAAAATAGCTGTACATCGTCTTCAGAATTTTCAGATGTTGGAGAGTACACATGTATAATATTTTTATTTATTGGTCGTCCTTTCAGTTGGGCTAGCAGGACTGGGTCCGAGATGTTCAAATATCCAACAATTGTCCTTGCTGTTTGTTCATCAAATATTACTCCTACTCCTCGTTCATGTTTCTCACTTCCTGAATATATTTATCAGAGTTTATCTTCCCTGCACCTGTCCGTCTAACGTCACTCATTCCTAATATGTTGATCTTCATCCTTTCCATTTCTCGCTTTACATTTTCTAATTTTTTAGAGATTATATATCTCTAAACTTCATGTAATATACTGCCGTACAGTTAGGAGTTGGCAGTCATATTTCTTCAGTCTGTCTTCTGTTTTCACAGTCATTTATGTTGCTTTTATTTTCTCATGCCAGCTGGTCACTGAGTTAAAAAAAAGTACGATTTGTTTTTGTTTTACAAATTTCTTCATCTTCTCTTTCTTTTTCCGCTGAGTTTTCCAGTGAATATCAGTTTCTTATCTTCGCGTATATCAGAAGAATTTTGATTTACGTCTTTTTCTGTTTTCTACTTCTTTTCATCGGTTAAATTACACCTCGTTTTTGTTAATTCTTCAATATAAACTGCATCACTACAACTCTTTAATCTGCCACACTACAATCTTTCTCCAACACTACAACTCGTTAATCTACTATATTACATCTTTCTCCAGCACTACAACTCATTAATCTGCTCCACTACAATCTTTCTGCAACACTACAACTCGTTAATCTACTATATTACATCTTTCTACAGCACTACAACTCATTAATCTGCTCCACTACAATCTTTCTGCAACACTACAACTCGTTAATCTACTATATTACATCTTTCTCCAGCACTACAACTCATTAATCTGCTCCACTACAATCTTTCTCCAACATTACAACTCGTTAATGTGCTCTGTCCTTGATATACGAAGCATAATCACAACGAGCAGACTAGCATTGGCCCTGCAATGTTTTAAAGTTTCAGTTCTTTATAATAGCACACAATAGAAGATGCCTTATATCACCCCTATTATAGATATCTGCTGAAAGTCACTCGCCTGAAAGTTGACAAGATATTAAAGACTTCTATTAACAGCCAAGTAGAGTCTTCTCCTAACATCTATGTTCAGTCATTTGTATGCCCTTTGGGGAACTTTGCCTCCCTAACAGCTCTCCTTTAGGCCTCTCGGTTGTAAGCAAGATGCCCTGCTGCTGATGCATCCATTTGCAGATTATCAACAATGTCTTTCAGCCATCTTCGCCTTGATCTTCCTCTCTTTCTTTTTCCCATTATGCACCCTTCCAAGACGGTCTCTCTAGATTATCATGACGTTTAATGTGTCCAAAATATTTAAGTGTTCTCTGTTTAATCTTTCTTTTGCTAGCCAACATTCGTCAATATTAAGTTCTTGTAGTATGGATATATTTGTTCTTTTCCGTGTCCATGATATTTGAAGAATTCTTCTGTGGCATTTATATTCAAATTATTTATGTGTTCCTCAGCTGTTTTGTTAAGTGTCCAGGTCTCACAGGCATATGCTGCGATGAGAAAGATGCATGCCCTTAAAAATCTCATTTTTGTAGTTCTGTCTGTTCCTCTCTGCAGCTTCTTTAGCTTCATCCATATTACAGACACTATTAAAAACTGTACTAAAAATTTCCGCTAATAGTTATATTTTAGACGTATATTAATCGTCACATATACACTTCTAATAATAGCCATATTAATGACGTCTGCTAATAGCCATATCCATATTAGACTTCTACTAATAGTCGTATTAAAGACTTCTACTAATAGCCATACTATAGACTTCTGTTATTAGCTATATTATTGACTTCTTCATTCATTCATTCCTTTGCATGTCCCTTGCGGAACTTTGCCTCCCAAACAGCACTCCTGTAGGCCTCTCGGTTGTGAGCAAGATGGCCTGCTGCTGCTGCATCCATTTCCAGATCATCAACGATGTCTTGCAGCCATCTTCGTTTCGGTCTTCCTCTCTTTCTTTTTCCCATTATGTATCCTTCCAATATGGTCTTCTCTAAATTATCATGACGTTTAATGTGGCCAAAATATTTAAGTTTTCTCTCTTTAATCCTCTTTACTAGTCAGCCTTCTTCAATATTAAGCTCTTGTAGTATAGATATATTTGTTCTTTTTTGTGTCCACGATATTTGGAGAACTCTTCTATAGCATTTACATTCAAAGGCATTTATGTGCTTCTCAGCTGTTTTGTTAAGTGTCCAGGTCTCACAGGCATATGTTGCGATGGGAAAGATGCATGCCCTTAAAAATCTTATTTTTGTGGTTCTGTCTGCTCCTCTCACAGATTCTTTATTTGTTTTACTTTCTGAAGAGCAATAGATGTCCTCCTTTTAATTTCCCTCATTGTATCTCCATTATTAGTTAGTAGTGATCCAAGATATTCAAAACTCTCCACTTCTTCCAGTTTTTCCTCATTGATACATATTTCAGTTGCCTTGTTTGTTTTGTCAGTTGTCATCACTTTAGTTTTCTTTGCATTAAGATAGAGGTTCTGCTCTTCGCTGTTCTTGCGGACTGACATAATTAGTTTTTCCATTCCTTCTTGTGTTGTGGACAGCAATACTGTGTCATCAGCATATCTAATCTCTGGTATTTCATAACCTCCAACTGTTATGGCATTGTAATATTCTTTGTCTACATCTTCTCTAACATTCCTCATTATATTTTCAGTATACAAGTTAAATAAGTAGGGTGACAATATGCACCCCTGACGGACCCCTTGTTTTATGTCAAACCAAGTTGTTGTTTCACCATTTATTCTTACTGATGCCTGTTGGTCTAAATACAGCAGTGATGTTAATTGCATCAAATGTGTTGGAAATCCCATTTTTTCCATTATTTCCCAAAGTTTCTGGTGTTGTACACAATCAAATGCCTTTGAGTAGTCTATAAAGGATAAATATAGATTCACATTAAACTCCCTGCATTTCTCTAGTATTAATCTTAGATTGAATATATGATCTCTTGATCCTCTTCCTTGCCTGAAGCCAGCTTGGACCATATTGACTTCTTCTTCTATTTTCTTTCGAAGTCTACCCATTATGATTTTTAACAGAATTTTACTGGCATGACTAATCAGGGCAACAGTTCTGTAGTTGGTGCATAATTTCAGGTTACCCTTTTTTGGCAGTGGAATGAATACAGTTCTTTTCCATTCTTTTGGCCAAATACCTGAATGCCATATCTTTTTACATAGTGCATGATAGATTGTTGCACATTCCTTTCCTCTTGCTTTAATAAATTCAGCGGTTATCTCATCACATCCTGGTGATTTACCATTTTTCAGACTCTTTATTGCCCATAAAACTTCTTCCATTGTCGGCTCGGGTTCTTTCTCCTGCAATAATAATTCACACTGTTGATTTCTGCTTCCACAGTCGGTTGTTTCATACATTCTTTTGCAATAGTCCTTCCATCTTTCCAGAATTTCCTCTGTCTCTGTCAGGGTATTCCCCATCTGATCACAAATTACATTTAGCTTAGGTGTGACATTTCTCGTCAATGTCTTCATTTCTTTAAACATTTCACTATCTCTTCCACACCTCTGATGTTCTTCTATTCTTTCACAACAATCTTGTATGTATTGTTTTTTGTCTTTTCTTATGTTTCTTCGTACTTCTTTTGTTAAAGTTTTATATTTATCTTTGTTGTTGTTTGTCACTCTCCACTGCGTCTTCATTTCTCTACATTGTTTTATCAGTTCTAGTGTACCTGCTGTGATCCATCTATTCTTTTGTGTTTTCTTTACTGGAACCATGTCTTTAGCTGTTGTTACTAAGATATCTTTGGCCTGCGTAGCCAATTCATCTGGTGTCATCTCTTCCTGTACAGCCATCAGGATTTCGAAACGGTTCTTCACTTCTATACCGTATTGTTCTGGTATATTTGTAAGGTCAAAGCGGAGTGGTCTTGATCCCATAACTATCTTTTTTATCTTTATCTTCATGTCTGCTATTAATAACTCATGGTCCGTGTCACAATAAGCACCTGGTAAAGTTTTTGCTGATGTTATGCTTGACCTCCACCTTCTCTGCACTAAAATGTAATCTATTTGATTCCTGGTTTTCCCATCAGGTGATGTCCATGTGTAAAGTCTTCTTGGATGTTGTTTAAAAAGTGTGTTAGCGATCATTAGCTCATTTTCCATACAAAACGCCATTAGATTGTCACCTGCCTCATTTCTGTGTCCTATGCTAAATTTCCCTACAACCTGTCCTTCATCTTCTGCTCTTTCTGTACCAATTTTTGCATTAAAATCACCCATTATAAATACAATATCATTTTTCCGTACCTGGTCCATTGTCGTCTGCAGTGTGTTATAAAAATGTTCTACTTCATCTTCTTCTGCTGCTGATGTAGGTGCATATACCTGGATGACTGTTACATTTCTAGGAATGCCCTTAAGTCTGATTGTTAGGATTCTATCACTTACTGGATTGTAGCCTAGTAATGCTTTTGATGTTGATTTGTCCAAATAAAAAGCCACTCCATTCTTTCCTCCTACTTCTCCGCCAGAATATATAAATATATTATCATTCTCGCTCGTAAAGTGTCCTGATCCTTTCCATCGATGTTCGCAGATTCCCAAAATGTGTATCCGCGTTCTTTTCATCTCGTCACTTATTACTTGATATTTTCCCTCATACATACTTCTTACATTCCATGTTCCTACTCTTATTTTTCTTTTTAGTTTGATACAGGGGTTTTCCTTGGTAA
The DNA here is from genome assembly GCA_009760885.1 of Achatina immaculata. NCBI lineage: Eukaryota > Metazoa > Mollusca > Gastropoda > Stylommatophora > Achatinidae > Lissachatina > Lissachatina immaculata. Next base: position 37,762,819 of record CM019713.1, read on the forward strand.
CACCGTCAGGATTTTGTCCGTCATCACAATTACTAGTACCGACCTCTGCCTCACACTCTTCCCCAGTGTTAAAATTAGATCTATCTGGCCTGGGGGACTCACCACCAGATCTTTTTCCTATTTGACTTTCCATGATTGCTGCTTGGGTTTCTTGGTATGTTTCCAGAAGGTAGTTTACCATTGCTTTCCTTCCGGGCAGTGACTGTACTAGTCAGTGATCGTAGCCATTGTCCCTACATTGAGATCATCTGCCTACCATCATAGAATGGTGACCATAACCAATATTATCTGTCAGCTGCTCTCCCATTCCATCCACCACCTGCTCCCATGGCTTCACGTCACCCTGATCGGGGGGCTATACGGGTACTCCACCTTGCCCAAGGGTGTCCCGTAGACTGACGGAGGTAAGGAGGCGTCTTACTTCTCCTTTGATAGGGGATACCCCTACCCCGCTAACCGCTATTGACTTCTGCTAATAGCTATATTATAGACTTTTAATAGCCATGTTTTATACTTCTACTAATAGTCATATTATAGACTTCTGCTAATAGCTATATTATTGACTTTTAATAGCCATGTTTTATACTTCTACTAATAGTCATATTATAGACTTCTGCTAATAGCTATATTATAGACTTTTAATAGCCATGTTTTATACTTCTACTAATAGTCATATTATAGACTTCTGCTAATAGTTATATTATTGACTTTTAATAGCCATGTTTTACTTCTACTAATAGTCATATTATAGACTTCTGCTAATAGCTATATTATTGACTTTTAATAGCCATGTTTTATACTTCTACTAATAGTCATATTATAGACTTCTGCTATTATAGCTATATTATTGACTTTTAATAGCCATGTTTTATACTTCTACTAATAGTCATATTATAGACTTCTGCTAATAGCTATATTATAGACTTTTAATAGCCATGTTTTATACTTCTACTAATAGTCATATTATAGACTTCTGCTAATAGCTATATTATTGACTTTTAATAGCCATGTTTTATACTTCTACTAATAGTCATATTATAGACTTCTGCTAATAGCTATATTATTGACTTTTAATAGCCATGTTTTATACTTCTACTAATAGTCATATTATTGACTTCTGCTAATAGCTATATTATTGACTTTTAATAGCCATGTTTTATACTTCTACTAATAGTTATATTATTGACTTCTGCTAATAGTTATATTATTGACTTTTAATAGCCATGTTTTATACTTCTACTAATAGTCATATTATAGACTTCTGCTAATAGCTATATTATTGACTTTTAATAGCCATGTTTTATACTTCTACTAATAGTCATATTATAGACTTCTGCTAATAGCTATATTATGACTTTTAATAGCCATGTTTTATACTTCTGCTAATAGTATATTATGACTTCTGCTAATAGCTATATTATTGACTTTTAATAGCCATGTTTTATACTTCTACTAATAGTCATATTATAGACTTCTGCTAATAGCTATATTATTGACTTTTAATAGCCATGTTTTATACTTCTGCTAATAGTTATATTATTGACTTTTAATAGCCATGTTTTATACTTCTGCTAATAGTTATATTATTGACTTTTAATAGCCATGTTTTATACTTCTGCTAATAGTTATATTATTGACTTTTAATAGCCATGTTTTATACTTCTGCTAATAGTTATATTATTGACTTTTAATAGCCATGTTTTATACTTCTACTAATAGTCATATTATAGACTTCTGCTAATAGTTATATTATTGACTTTTAATAGCCATGTTTTATACTTCTGCTAATAGTTATATTATTGACTTCTGCTAATAGCTATATTATTGACTTTTAATAGCCATGTTTTATACTTCTACTAATAGTCATATTATAGACTTCTGCTAATAGTTATATTATTGACTTTTAATAGCCATGTTTTATACTTCTGCTAATAGTTATATTATTGACTTCTGCTAATAGCTATATTATTGACTTTTAATAGCCATGTTTTATACTTCTACTAATAGTCATATTATAGACTTCTGCTAATAGTTATATTATTGACTTTTAATAGCCATGTTTTATACTTCTGCTAATAGTTAATTATTGACTTCTGCTAATAGCTATATTATTGACTTTTAATAGCCATGTTTTATACTTCTACTAATAGTCATATTATAGACTTCTGCTAATAGCTATATTATTGACTTTTAATAGCCATGTTTTATACTTCTGCTAATAGTTATATTATTGACTTCTACCAATAGCCATATTATAGACTTTTGCTAATAGATATATTATTGACTTCTGGTTATAGCCATATTATTGACTTCTGCTAATGGCTATATTATTGACTTCTACTCATTCATTCATTCATTTGCATGTCCCTTGCGGAACTTTGCCTCCCAAACAGCACTCATGTAGGCCTCTCGGTTGTGAGCAAGATGGCTTGCTGCTGCTGCATCCATTTCCAGATCGTCAACGATGTCTTGCAGCCATCTTCGTCTTGGTCTTCCTCTTTTTCTTTTTCCCATTATGTATCCTTCCAATACGGTCTTCTCTAAATTATCATGACGTTTAATGTGTCCAAAATATTTCAGTTTTCTCTCTTTAATCCTCTTCACTAGCCAGCCTTCTTCAATATTAAGCTCTTGTAGTATAGATATATTTGTTCTTTTTTGTGTCCACGATATTTGGAGAACTCTTCTGTAGCATTTACATTCAAAGGCATTTATGTGTTTCTCAGCTGTTTTGTTAAGTGTCCAGGTCTCACAGGCATATGTTGCTATGGGAAAGATGCATGCCCTTAAAAATCTTATTTTTGTGGTTCTGTCTCCTCCTCTGCACAGATTCTTTATTTGTTTTACTTTCTGAAGAGCGATAGATGTCCTCCTTTTAATTTCCCTCATTGTATCTCCATTATTATTTAGTAGCGATCCAAGATATTCAAAACTCTCCACTTCTTCCAGTTTTTCCATTGACTTCTACTAATAGTCATATTATAGACTTCTGCTAATAGTTATATTATTGACTTTTAATAGCCATGTTTTATACTTCTGCTAATAGTTATATTATTGACTTCTGCTAATAGCTATATTATTGACTTTTAATAGCCATGTTTTATACTTCTACTAATAGTCATATTATAGACTTCTGCTAATAGCTATATTATTGACTTTTAATAGCCATGTTTTATACTTCTGCTAATAGTTAATTATTGACTTCTGCTAATAGCTATATTATTGACTTTTAATAGCCATGTTTTATACTTCTACTAATAGTCATATTATAGACTTTTGCTAATAGCTATATTATTGACTTTTAATAGCCATGTTTTATACTTCTGCTAATAGTTATTATTGACTTCTACCAATAGCCATATTAGACTTTTGCTAATAGATATATTATTGACTTCTGGTTATAGCCATATTATTGACTTCTGCTAATGGCTATATTATTGACTTCTACTCATTCATTCATTCATTTGCATGTCCCTTGCGGAACTTTGCCTCCCAAACAGCACTCATGTAGGCCTCTCGGTTGTGAGCAAGATGGCTTGCTGCTGCTGCATCCATTTCCAGATCGTCAACGATGTCTTGCAGCCATCTTCGTCTTGGTCTTCCTCTTTTTCTTTTTCCCATTATGTATCCTTCCAATACGGTCTTCTCTAAATTATCATGACGTTTAATGTGTCCAAAATATTTCAGTTTTCTCTCTTTAATCCTCTTCACTAGCCAGCCTTCTTCAATATTAAGCTCTTGTAGTATAGATATATTTGTTCTTTTTTGTGTCCACGATATTTGGAGAACTCTTCTGTAGCATTTACATTCAAAGGCATTTATGTGTTTCTCAGCTGTTTTGTTAAGTGTCCAGGTCTCACAGGCATATGTTGCTATGGGAAAGATGCATGCCCTTAAAAATCTTATTTTTGTGGTTCTGTCTCCTCCTCTGCACAGATTCTTTATTTGTTTTACTTTCTGAAGAGCGATAGATGTCCTCCTTTTAATTTCCCTCATTGTATCTCCATTATTATTTAGTAGCGATCCAAGATATTCAAAACTCTCCACTTCTTCCAGTTTTTCCATTGACTTCTACTAGTAGCCATTTTATAGACTTCTGCTAATAGCTTAATTATTGACGTCTAATAATAGCCATATTATAGACCTGCTAATAATAATATCTGAGACTTAATAGCCGCAAGCCATGTTAGATATCCTCCTAATACCCATATTATATTTGTATATTTATAATCATATTAGAGACTTCTCCTAATAGCTATATTAGAGACAACTGCTAATAGCTATATTTTAAACGTTTATTAATAGTAATAGCAGAGATTTCTGATAATAGCTGTTTTGGAGACATCTGGCCATGTCTTAAAGAATGAAAGCTTTCACTTGTTACATTAGTGTTCGAAAAATTCAGAACCAAAACGAAAATTATAGAAAAAAAAACTTGAAGAACGGTGGGACAGCGTTCAGATCAGAGTCGAAATGTAGAGCTATGTGAAATACCTCCGTTTATTTGAGACTTTTTCCAGTACTGGCGAAAGAGAGGCAAGAACTCTTGAAAAATCTTGCATATTTTCTGGGCTCTCAACAAATAACGGAGAAGAAAAGACGACAACAAATAACTGGGAAGAAAAGACGACAACAAATAACGGAGAAGAAAAGATGACAACAAATATCTCAGAAGAAAAGACGACAACAAATAACTGAGAAGAAAAGACGTCAACAAATAACTGAGAAGAAAAGACGACAACAAATGACTGAGAAGAAAAGACGACAACAAATGACTGAGAGATCTTATGGTAGTTCGTGAGAAGGTTCCCATGTCTATCTACCGTAAGTTCATCTTTGTCTTTGGGCAAGCTGGCCTTGCTCGCGGTAGTTTTATGTATAAACCGTCAACGTTTTAACCAACCTTCTTCTTCTTCTTCTTCTTCTTCTTCTTCTCCACCTTTCCAAGCCATTAGGGCTCATTGCTGCAGATATAGTTCGCCTCTATTCCTAATCATCTCTCTCCAGTTGGTTACACAAATTTATTTCATGTTTTAACCAGCCTTCTTCTTGTTCTTGTTCTTCTTCTTCTCCACCTTTCCAAACCATTAGGGCTCATTGCAGCAGATAAAGTTCGCCTCTATTCCTAATCATCTCTCTCCAGTTGGTGACACCAATTTCTTTTACGTTTTAACCAGCTTTCTTCTTCTTCTCCACCTTTCCGAGCCATTAAGGCTCATTGCTGCAGATAAAGTTCGCCTCCATTCCTCTCTATTCCTAATCTTCTCTCTCCAGTTGGTGACACCAATTTCTTTTACTTTTTAACCAAAATTCGGAGCAACAAATTCTAGACTGAACAAATTCGCTCTCTTCCAAACAGGCCTGTAGGTTCGGCAAGGCTATTTGCAGGGTTTGCATTCAACGATTCTTAGCCAACTCATAGTTTACACACCACTATCAGGGTGTTTTATACGTCAACATGTATAGTTACATCTGTTCTAGAGAATATCAGTACCTGCACTAGATCAAAGGAAAGCTTGGTTCGTGTTTTTGGGATGTGATCGAAAGCGTCCTTGCTTTCTCTCTAATTGTCAAACACGATAGAAGAAAGAATATACTCCTTCAGTAACTTGGCTACACTAGTTACTTCATTAGATATAATTTAACTCAGTGTAGTGTTTCTCAAAGTGGGCTATAATGCCATTCTCTGACGTTGGAAAGGGTCGGGGGGGGGGGGGGGGAGGTGGAAGAAAAGAGGACAATGGGGGAGCGTTGAGGGAAAACGAAGCAGCAGGCGGGAGTAGTAATAGCTTCCTGCTTAGCATTTTTCAACCTGATATTGAGAAACTTGTGTCCATACATGAAACTCGTCCATCACATTAAAAGCTGAGAAAATAATGCAGTGTGTGAGTTATAAATGTACTCCTTCATATTGTTAAATAAATTACTTTTGATTTCTGAAGGTTTTAGCCGTGTAATCCATATTCTGATTTAATAGGCCATTGTAGGAGTAGTACATTGGGTTGAGGGGGTTGAGGGTGTGGTCTAAGCAAAAAAAGGAGGGGGGGGGGTGGCAACTTACACAAGCCGGGGGGAACACTGACTTAACTTCTGTCGGTGCTGTTTCCACTGCTAACTGACTGAACGTCTTACTATTTGTTGCCAATGTTCTATTAAACTAACAGAAGAACAGAGCGTCAACACAGAAGCCAGAAGAGAACATTACAACTTTGTCCCAGCTGAAGCAGACAAGCTTCTCTCTCCCTTGTCGCTTATTATTTACATCGTTCCACAAGCGACAGGCGAAAAAAGTAGACATTAAGTAATTTGTACCAGGAGGAAATGACGAAGACCAAATAGTCTAACAGAGTTACGAGACTTGTTTCCAGGCAACTCATGAGATTGGTTCGGCCAGTTTTTTGTTTTGGCAATGGAGAATGTGAGGTTTCATGTACGTATTTGAAGAAATTAACGAAATCTTTGCAGTAAACAAGAGAGCTGAAATCGACGATAAAATAATATCACCAGTGAGGAACAAAATAACACAAACATTAGACTCCTGAATGGAACAACCACTATTTATGTATTTAATTATTTATTAATAGGTTACGTAACATACTGTTGAAGTTCATTTTCCGACAAAATTGGTTGTTCTTGCTGTAAGATTTCTGTGTAAAAAGGAGTCTGACCTATAGTTCTTTGCAAGTATTATGTTACGATATGGATCATCATCATTACACTCCGGATATGATCATAGTTGCTTTGATCTTCTCCTCCTCATTATATCCCTCTGGCGTACAGCGATTAAGTGTGGCCAGTTTGGTGGTGACTGACGATTTCTCTCGTGAGCTGGGAAGGCCACTTAGTCCTTGCGATGCCATTCTTCACTCTCAACTCACTAAGACCTCGACGTCAAGTCACCTCTCTCGAAGTCCTCCGCTCTTCCAAGCTCTCTGAGGACGTTAATGACGTCATCACAATCCATCGGCTGGACCATCATCTACGGGTGACCCGATCAGCTAGTTTATCTGCTCTCTCACTGCCCTGGACAACAGCGTGACCTGGCACGCAAAAATGAAGGTGACCCTGCGAATCTTTGACCTCTGCAGGAACTCCAGCAACTGCCTAAACTCCGTACCTGCCAGAACCATTCCTATTGTGCTCATTGAGTGGCTCAGCACACAGGCAGGGGTATCATTCTGTGACTCCAGCACATTTAGCAAATTCTTGGCGTTGGACTGAGACTTGACTGTGATTGCTTTATTTAACTACTGGGATAGACACGGTAAACAAACTCCTTGATCCAGCAGCAAGTATGTCCATCTCTGCTGTCTAATGACTGTCCGGAGCACGACAGCATTTGTTACAAGGAGAACAAACTGAAGGGAAGGTATGACCACGACTGCAGTTGGTTTACTGACCCTGCATCTTCTGCATCTCCTCAGACCTTACAGGCTTTTATAGGAAAAGTGTCTTCCGACATTTCTGACCACGGGGCGATGTGGCCTTACAGCAGGACCATACTTCAGTGTTCCTTGTGCCTGAGATTTGTTTATTCAAACCATTAAAAATAAAATATTTATCCTGACGTTTCTGTCTTTATGACCTCCTTTCTTCTGCCCGATGCAAGAGTTTCCATTTCATATTTTCCTTTCTCTGTGATTCAGAGTGTTATTGCACCTACGATGGCGGTGAGGTAGGTGTGCTGACTCCGTATTGAAAAGAGCTTTGTTTCGAAGATATTTCACATATCCAGATACAACTCCGCATATCTTTGACAGAGTCCGTCTGATCACTCGACATATCCCAAATGTCTGGATAAAGAATGTCTTTACAAATGGGTTTATCGTTCAACCATGTGGCTACAAGGCTTGTGATTGGAGGTTCAGCATTAGAGCACAGTATAGTATGGTTAGGCCTCGAAAAATTATAGGGGAGGCACTTTTAGATCTGAGAGAACGCAAAACGACATGAGATATTTACACGGGACTTGAACCATGGGCTCTGGTAGGAGAAGCAATCGTCTAGCATCGAGGAAACAGTACGGTAACCATTTTAGCTGTTTCGCACTCCCAAAGAAAAAGGTATTTGATAGCGAAGCCATCAAAGTCTGTTGGTCGAAAATTGTCACACCCGGAAAAAGAACGAGGCCTTTCATTCATTTGCATGTCCCTTGCGGAACTTTGCCTCCCTAACAGCACTCCTGTGGGCCTCTCGGTTGTAAGCAAGATGCCCTGCTGCTGATGCACCCATTTGCAGGTCATCAACGATGTCTTGCAGCCATCTTTGCCTTGGTCTTCCTCTCATTCTTTTTCCCACCATGTACCCTTCGAAGACGATCTTCTCTAGATTATCATGACGTTTAATGTGTCCAAAATATTTAAGTTTTCTTTGTTTAATCCTCTTTACTGGCCAGCTTTCTTCAATATTACGTTCTTGTAGTATGGATATATTTGTTCTTTTTTGTGTCCGTGATATTTGAAGAACTCTTCTATAGCATTTATATTCAAAGGCATTTATGTGTTTCTCAGCTGTTTTATTAAGTGTCCAGGTCTCACAGTTATATGTTGGGATGGGAAAGATGTGTGCCCTTAAAAATCTTATTTTTGTAGTTCTGTCTGTTCCTCTCCACACATTCTTTATTTGTTTTACTTGCTGAAGAGTGATAGATGTCCTCCTTTTAATTTCCCTCATTGTATCTCCATTATTAGTTAGTAGTGATCCAAGATAACTAAAGCTCTCATCTTCTTCCAATTTTTCCTCATTGATACATATTTCAGCTGCCTTATTTGTTTTGTCAGTTGTCATCAATTTAGTTTTCTTCGCATTAAAATAGAGGTTCTGTTCTTCGGTGTTCTTACGGACTGACATAATTAGTTTTTCAATTCCTCTTTGTGTTGTGGACAGTAACACTGTGTAATCAGCATGTCTAATCTCTGGTGTTTCATAACCTCAAATTGTTATGGCATCATTGTCTTCATCTTCTCTAACATTCCTCATTATGTTTTTAGTATACAAGTTAAATAAGTAAGGCGAAAAATATGCACCCTTGACGGACCCCTTGTTTTATGTCAAACCAAGTTGTTGTTTCACCATTTATCCTTACTGCTACTTGTTGGTCTAGATACAGCAGTGATGTTAATTGTATCAAATGTGTTGGAAATTCCATTTTTTCCCATTTTTTCCTAGTTTCTGGTGTTGTACACAATCAAATGTCATAGCACAGAAATTCCGTCGCTTAGATTCAGTCTTCCGTAGAAATCTTCGAACTATGTTTTTACTTCGAAATAGCAAACCGAAAAATGTATTAACATTATCGCATCTTTTGGCCACTTATCCAGCATACATACTTACGATTGCTTGACTGATTGATTGATCTTAAGTCAGGACATCACTTCGGTCAGGACATTCTCATGCCTGCTCTGCTGCCCGTTCCAGTAACCAACAATCAGAATGTGTACTGATTCTCCCTGTCATGGACTGATTGTGGATTCATCCCTTCCGTACACAGTAAAATTATCCTTTCTGTTCTTCAACCCCCCACCCATTTCTTTCATTCACAATTCATAATGAAAATCTTCATACTGTTCAGGAAGTCGGCTTTGGCAACCGTTTGAAAACCCTCGTTAACGCCGAATATTGCGAAATCAAATTATAACCCTTACTTTAGCCCATGACTAGCACTAAACCCCATCTAAGCCCCAAAGTGCTAGCGGTAACGCACCGTACTAATGATGCACTGGATCAGACAAAGCCCTGGGCTAGCCCTGAACTTTCGAAACGTTGGCAGGACCTGTAACAGTTAACTGATCTTCACACAAGGCAGCCTAGATTTATGTCCCATTTTAGCTGTATTTCCAACAATAGTTACAGTCTTTGAATCAGCTCTTTCTGAAAGTGGTCATATTGAAAGCAAAGAAGTAATCAAAACTTAAAACAACGCGAACAGGAACTTGTTATGTTTTTAAATTGGGGGCACGCTGGGATTTCTCGAGTTTGCTCTTCCTGTTTCCGGCCTTCTCTCGCTCTTTAAAATCTGCACGTACTGCCTGTTTATAACAAGAATGTATCTCCAAACTGGCAATTTCATGATAAACTTACTAAATCAATAAATCTCACTTCCTAGACGTTTTCAGCTGTACCTGATGTAGTGTATGCAGAAAGTAGTAAAATGGGGAGGGGGGAAAAAACGTGATGTTAAAACGTACGTAGATCGATAACGAGGTTAGTTCTTCAGAGTTCCATCACGTGGTTGTATTCTACCCAGTTGTTGAAGGCAAACAAATCGATTGGCATTTGAGAACAAGAGCGTTTACAGCGATTTAACAACAATCGAGTTGAATTACAGTAATGTTAGCATGCTCTTTCAGCTTGGTAGGGCACAGCTGAATGCCCGTGTTACTTTTAACAGAGGCCAGGGGCAGAATGATCGTGCTACAAAAGAAACGGTATTGAACAGGAGCGCTGCTTGGAACGCTGTAAGGCTAAGCTGTTTTGCTATTCTTCGAAGTAACGGTGGCGATGTATAATGAAAACTATAGGCTCAGATGATATCTATTGTCCAACTCCCTACAGGCAAAGCTCTACGGCGGTGGTGAAAACTAGAGTTAAACTCCCGCATTTCTGAGAGAGACTGGGTTCTATGCCAGACCATACGAAGACGAAGAAGAAGACTTGGTATAATGACTTCGCATTTGGAGATGTTTACAGGAAGATTTGAAAGCAAGCCTAGCTGGCAGCAACGGCAGGTAAGCACGATAATCACACAGGATAAACATCTCGGTTCCTATCTCTTCCTTGGGCTTTGTGGCTTTGTTTAGTTTCACGGAAATGTACATACAAAATGACGGGAAAACAAATAAAAATACAGTTTATTCTCAAAGTAACCAGCCTTTTGTGTAGACAAAGACAAAGACAATAAACCGTTATCTGGGAATGAGTTTGCACTTTTCTTGTCTGTCCACACACTTTACCACTGTACCAAGTGCTCTCTTTAGTTTATCTTACACAGCTCTTAGTTCACAGAAGAAAGCTGATGCAAGAATTTTATGAAAGAAAACTGATTCCCTTAAGAGTGTCAGGTGAAATGAAAAAACAAAAAACGGAAACCAAAAAACAAAAACAAAAACCAAAAAACAAACCAGTATCAATCTATACTTACAGCAGCATTTGCCGGTCGATAAACAAGACGTTTTTTGTGTGTGTGTGTGTGGGGGGGGGGTTCGAGGAGTTGCAATAAGTCAGTAATAGTTGCTTTAATACATGAAGCCACTGACAGCAATTATTGAGGAAAGACGCTGGCGATGGTTGAGACATGTGCTCCGAATGACTGACAACTCACTACCAAAAATAGCACTAAAATGGACACCACAGGGGAACAGAAGTAAGGGTAGACCAAAACAGACAAGGAGAAGAACAACAGAAAGGATGTTGAGCAATAGAGGGCTCACCTTGAAATAGCAGAAAAAAAGCAAAGGACAAGAGTTTGTGCAAAACCCTTGTGGAAGCCCCATGTGCTCTGGGCAGTTAAGGTTCAGAGAGAGTTGCCTTCTTGCCACCATCAAGGAAATCTGCACGAGTGCGATCATTACAGACAGAGACAGAAAGAATCCACGTTAAAATAATCAAACTAACCATGATCAACATTCCAGGTGATCTGATAACGAATAGTGCGATGCTTGGCAATATTTAAGGCACTCTAAAGACCACTAAGTAGTAGCCAAAAAAAGCCAAAAAGAAAACGTACAAAGAAATAACCAGCAATTGTAAGTAGTTAACTTCTTTGTAGTATAACCTAAAATTTGTCAAATAAGTGACCAAATTCTTTCATAGTATGCAACGCAAAACAGGGTCATTATAAGATCATTGCGAATATGATCCAAACAAATTCCCAATTATATGAGAAGATGCAGTACAGGGGCATGTGGCGAATATAAGAATGGAGTATATTAGAAAATGAAGAATGGATAAAAGATAAAGGAAAAGACTAAATTCCCGTTTCCACGCCATTAAAGCATATTGAGGAATATGGTGTTAGTCTCGTATTTTCCATGACTTTAGGGGCACATGAAAATGTGATATTTTTTACATAAAAACAATACAGTATTTTCCTTATCACAATCATAATCATTAATTAGTTTCATGCATGGAGCTTTCTATCTAGGACACCATAACATTACTTTTTGTAAAAGCCCAGGACACCATAACATTAATTCTTGTCTAAGCCCAGGATACCATAACATTAATTCTTGTCTAAGCCCAGGACACTATAACATTAATTCTTGTCCAAGCCCAGGACACTATAACATTAATTCTTGTCCAAGCCCAGGACATTATAACATTAATTCTTGTCCAAGCCCAGAACATTATAACATTAATTCTTGTCCAAGCCCAGGACAACATAACATTAATTCTTGTCCAAGTCCAGGACACCATAACATTAATTCTTGTCCAACCCCAGGACATTATAACATTAATTCTTATCCAAGCCCAGGACATTATAACATTAATTCTTGTCCAAGCCCAGGACAATATAACATTAATTCTTGTCTAAGCCCAGGACACCATAACATTAATTCTTGTCTAAGCCCAGGACACCATAACATTAATTCTTGTCTAAGCCCAGGACACCATAACATTAATTCTTGTCTAAGCCCAGGACACGATAACATTAATTCTTATCCAAGCCCAGGACACCATAACATTAATTCTTGTCTAAGCCCAGGACACGATAACATTAATTCTTATCCAAGCCCAGGACACGATAACATTAATTCTTATCCAAGCCCAGGACACGATAACATTAATTCTTGTCCAAGCCCAGGACACCATAACATTATTTTTTGTAAAAGCCCAGGACACCATAACATTAATTCTTGTCCAAGTAGAAGGTATTTCAAATACAAGAGACATAGAAACCAAAGACGAAGAGATAGCTGCCTGCCAGAAGCGTTGTAGAATTTGATAAAACAATGATGTTTTCTTCTTCTTCTCTTCTTCTTCTGATCTTCCTTTAAGGACGAGCTCATGCCAAATGGCGTGACAGTTTTAACTCCTTCACTCCTGAGTTATTTTCCATGGTGTCCCATGATAAATTTCGCAGAGAAATTTTGAATGGGAAAAGAAAAAGAAACTAGATGGAAATTACTGTATAATTTAGAAACACGTGTGTGGATAGAAGTGCACTACTTTTCATTTTATTTATACCTTATCTGAGTATTCTGTGCACTGACCTGGATAGGCGCGCGAGATCTACTGGCATCTGCTATGTGTTGTTTTGGAACAAAAAGAGTTAAGCACCAGCCTCGTGGGGTTGGTGAATGGTGTGCAGTCGAAGTATAAAGAAAGCAAAATACCCCGTTTCCATGCCATTAAGGAAGCTGGGGATACAGTGTTGGGCCCGTATTTTCCACGACCTTCGGCACATGAAAGTCAGTATCACGCCTGGCCGCATATACCTTCCCAGATTTCTCTGATACTCATTTTTTTTAGGCTGGCTCAACTCCTGGGCCAAAGTGGAAACAATTTTAAAAAAAATAAAAACTGAATTCTCTTGGCAGATCTTCTAATTTCATTACTACACACAGTAAGCTATGCTTGATGAACTGTAACAGACTTTTTCTAGAATATCTACAAAGAGGTACAAAATGGTCATATCTGACTGGCTTAAACTAGCAGCAGTGTTGTTGCCTCTCGTACTGTCTTCTTTACTGGAAGAAGCTTAACATAGATGTCTATTTCAGGCTGCTGAAGGTCTGTAGGTCGGATTTTGATGAGGCCTCCTAAAGTCCAAGCACACCAGGTAAATCAGTTTTATAGGCCTTACATAGACAAAGTAAAATCAGATCATTATAAACATAAAGGACATATTCCGACTTACTGTTTATCGACGGATTTATTCAATGGGAAATTTGCTAATAGAAAAACATTCTTCAACTGATCAGTTTTGCAACTCAAAAAGAAAAATGCTCTTAACAGCGACATGGAAGCTAAAAAGATTGGGACATGGAAGCTAGTAGGACTGGGACATTGGAAGCTAGTAGGACTGGGACATGGAAGCTAGATGAACTGGTACATCGATACTAATAGGTCTGGAACATGGAAGCTAGTTGGACTGGGACATGGAAGCTAGTTGAACTGGGACGTGGAAGTTAGTTGGACTGGGGCACTGAAGCTAGTTTGAATGAGACATGAAAGCTAATTGGACTGGGACATAGAAGCTAGCTGGACCGCGATATAGTAGCTAGTAGCACTGGTACGTGGAAACTACTAGGATTGGAACATGGAAGCTAGTAGGACTGGGACATAGAAGCTATTAGGACTGGGACATATAAGCTATTAGGACTGGGACATAGAAGCTAATTGGACTGACTGTGTGTGTTAGGAAAAAAAAGTCCATAATTTTTTTTTAAAAAAAGGTCACCCTATTCTGTGATGGAGAAACCTACGGGGAATACGGTGCTACTGGCCATATTTTCTTTGACCTGCCGGTACACTAGAGGAAGATGTCATCAGAATCATCGGTCGCCTTTCCTTTCCCGGTTCCCGTAGAAGCCGGATGCCCGTTCCAAAAGCTGGGTGTGGCTGAGACGCCTCCATTCAGATTTGAACCAGCGATCTTCGCCATGGGAGGCTAACGCACTAACCACTTTGACACTCAGGCACCCGTGCAGTTTCGGGACGGGTATAAATCAGAAACAAAGTGGCCAAGGCGGCAGCTTGTGGATGCTCCTGAACCACAGGGGAACCATGCGAGTAAATTCTTTTCCAGGGTTTCTCAATGTTTTACTGTTTGTGGCCCCCTGACTCCAGTTAAGGCTTTTTCTTGCACTCAAAATTTCACTCCAGGTTTGTTGTTACAGAAGAGCGCTACTTCGGGTTTTAGTCCATTTTGAAGAATTGGGGGAGGGGGATTGCAGTGTGTGTGCTTGTGTATATGTGTTTATGTGTGCGTGTTCGTGTGTGTGACTGTGAGATAGGAGGTCGCGGGAACAGGGATATAACTCCTTTAAGGAATCCTGAACTGGATTGGTGGAAGGCGGGCAGCCAAGGATAAAGAGGCATAGTTACTTCACATGGCGTGTGTTTGAGTGAGAGAGGAGAGAGAAAGACAGAGAGGAGAGAGAAAGACAGATGAGAGAAAGACAGAGGAAAGGAGAGACAAATAGGAGAAAGACAGAGAGGAGAGAGACGGTGAGAGGAGAGAGGGGGATAGAAGAAGCATATGGATGAGAGACAGAAGAGAGAGAGAAGACAAAAACAAAGAAAAGAGAGAGGAGAGGAAAGAGAAGAGAGGGAGAGAGAGAGGATCAGAGACTAGAGAGAGAAATAGAGGGGAGAGAGAGACAGAGAGGGGAGAGACAGGACAGAAAAGAAGAGAGAAGAGACAGAGATGAAGAGCGGCCAGAGACGAACAGAAAGAGAGAGAGAGAGAGAGGAAAGAGACAGAGGAGAGAGAGACAAAGAGGAGAGAGAGAGGAAAGAGACAGAGGAGAGAGAGACAAAGAGGAGAGAGAGACAGATGGGATAGACAAAATGAGAGAGAGACAAAGTGAAGAGAGTGAGAAAGAGAGAGAGAGACAAAGAGGAGAGAGAGAGAGGAAAGAGACAGAGGAGATAAAGAGGAGGAAGACAGAGGAAAGAGGCAGAAGAGAGGGAGACAAAGAGGAGAGAGAGAGTGACAGATGGGTCAGACAAAAAGAGAGAGAGACAAAGTGAAGAGAGTGAGAAAGAGAGAGAGAGAGAGAGATTTAAAGATAATTAAATTCATACTCTAATAACTAGGAAAATTTGAAACCAAAATTTCATCATCATCATTTTCTCAGCACATTGCGATATCTGCGACCAAACATAACATTTGAAGTAGAACGCGTCTCTTTGAATGCCTGCTGAACGATCGCCTGAGTCCAGTAAGTTCTTATATAAATTCTGCCAAACTTCATTCACTGATTCCTGACAGTGCTTCATACCATGAAGTATTGGTTTAGTACTTTTCACTCCAACTTAAGCCTTGTCGACTCTAGTCTTTGTTAAGATAATCCGCGGGAGACTGATGAAAGAATCTGAATGACAATCCACTTACGTGAGCCTCTGAGAAGGGATAAAATCGGCCTGCAGGGTGAGGGACACTGGATTTGATCACAGATGTTGGCTCAGTCATGTAAAGTAATAACCTCGTTTCCAAGCCATTAAGGCATATTGCTGATACAGAGTTAGGCCCGTATTTCCATGACCTTCGGCACATGAAAGTCTGATGTGGTCATTATCACGCCTGGCTGCTTTACCTTCTCAGATTTTCCTGGTAGCTATTTTTAGAGGCTGGGTGGACCCTGGGGTCTTTTGTTGGTGTGCTGGTACCAGAAAAAAATCCACCAGGAGAAAGGAAACTGTTTTTGAAATAAAACAAAAACAAATTATTAGTAGTATCTGAAAAGTGCCCCGGGGTTGACCCAGCCTCTAAAAATGGGTACCAGAGATATCTGGGAAGGTAAAGCAACCAGGCGCGATACTGACTACATCAGACTTTCATGTGCCGAAGGTCGTGGAAAATACGGGCCTAACATCGTTTTCCCCAATACGCCTTAATGGGATGGAAACAGGAATTTTACCCTTTTTTTGTCTGAAAGTGGCTCATTCATTCGTTCATTCATCTGCATGTCCCTTGCGGAACTTTGCCTCCCAAACAGCACTCCAGTAAGCTCTCGGATGTGAGCAAGATGGCCTGCTGCTGATGCATTCATTTGCAGATCATCAACGATGTCTTGTAGCCATCTTCGCCTTGGTTTTCCTCTCTTTCTTTTTTCCCATTATGTACTTTTCCAAGACGGTCTTCTCTAATTATCATAACGTGTAATGTATCCAAAATATTTAGGTTTTCTCTCTTTGATCCTCTTTACTAGCCAGCCTTAATCAATATTAAGTTCTTGTAGTATGGATATATTTATTTTTGTTTGTGCCCATGATATTTGAAGAACTCTTCTGTAGCATTTACATTCAAAGGCATTTATGTGTTCTCAGCCGTTTTGTTAAATGTCCAGGTCTCACAGACATAAGTTGCGATGGGAAAGATGCATGCCCTTAAAAATCTTATGTTTGTGGTTCTGTCTGCTCCTCTCCACAGATTCTTTATTTGTTTTACTTTCTGAAGAGCGATAGATGTCCTCCTTCTAATTTCCCTCATTGTATCTCCGTTATTAGTAGTGATCCAAGATATTCAAAACTCTCCACTTCTTCCAATTTTTCCTCATTGATACATATTTCAGCTGCCTTGTTTGTTATGTCAGTTGTCATTAATTTGGTTTTCTTTGCATTAGGATAGAGGTTTTGTTCTTCGCTGTTCTTACGGACTGACATAATTAATTTCTTCATTCCTTTTTGTGTTGTGGACAGTAATACTGTGTCAGCGTATCTAATCTATGGTATTTCATAACCTCCAATTGTTATAGCATCATAATAATCTTTGTCTACATCTTCTATATTCCTCATTATATTTTCAGTATACAAGTTAAATAAGTAAGGCGACAATATGCACCCCTGACGGACACCTTGTTTTATGTCAAACCAAGTTGTTGTTTCACCATTTATTCTTACTGTTGCTTGTTGGTCTAGATAGATCAGTGATGTAAATTGTATCAAATGTGTTGGAAATCCTATTTTTTCCATTATTTCCCAAAGTTTCTGGTGTTGTACACAATCAAATGCCTTTGAGTAGTCTATAAAGGATAAATATAGATTCCTATTAAACACTCTGCATTTCTCTGTTATTAATCTTATATCAATGTATAAAGTGGTTATAAATATTGAAATATCCGGAATTAGAAAAAAACACTAATAAGATACAACGGTTTTAATGACAGACAAATCATGAAGAAATTACGAATAGTAATTGTGGCACAACCTGCCGGTTCGAACAGAAGTCTGTCTGAATGTGCCAACGCAGAAATAACTGAAGGAAACAGCGGTGAAGACGCTGCCTGATCAGGCAATCAGGACCCATAGCTGATACACTAGCGTCAGGGTTAGCGAACCATAACTGACCAAGACCCTGTTCCACCTCTCCGTGGTACCCCCAGTAACAGGCCTAGCCTGGTTAACGGTGCAGGGATCGCCACAGTCCCCATGGTGGTGGAGTCTGCTAAAGAAGCATTGAACACCCCGGTCTGCTTTTTAGCTGTATTCCGGGACTGACAAAAATAGCTGACATAACCCCGTTCCCACTCCGATACGATGTTGTGCTTCAACACCATCACAGCATCGGCTGCAAAGAACACCAGCTCGCAGTTAGAGATAGTACAAGTATAAGAACTGAAGGAAACAAAATTAAAATAAAACAGAAGGTACTCCATCCAGTTTCTGCGGACATCAAAGAAATAAGATTTAACAATTAATTTTAATGTTTCTGTGCTTCCTTCATCATGTCATTAAAAAATGTTGAAGGTCCCACTGATCTTCAGTTTCATGTTAATTTAATCCGTGTGCATTAGCAGCTGGGGTCAAATCTTCAGGGACAGCGATACTTAACCATAATAATGTTGAAGGACCCGCAAGGAATATAACTACGTGTAAAGTATACGCGTATATTGATGTCTGGAACTTTGAAGTTGATGCAGTGAAATCAGACCAGTTACCCCAAAAAACTTGAAAAATCAAAATATAAAATTACTAATTCTAACTGTCAAACACCCAGTTTGGGACCATGGATTATACGCGGTTTGGGATCAGAGACTATATACAGTTTGAGATCAGACACTACACTCAGTCTGAGATCAGAGATTATACGCAGTTTGGGAGCAGAACCTACACGCAGTCTGGGATCAGAGACTATACACAGTATGAGACCAGAGACTATACACAGTATGAGACCAGAGACTATACACAGTATGAGACCAGAGACTATACACTTTATGAGACCAGAGACTATACACAGTATAAGACCAGAGACTATACACAGTATAAGACCAGAGACGATACACAGTATGAGACCAGAGACGATACACAGTATGAGACCAGAGACTATTCACAGTTATGGGACAAGAGTCTACACGCAATTTGGGACTAGAATCTGCACGCAGTTTTGGACTAGAGACTAAGTCAAACATTTGTATCTTAAGGGTAATGAAAATGATAACACTGTAATTTATGAACTCACATCTGTTATCGGAAAAGAACCCTTATGTTACAGGCATTAATCAATCTAATACAGTAACCCAGGTAATCATTCTACTCTGTTGCAACAGTTACAATAGCATCAACGTCACAGATACTCAGTCAGATACATTCAAATCTCTGTTTCACCCATAACATTATTATTTGTTTTTATTCATTAGCAACTTTATATTTCTTAAAAGAAAGCTTCTGCTTGTCATTACAAGTTAATACAACAGATGCCATTCGGTAGGTACGGGCATGTTATCACAGATATTAACAATCACTAAAACGATTTCATCTAGCCTTTTACCCTTTAAATGGAGGCCCTCAGAACTGTAGGAGAAAAGAGGAAGAAGCCGGACAAGCAAGAGATGGAAGGAAGACATTAAAGAAACCTTTAATATCCCGCTATATGAAGCAATTTGCCAAGCTCTAACAAGACGTGTCCCCTCCAACAGTGAAAGGTATATATAAGGAAGGAGACGAGACAAGACAAATCGAGGGACATTACTCAGGTAGTGATGTAATGTTTTAAATTAACGTTCCCTGACCAACTATTGCGAGAGCAGAAATTCCAGAGCCATAAATAAAAAATAATTTCTTATTCCAACCCCTCTCGTCATATTGTGACGGGTTACAACTAATAAGTGTAATATCTCTGTATAACTTGAAATCTCGGCTGACGCTGTAGTAAAGATTTTTTAAAACAGGCACCACGACAGACTGGGCAGTGGACTCGTTCAGGTTTCCTGGGTTCATAGTTTTGACCTGTGAGCCAGGGTTTCTAGCAAACCTTTTCACACATGGATCGTCACGCTATGACCACGATGAATTGTCGAAGTGATGAACTGATGAAGTGTAGCACTGCATTTAAGCCAAGAACAGATCTTTACCGGATGCGTCTTGTCGCTTTCCAGGACTAGATGTGTTGACTCTGTTGCTGGTTTCTGTCTGTTCATCTATCAAGTGCCGCGCCTACTGGCGTTGACGGTCATTAACTCTCCATAACTCTCTGTTTTGTGTTGCCTCTATGAGTTGTTCTTGTGCCCCTTTTCCATGCCGTCTTGCCAGTATATCCAGGATTTTCTCTCTGGGACTACATCGACTTCTATTTTCCCCTCTAACTTTCCTGTTGTCACGATGTGTTCTATTTTTGCCTTTTCTCACGACATGCCCTATAAATTTAGACTGTTTTTTCCTGTTTGCTGTAATTATTTGCATTCTCAAATCGGTCTCTCTCAAAATTTCTTCATTTAATTTTCTTGCTGTCCATAGCGACCTTCACATTCTTCTAAGAAACCACATTTCCGTGGCTTTCAGACGTTGCTCTGTCTCTTTAGCAACTGTGGAGGCTTCACAGATATAGATCAGAACTGGCTCTATGCAGAGCTGGAGCACCTTACACTTAGTGACAGTGATTTGTTGCACAAAATACTTTTCATCTTAAAGAGCACTGTCTCAGCTTAGGTTATTCCTCTCTTTATTTCAAATGTACTCAACTGAAGTTATGATCATCACTACGAAAAGAGAGGAGTACATTTCTTTTCCCCCTTTTTTTAACCACTATATCCAGTAGTTCTTGTAGTTCTTCACTGCTGATTACTAGCAAAGAAAATATAAGCATACACATCTAATAGCAGGACATAAATCTTACGACAATATATAATATAATTATACAAGAGTCTTATATGCCACATCTTAAAATAATCCTTACATTCACAGATCATCATATAAGAAACCCGAACACTCGCGTCTAAAGACTGAAAAAAAAAATGGAAATTTATATTCCGCCCACGAAAGATACTGTCAGCATATATAAACACTAAAATAAATGTTAGCGCACACACACACACGACAAAGACGTCAATGTTCCAGACCCCATTGAATTCCAGCTAAAAAAAAACAAAGCCCAGCTGAAGTTTGCACTGTGAGAATGGTCTTGGCGACAACTCGACCACGAGAGGTGAAAGTTGCGCTCTGTGAGGGACTCGGTCGATAGCCACAAGAGAAGGGACGCACCAGGAAGACTACGGTTTCAACAGACAATTAAAACAGAGAGAAAGCCCGCGGCACCAGTGGCAGGGTGGAAGAAGAGCAGCTCTGTCTCTTGAGGACCGTAGATATGAGAGAAATAAGAGAACATAGAATCCTGCAATGTTTAATCAGTCAATCAGGTGCCGTGCCGCGTGGCATAGGCGATCATTTTTCTCCACAACTCCCTGTCTTTAGACTTGATTATGAGATCCGCCGGTGACTTTCTTCATAGCCACACTGACTGCCCATCCAGTAACTTCTCTCTGTGTCTTCTTCTGTCTCTTCTTCCCTCAATTTTTCCAGTTGCCACAATGTGTTCCAATTTTCCTCTTCTCAGAAAATGTCCCACAAATCTCGCTTGTCTGCCTCTGATCTTTGCTGGAATTTGCTTTTAACTCCAGCCTCTCTTAATACTTCTTCGTCGGCTTTTTTTTAGCTGTCCATGGAACCTTCAACATTCTTCTTATGAACCACATTTCCATGATCTCCATTTCTCGCTGTACTCTCTTATTCATGGACCATGCTTCACATCCATAAAACAAACTTGACTCGATGTAACATTTAAGTACTCGAAATCTTGTTTCATTGACATGGAATGTTTAAAGGAGAAAGAAAAAAAAGAGAAAAAGGATACATGAAGATTTAGGCATTCTTGAAAACATAGAACTGTATAGATAAATAAACAAAGAAAATACATCTCTCTATCCTAACAAATGTACTTGTATCTTTCCACAAGATGTAAACCGAAAGAGTGAAGAAAAACTACATAAACAAATAGATAGACAGACAGACAGACACACAGACAGACAGACAGATAGATAGATAGATAGATAGATAGATAGATAGATAGATAGATAGATAGATAGATAGACAGATGGGTGGATGGATGGATGGATGGATGGATAGATAGATAGATAGATAGATAGATAGATAGATAGATAGATAGATAGATAGATAGATAGACAGACAGACAGACAGATGGATGGATGGATGGATGGATGGATGGATGGATGGATGGATGGATGGATGGATAGATAGATGGATGGATGGATGGATGGATGGATGGATGGATGGATGGATGGATGGATGGATGGATGGATAGATAGATAGATAGATAGATAGATAGATAGATAGATAGATGGATGGATGGATGGATGGATGGATGGATGGATGGATGGATGGATAGATAGATAGATAAGATGGATGGATGGATGGATTCATGGATGGATGGATAGATAGATAGATAGACAGATAGATGGATGGATGGATGGATGGATGGATGGATGGATGGATAAATGGATGGATGGATGGATGGATGGATAGATGGATAGATAGATAGATAGATAGATAGATAGATAGATAGATAGATATAGATAGATAGATAGATAGATAGATAGATAGATAGATAGATAGATAGATAGATATTATTTAGCTGTGTCAGCGTCTTCCCGTTTGAAAAGATGTTACACTTTGGTATATTTACTCTTTTTTGTTACTACTAACATTGTTTCTGCCTTGTTACTGCTCTCTTTAATAATATTGCTCACTAATTTCTGCAAACTGCTTTCAGGTAGCCTGTTAGATGAGCGAAGTGATGAATGGAAGATCAAATATAAGCAAACAGACGGAGTATTGTCAGGTATACATACAGATAAGACACCTCACAGAGGGATTATACATCTGACAAAGTGACAATCGGTAGTTTAATCTTGGCCGCTGGCGCTACGGGCAGCTTACCTGGCATATAGAGGCTGAAGATTTAAAGGGCAATTAATGTGTATCCGTGATAGATTTATGGTACTTAAAATAATGATAAAATATATTAAATGACAGCTGGTTTAAGATTTACGATTGAAATAACGAGATATGCGGACAGTAAGAAGTTCAGTTTCTTATGTCTGAGAATTGTAAATTCTTCTGCACCAAAGAAGCAGTGTCATACCGTTGAAGTAACGAGGGCCAAAAACTGAAAATAGAAAGACGCAATCGCAATTGAGACTTGACCTTGCAAGCACAAGAAAAGCTATTTGCTGTCTTCCTCTTCGTCTTTTTGTTCAGATATCTCCGCGCCAATGTTCTCCCAGAAATAAGGCAGTTCGTCACAGGGTTTTTTCAGTATCACAGGTTTCTCTTGTAGGGTGCCTGGGGGTCTGGTCAGGTCATTTGTCTGAGTGAGCTGTGTAGTAGGAAACCCTGGAGGAAGTGATGTGTTGTCCGTTGCTCTTTACCACAGGCACATAGGTCTGTTGCGTCAATTTTCACCTTCTTGTTGCATGTAATTTGTGACAAGATGGGGAGTACCTTGACAGAGACAGATGAAATTTTAGAAAGATGTAAGGAATATTGCAGAGGAATGTCTGAAACAACTGACTGTGAAAGCAGAAATCAACAGTGTGAATTATTATTGGAGGAGAAAGAACCCGAACCGACAATAGAAGAAGTTTTATGGGGCAATAAAGAATCTTAAAAATGGTAAATCACCAGGATGTGATGAGATAACAGTTGCATTTATTAAAGCAGGAGGAAAGGAATGTGCAACAATCTATCATGCACTATGTAAAAAGATATGTCATTCTGGTATTTGGCCAAAAGAATAGAAAAGAACTATATACATACCACTGCCAAAAAGTGTAACCTGAAATTATGCACAAATTACAGAACTGTTACCCTGATTTGTCATGCCAGTAAAATTCTATTAAAAACGTAATGGGTAGAATTCGTAAGAAAATAGAAGAAGAAGTTAGTATGTTCCAAGCCGGTTTCAGGCAAGCAAGAGGATCAAGAGATCATATATTCAATATAAGATTAATAATACAGAAAAGCAGAGAGTTTAATGTGAATCTATATTTATCCTTTATAGACTAATCAAAGGCATTTGATTGTGTACAACACCAGAAACTTTGGGAAATAATGGAAAAAATGAGATTTCCAACACATTTGATACACTTAACATCACTGCTGTATCTAGACCAACAAGCATCAGTAAGAATAAATGGTGAAACAACAACTTGGTTCGACATAAAACAAGGGGTCCGTCAGGGGTGCATATTGTCACCTTACTTATTTAACTTATAGACTGAAAATATAATAAGGAATGTTATAGAAGATGTAGACAAAAAATATTACGATGCTATAACAATTTGAGGTTATGAAATACTAGAGATTAGATATGCTGATGACACAGTATTACTGTCCACAACACAAAAAGGAATGGAACAATAATTATGTCAGTCCGTAAGAATACTGAAGAGAAACACCTCTAACTTAATGCGAAGAAAACTAAATTGATGACAACTGACAAAACAAACAAGGCAGCTGATATATCTATCAATGAGGAAAAACTGGAAGAAGTGAAGAGTTTTGAATATCTTGGATCACTGGTAACTAATAATAGAGATACAATGAGGGAAATTAAAAGGAGGACATCTATCGCTCTTCAGAAAGTAAAACAACTAAAGAATATGTGGAGAGGAACAGACAGAACTACAAAAATAAGATTTTTAAAAGCATGCATCGTTCCCATAGCAACATATGCCTGTGAGACCTGGACACTTAACAAAACAGCTGAGAAACACATAAATGCATTTGAATGTAAATGCTACAGAAGAGTTCTTCAAATATCATGGACATAAAAAAGAACAAATATATCCATACTACAAGAGCTTAATATTAAATAATAAGAGGATTAAAGAGAGAAAAGGTAAATATTTTTGGACACATTAAATGTCATGATAATTTAGATAAAACCGTCTTGGAAGGGTACACTATGGGAAAAAGAAAGAGAGGAAGACCAAAGCGAAGATGGCTGCAAGACATCGTTGATGATCTGCAAATGGATGCATCAGCAGCAGACCATCTTGCTCACAACCGAGAGTCCTACAGGAGTGCTGTTAGGGAGGCAAAGTTCCTCAAGGGGTATGCAAATGAATGAATGTATGAATGGTGTCTCAGCTTGCAATGTCCTGTTCTCAGTAAGAAGATTACCACCTGGTTGTTCGCTAATACTGCTGTGACCGATTACTGAAAGCAAGTGATGACAGAATCAATCATGAGAGAATATACCTGAAAAATACTAGTGACATACTCTCTCAATACATATGGAATTCAAAAGTTATAAGCACAAAAACCAAATTAAGACTATTCAATTCAAATGTAATATCCACCCTCATTTATGCATGTGATAGCTGGAAAACAACTAAAGAAATAGAAAAGAAATTAGACTTTTTTGAAAACAAATGGATAAGGAAAATACTCGGCATCAAGTGGAACTAATTCAAGAACAATGCAGAGATAAGACAGATGACTGAACAACAACCAGTCTCGTGGGTGATCAAGAAAAGGAGATGGACATATGTTGGTCAGTTTATGAGAAGAAATGATCAGAGAATCCCAAAACAAGCTATCAAGTGGAACACAACAGGGCAAATAAAAAGAGGCAGACTGCGTGAAACTCTGAAGAGGACATTGTTAAGAGAGGCCAAACTAACAGGCATAAAGTCCTTTGATGAGATTGAAAGACTCGTCGAAGACAGGAAAAATTGGCGAACTACTTTGCGAGCCCTATGTGACGTTTAACGGCACAGGAAGGATATAAGATATAAGATAAGATTCTCTCAAAGTATGCTTCGCAAGATAGAGAGGAGTTTACTACGCCATGAATGTGTTCAGCTCTTGGGAAAATCCAGTGTTTCAGGCATTGCCCAAAGCATATGCGGAAGGTAGAGGCAATAATGTGCCCGTTCTTGTTGCCCGTAATGCTGTACAGATATGATTTCCGTGGACAGGACGGATATACTGAGGTCGGTGGCGGAAGACCTGGTGTAAGAGGAGGAACGGTCAGGTGATGGTAATATGTATCTACAGAGAATGAGGGATGGAGGTGTGAGGAAGGGAGAAGAAAGAGCCGGGTGGTTGGTTGGTAGAATTCGAGGTTGTCAGAACCAACAGCTGATTATTAGAATTCGAGGTTGCCTGAACAAACAGCTGATTATTAGAATTGGAGGTTGCCAGAACAAACAGCTGACTGTTAGAATTGGAGGTTGCCAGAACCAACAGCTGACTGTTAGAATTGGAGGTTGCCAGAACCAACAGCTGACTGGTAGAATTCTAGGTTGTCAGAACCAACAGTTGACTGGAAGAATTGGAGGTTGCCAGAACCAACAGCTGACTGGTAGAATTGCAGGTTGCCAGAACCAACAGCTGACTGGTAAAATTGGAGGCTGCCAGAACCAACAGCTGACTGGCACAATTCGTATCCATACTCTTCTTCCCTGTTTACTGAAACAGAAAGCAGAACATGTATTAGTGCGCTCCGAATGCGATGATGCTATTCCCCAAATTCAAGATTCAAGATAACTACGCATCTGTTTTAAAACGGTTTTGTAAATGAAATGCGCCGGTATTACCTTCTCCCAGAAGTATTTTTGGAATGCCGAATCAGATTTATCCAGTGGCTCATGAAAAAGAATTGCAACACCAGAAACAAACAAAGACGCCGAAACCAACAAACAAACAAAAAAAAACATCACAGAAAATGCCTTCAACTTTAACATTATTCTCTTTGGCAGCCAGAATCACTCTTTTTTTTTCCTTTTCTACACTGAAGCCGTAATAATGGACAACTGATCTCCCAAATGAGGCACTACAAGAAAATGTTTCTGCGAGTCAGGAAGAGATATAAATCCACATTTCAAACTCTGAAGATCTCATCCTCGCTCGTTGAGCCTAAACACCAGCGACATCCGATTACGTCAGTTCCGTTTGACGAAGCATTTTTTTCTCTCTCTCTCTTTCTCTCTCTCTGATTAAAGAAGCTCCGATTTCAAATGGAAAATCTTAACAAGGGCTTCAACAATGCCGAGTTCGTCAAGATACAGGACATTCTCACCTCTAACAAGAGCTTCACATTCAAACTAACTTCTTGAGAAGATTCCCTTCTTTAACAGCACTCCGCTCTGCCTATTCTCTTCTCCTGTATAATAAAGGTGAGAGAATTCAACAGAAAGCTGCGGATCATGGCATAAACTGGCTCCAGCTCATCTCTCTTGAGCTTTCGCTAACGAGCTACTAGAGAGAGAAAGAGAAAGAGAGAGAAAGAGAAAGAGAGAGAAAGAGAAAGAGAGAGAGCAAGAGAGAGAGAGAAAGAGAGAGAGAAAGTTAGCGTAGACTAAAGTATAGATTCTCTCCTTCCAAAAGGATTTCTGATCCCAGTTATTTTTACCATCAGCTGTGCAGGCATCTTTCCTGTCAATGACTCTTTGTTGTTTTAGTGTGAAAAATAATGAATAGAAGAATTTTTAAAAATATCATTTGACCTGGTTGCTATATCACCATCACGTCTAACTTTAGAATCCATAGCGCAAAAGTCACAAACCAGTCATTCACGAAAGCATAAGAGAAATAAGGTCATGGTTAAGTCATAACTCCTTTTAATGTATTTGTACATCTGTGGCTGAGCATATACCTCCCAATGGTTGTAATACATTACGAATGATCCCTTTTTTAAATGATCTTAAAATTGTTCTATTCGTTGGGATTAAGTGTGTTTTTCTGATAATATTAATTTAAGCGATGTTTAATTCTTACATGTTTTGTACATACTTCGTCAGTTCAATATCATGTGTGCACGCTTTCTTTTATTCTCTTAGTTACTGTTTTCTAAGTATATGTTTACAGGTATCTTCAAATTTTTATGATACATTGTGCAGTTTAAATGGTTTTCAAACCAGTTTCAAAATTAAAATTGCAAGCATTTTTAAAATGACAAAACTCCTTAACATGGAGCAAATAAGTTTTTGTTTCCATATTTAGAACTTCGTGGCTTTAAACCGCCGTAAACGATAAAATACACAACAAAATTTCGCAGCAAAAAGATGACAGGCGAAATGATTGATAACAAAAAGTATTATTGCGTCATGGATGTTAGCTGTTACCACAAGATTAAAATATTTTAACGGATTTATTGTTCTTCTTTTTCATCCGCATATTTGTTTAAGTGGTGGATGGAATGGGAGAGCAGCCGACAGACAAAGTTGGTTATGTTCACCATTCTATGATGGCAGGAAAATATCTCAGTGTAGGGACAATGGCTACGATCACAGACTAGTACAGTCACTGCCCGGAGGGAAAGCAATGGTAAACTATCTTCTGGAAATATACCAAGAAACCCAAAGCCTGGCTAGTAAAGAGGATTAAAGAGAGAAAACTTAAATATTTTGGACACATTAAACGTCATGATAATCTAGAGAAGACCGTCTTGGAAGGGTACGTAGTGGGGAAAAAGAAAGAGAGGAAGACCAAGGCGACGATGGCTGCAAGACATCGTTGATGATCTGCAGATAGATGCAGCAGCAGCGGGCCATCTTGCCTACAACCGAGTGGCCTACAGGAGTGCTGTTTGTGAGGCAAAGTTCCGCAAGGGACATGCAAATGAATGAATGAATGAATATTTCTTTAATTGTTTAAAGCATTTTTTTCCCTTTTTCTGATTTGACATTTTAGATATATTTCTTTTACAATGTGTTTTCTTTCTAAAATAAATGATTTTTTATCTTTCATATCCATTTTTTGCCTTCTCCACAAGAAGTTTCCTACATTTTCACACGTGCAGACCTCACTCTTCTTTCGCAGCTGATTAGCGCTTAGTTTTAGGGTGGATGGGAAGAATGGCTAGCTAAGTACTAATTCTCCAGTGAATCAAGCAAAAAGTAAAACAAACAAACAAACAACGAACCGAAAGAACTAAAGAACTAACGATCTTTATTTTAGAAAGGTTAAAAAAGCGCAGACCCATCTGACATTATGATCTTCATCGCGCATCTTCATTCTTAGCACACATTTGATTTACTACAGGTGTACAGATCTAAGAATGCAGCATGGAACCTTTACAGGTGTACAGATCTAAGAATGCAACATGGAACCTTTACAGGTGTACAGATCTAAGAATGCAACATGGAACCTTTACAGGTTTACAGATCTAAGAATGCAACATGGAACCTTTACAGGTGTATAGATCTAAGAATGCAACATGGAACCGTTACATTTACAAATATAAGATAATAAACTACAAGAGGGGTAACTAACCCAGCAAGGTATAACACACACACACACTCACACACCACACACAATGCATATTCTATGCAGTTCTTCTCACATCACAATCTAATCATTCGTTAAGATAAGCTCTAAACAAGGTACATAAAGAACTATGTTCTTTAGAATAGAATTTGTTGCCGGACAGGTCACACTCTGAAAAGATATTATGTATTTTAAGGACGGAAGTAAACATTGAAAGAGTTTGGAGTTGAGGGATGGTATATCTGTTAAGGGAGTCTCTAAAGGTATGGGAGAGAATTCCAGAATTGCGCTGCGGAGTTTTGCAAGATTTTTGTTTTTGGCACAGACCAAATATGGGCTCAGAAAAAAAAGACAGTTCTTTTTAAACGTCGGCTGTGTTAGCGTTGCACTAAAAAACAGTGGCCACAAGTAAGTTGGAGCATTGTGAGACAGGGTTTTATGAACTAACTTAGCTTTGTTATAAACGATTCTATATTACAGGGGGTAGAGATTTTAGTTATCTGTATTGTTCTGGGTGCATTTTATACTAACTGGTTCTCATAAATGAGATTTACTGCTCGTTTGTGAAGTGAGTTGAGCCTTTTTTGTGGGTGTTTGAGACTGAGCAGCGATTCCAGATTGTGGAACAGTAATCTAAGTGTATCCCTGTATGTATAAACATAACGACTAACTAATAATGGAGATACAATGAAGGAAATTAAAATGACATCTATCGCTCTTCAAAAAGTAAAACAACTAAAGAATCTGTGGAGAGGAACAGACAGAACTAGAAAATTAAAATTTTTAAGGGCATGCATCTTTCCCATCGCAATATATGCCTGTGAGACCTGGACACTTAACAAAACAGCTGAGAAACACATAAATGCATTTGAATGTAAATGCTACAGAAGAGTTCTTCAAATATCATGGACACAAAAAAGAATAAATATATCCATACTACAAGAACTTAATACTGAAGAAGGATTTACTAGTAAAGAGGATTAAACAAAAAAAAAACTTAAATATTTTTTACACATTAGAATGCATGATAATATAGAGAAGACCGTCTTGGAAGGATACATGATGGGAAAAAGAAAGAGAGGAAGGCCAAAGTGATTATGATTGCAAGACATCGTTGATGTTCTGCAAATGGATGCAACAACAGCAGGGCACAACCGAGAAGCCTGCAGGAGAGCTGTTAGGGAGGCAAAGATCTGCAAAGGACATGCAAATGACTGAGCATAACTTTCTTGTGTCTTAGTCGATAAAGTGTTTAATTTTGTTAGACTTTCTGCGCTACTAAGTTTGTTAGATTAAGCACTGAGAATTCAAAGTAAAATGTTGATCAATGATGAACCCTAGAGTTTTATGTTTATGAATGTTTGTATTTCTGTAATTTTTGTCTCATTCTGCAGTTTCCGTCTTGTAGAGGTGAGCATGGATTTTGTCTTATCGGTGCTTATCAAGATATAAAAGAAATAACGCCTGCGGTAAAAGTGGTTCAAATAATAGAGGTAGATAGAACTGATACTGCTCAGTTTTACAAAACGACATTGGGAATGAGGAAAATGAGAAAAAAATCACACAAATGGCAGAAAGTATGAAAGTAAGACGAGAGTGCATAAATGAAAAATATACAACATCCAATATTTCGGCGTTAGCCTTTTTCAATGATTACGTACAAGAACAACACAACACATAAGTAACAAGATGAAAAAAAAAAATCTTAGCTTTGTGGCATCGTCCTAGTACAGAATCGAACAAATGACTTATCAACATATCGATATTATTACTATTCAGATTATTTATTTACAGCATTTTGAAGTGTTGTCTAAAGTTACTGACGTCATAGTCACTATTGTAACCGGTGCAGTCGTCAGCATGAAGAGAGCTGTAAGCGAAGGGGTAGATTGTTAGTATAGATAACAAACAAAAAGAGGACCACGAACGGAACCTTGAGAAACACCAGTATCAACCATAGATAAGTCAGATATTTTGCTTCTAAAGCGAACTACTTGTCTGCCAGAGAGAAAAAAATATATTAAATGTTGTCAGGTAAGGATGTAACCTATAACCTGCCAGTTGTTTTTGCAAGAATCTTATGGTCAGTCATATCGAAGGCTTTCTTGAAATCCAAGAAGACAGCAACACGCAATTTATCATCAGTTTTATCAGATAGCCAGTCTTCAGTCATTTTCGTTAGCACTTGTATGGGAGGAATGGTTTGGTCTAAAACCTGACTGACTGTCTTGCCAGTAGACTCTCAGGAATGATTAGGTCTAAGACCTCACTGACCGTCTTGCCAGTAGACTGTCAGGAATGATTTGGTCTAAGACCTCACTGACTGTCTTGCCAGTAGACTGTCAGGAATGATTTGATCTAAGGACTGACTGACTGTCTTGCCGGTAGACTGTCTCCCTCAAGTAGACTGTCTCCCACAAGTAGACTGTCTCCCACAAGTAGACTGTCTCCCACAAGTAGACTGTCTCCAACAAGTAGACTGTCTCCCAAGTAGACTGTCTCCCTCAAGTAGACTGTCTCCCTCAAGTAGACTGCCTTCCTCAAGTAGACTGTCTCTCACAAGTAGACTGCCTCCAACAAGTAGACTGTGTCCAACAAGTAGACTGCCTCCCACAAGTAGACTGTCTCCCTCAAGTAGACTGTCTCCCTCAAGTAGACTGTCTCTCACAAGTAGACTGTCTCCCTCAAGCACAAAGAGAATGGACACGCAAACATTTGGAGAGGGGGGAAAAGGTTTGGCGGTAAAAAGAAGATGTCGCAAGGATCAGGCACAATCAAACTTACATAGGGGTACAAAACAAAACAGTCCTCATTAGAATCAGCTAGGGCATTACACACATGAACTTTGAATTGTGAACTTTGAACTTTGAGCACATGATATGCATAATCGCCCACGTCTTCCTGACGCTGTTACTGACAAAGAACTGGCAAGGTTAGTCTGCCCCGAAAAGAAAATTGACTAATCAAATTTTGTTGGTGATTGCAGAAAATCAGCGGAGCCGAAAAGAAAAGTAAATGAAGAATAAAAAAAAACCAACAAGAAAAGAATGAAATGAAGCAGAGACAAAACACACCATCACAGCATTAGCCCTATGTACAGTCAGCTGTCATCATTATGGTAGGGGCAGTCTATACTGGGCCTTAGCAATCTTTATAATCTCAATGAAGACGTGGTAGGCGCACTTTCACCAGGGGTCAGCGCTGCGCACCTCTGATATCTGTAACCTGTGTGGCTGCTTCAGTGGGGCCCCGACAGTAAGCACCGACCCTAGGGTACTTGTCAAGTAAAACGACTAAAGAATTTATAGACAATATAAGCAAAATTATTCGCACAGAAAATAAATGTACAAGTAAACCCGGGGATCCTAGAAATAGTATCTCGTCGAAGCTGCTTATTCCCCCCCCCCCTCCCCATACTTTTCGTTGCGTTATCCACTTTAAAATCAGACAAAGTCAAACATTCATGGAAATGATTTTTTTCCCCGTCTGGTCACATGCAAAGTGTGGAATGTAATCCAATGCTCATCGCCGTGCAGGCAGATCTTCTCCATTTCTCGGACACATTTTTCCGGTTTCCTGAGCATCCATTTCCCAAAGATGGTTTGATAGGAAGCTAACAACAGCAGAAACAGGATCTACTGTCATTACCCCGCTGTCACATCAGTCATTCTAGAGCTCAATAACTTATTAGTCACATGCACAAATAAGCACAGCTAATAAGTGAGATAAAATAACACCTTAACTACATTGTGAATGTCCTAGGGTAGTGTATAGTTCCAGGTCAAGAGTTTTCATGTCACTTATCACATCGCTGTCTTCTTCATACCTGATTAAACTCGCTGGAGAAAATTTTATCATTAACATAATATAAATAGCTTCTTTAGTGTAACTAAGTATACGAGGTGGTATCAAAAAGTATTTTGAGCGGATTTATTAAAAAAATAAAGAGGTGGTATCAAAAAGTATTCTGAGCGGATTTATTTTTTTAAAAAAAACTACAACAGTCAGCGACCCGTAATTTAATTGTCTTCGAACTAGTCCCCTTTCGAATCAATATACTTAGCCCAGAGCTGTTTTCACGGCTCAAAGCATCATTTGAAGTCATCTTCTGATATAGATAACAGCTGTCTCGTTGCATCCTTCTGTATGTCATCGATATACCTTTTCATTTCAAGTAGTATTTTCATTTCTGGAATATGAAAAAAAGTCGCAGGGAGCGATATCAGGCGAATACGGTGGCTGCTGGACCCCTGGAATGCTGAGCTTAGAAAGAAAATGAGCACAAGTTGCAATGCACGGGCAGGCGCGTCGTAACGATGGAGTTGTCTCTCAAAACTCTCATACAATGTCGGCCTTTTGCGACGAACTGCGCACCTCAAACGCCACAAAACGTCACAGTAGTGTCCCTTGTCTTTTTCTTGACCCTTGGAGGGTATTCATGATGCACAATTCCACTGTACTCGAAAAAAAAAACTACTCAGCATTGTCATGAAATTGCTACTGCTCTGTCGTGCCTTTTTTTTTTTTTTGGGGGGGGGGTCTTGGAGACGTCGGGGTCTTCCATTGCGAATACTGGGCCTTAGATTCAGGGTGATACTCATACGTCAAGGAATCATCACCAGTTATGATTGTTTTTTTAAGTTTTCGTCGTTTTAGACATTTTTATGAAAAAAAGTCGAAATCTGATGCAAATTCGTTGATTTAGTTGTTTCGGACATGACAGTTGCGGCAACAGATTCACATGCTTGAGAGCAAAGCACTACTGTAAATGAAGCAGAGACAAAACACACCATCACAGCATTAGCCCTATGTACAGTCAGCTGTCATCATTATGGTAGGGGCAGTCTATACTGGGCCTTAGCAATCTTTATAATCTCAATGAAGACGTGGTAGGCGCACTTTCACCAGGGGTCAGCGCTGCGCACCTCTGATATCTGTAACCTGTGTGGCTGCTTCAGTGGGGCCCCGACAGTAAGCACCGACCCTAGGGTACTTGTCAAGTAAAACGACTAAAGAATTTATAGACAATATAAGCAAAATTATTCGCACAGAAAATAAATGTACAAGTAAACCCGGGGATCCTAGAAATAGTATCTCGTCGAAGCTGCTTTATTCCCCCCCCCCCCCCCCCATACTTTTCGTTGCGTTATCCACTTTAAAATCAGACAAAGTCAAACATTCATGGAAATGATTTTTTTTCCCCGTCTGGTCACATGCAAAGTGTGGAATGTAATCCAATGCTCATCGCCGTGCAGGCAGATCTTCTCCATTTCTCGGACACATTTTTTCGGTTTCCTGAGCATCCATTTCCCAAAGATGGTTTGATAGGAAGCTAATAACAGCAGAAACAGGATCTACTGTCATTACCCCGCTGTCACATCAGTCATTCTAGAGCTCAATAACTTATTAGTCACATGCACAAATAAGCACAGCTAATAAGTGAGATAAAATAACACCTTAACTACATTGTGAATGTCCTAGGGTAGTGTATAGTTCCAGGTCACGAGTTTTCATGTCACTTATCACATCGCTGTCTTCTTCATACCTGATTAAACTCGCTGGAGAAAATTTTATCATTAACATAATATCCATAGCTTCTTTAGTGTAACTAAGTATACGAGGTGGTATCAAAAAGTATTCTGAGCGGATTTATTAAAAAAATAAAGAGGTGGTATCAAAAAGTATTCTGAGCGGATTTATTTTTAAAAAAAAAACTACAACAGTCAGCGACCCGTAATTTAATTGTCTTCGAACTAGTCCCCTTTCGAATCAATATACTTAGCCCAGAGCTGTTTTCACGGCTCAAAGCATCATTTGAAGTCATCTTCTGATATAGATAACAGCTGTCTCGTTGCATCCTTCTGTATGTCGTCGATATACCTTTTCATTTCAAGTAGTATTTTCATTTCTGGAATATGAAAAAAAGTCGCAGGGAGCGATATCAAGCGAATACGGTGGCTGCTGGACCCCTGGAATGCTGAGCTTAGAAAGAAAATGAGCACAAGTTGCAATGCACGGGCAGGCGCGTCGTAACGATGGAGTTGTCTCTCAAAACTCTCATACAATGTCGGCCTTTTGCGACGAACTGCGCACCTCAAACGCCACAAAACGTCACAGTAGTGTCCCTTGTCTTTTTCTTGACCCTTGGAGGGTATTCATGATGCACAATTCCACTGTACTCGAAAAAAAAAAACTACTCAGCATTGTCATGAAATTGCTACTGCTCTGTCGTGCTTTTTTTTTTTTTGGGGGGGGGGTCTTGGAGACGTCTGGGTCTTCCATTGCGAATACTGGGCCTTAGATTCAGGGTGATACTCATACGTCAAGGAATCATCACCAGTTATGATTGTTTTTTTTAAGTTTTCGTCGTTTTAGACATTTTTATGAAAAAAAGTCGAAATCTGATGCAAATTCGTTGATTTAGTTGTTTCGGACATGACAGTTGCGGCAAAAGATTCACATGCTTGAGAGCAAAGCACTACTGTAAACAAAGCAGACAAACAGTGGAGACGTGACTTACGTAACATGCGCAGTATATATCAAGGTCAACCCGTGTCTGTCAGCTTCCGGTTGTGTCTGTCAGTTCCTGACTTATGCCCTCATTACGGATACTTATTTTTTATTAACCACACCTCATATTTCTCTGCAAAACTGTAAAAGCTTGATGACCATATGATACACGATAAGATACTCTGTAGTCTTGATCAAGATATTTTCATCCGCACTGTACGTAAAACCAGGTTATATGGAATACTAATTTTGGTTTTAGCTTTGGGGAGCATCTACAATAACCTGCGATGTAGCGCAAATGAAGAGCATGCAGCAAAGGACCAACAAGAAAGCAAAGATATGTTCATTAAAAGCTTACATGTTCGCTATGCGAAAAGTGGATACTTAACATATCACTAGAAAAGAGAAATAACTGCGCCTGAAATGAAATGTTGATTGAGGGGCACTTACAATATCAAGGATACAAAGAATCACATAAAGAGATATGGACTGGCCTAGATGTCGTAGAAAACTGCTTTCCAAACACCGTCAAAGCCAGAAAGGTGAGATACTTCGGCCACATTAAGAGACATAATTTTGAAAAGATTGACAGCAGAAGGCATAGTGCCTGGCATAAGGGAGAAAGGGTCATCTCGCCGCAGGTGGACTCAGGACATCAGGGAAAGTCTGAATATGTCACTGCGAGATGCTGGTCACCTTGCTCACGACCAAATTGCGTTCAGGGAGGCAGTGAGAGCGTCAACGTTCCAGAAAGGGCGCATCACGAGACAACAAGTGGTTGGGGAGGTTGGTAGGGCAACTTGTATGGTCCAGCGCCGAGACACCATTCAGTGGCCTGGTGTAAGGTATCTTCTAGCATGGGCAGAAATGTTTTGCCTCTTATTTCAATCTAAAAAAAGAAACCAGATTAACATGAATGAGTGTAGCAGAAACTGTGCAACAAAAGCACCGGCACCTTTTACTCGATTTTAATTTCTGCCATGTGCAGTTAATCTAGAAGGTCCAACATTACAAGTAAATCATCATCATCATTATCATCATCATCATCATGTGCTGCCTTCGGTTCGCAGGTTGGCGGTAGTGAATCTCCAGTTTTCTCGCTCCTTTGCCTTGCTGGCTCACTCATCTAGGCTTGTATCCTGTCCTTCTAGTATGTTATCTTCCCATCTACATCTCTGTCTACTTCTCGCTCTTTTTTTCTTTCCTTTCATCTTTCCTTCTAGTCCGATCTTCAGTATATTATTATGTCTTTTAGCGTGGGCAAAGAATTGTGTTTTCTTCATCGTTATTTCTTTGAGAAGTTAGTGTTAGTTGCAGTTGTTCTAGCACTTTAGGGGATTATTTTCAAAACCGAGCTAAGCTGCTACCTCGTTCGTACGTATTCAGTTATAACATGCATAACCAATCTTGGCCCTCGGACCACATATGACCCGCAGAAACTTTTTTATGGCTCGCAGCCAATCTTTTAAAAGCCATATCTTTAACTCGATCATTGGACGCTTGTTTATTCTTATGCTACGAGGAAACTTCTAAAACTTAACTTTCTCACTAACCGTGGGTAATATACACGGTCCGACAATTATTAAGTAATGAGACTAATTACATAAAAAATAAAATAAACAACTGTTGAAGATTCATTCATTCATTCATTCATCTGCATGTCTCTTGAGGAACTTTGCCTCCCAAACAGCTCTCCTGTAGGCCTCTCGGTTTTGAGCAAGATGGCCTGCTGCTGCTGCGTCCATTCGCAGATCATCAACGACGTGTTGCAGTCATCTTCGCCTTGGTCTTCCTGCCTTTCTTTTTCCCATTATGTACCCCTCCAAGACGGTCTTATCTAGAATATCATGAAGTTTAATGTATCCAAAATATTTAAGTTTTCTCTCTTTAATCCTCTTTACTAGCCAACCTTCTTCAATATTAAGCTCTTGTAATATAGATATATTCCGTTGAAGATATAACCTGTATTTTATTCAAAGTAAGCCGGTTGTGCACTGATACAGCGTATGGCACGACCTAACAGAAACTAGAACGTCCTCTGCAGTTTTTCTATTGGTATGGCTTTTAAACTCGATGTTACGGCCCTTTGGATGTCATCAGTATTATCAAAGAAGCGTCCTTTCAATGGTAACTTTAATTTTGGGAATAGAAAATAATTGCAGGGAGACAAATCTGGGGAATAAGGTGGATGATTGAAAACACACACTTGTTTTTGGGCCAAAGATTCCTGCACAAATATCGCCGAATGAACCGGTGCATTATTATGAAGAAGGAAAAAACTGCCAGGTGTTGAATACTCGGGTCAGACTCAGAGAATCCTTCACAATAGGTGTTTCAAAATACTTAAACAACTAGACTTTCAAAATACTTAAACAACTAGACTTTCAAAATACTTAAACAAGTAGACTGCCACTTTGGCAGTGACAGTCTGTCCCTCTGGAATAAATTCTTTGTGAATAAATTTTTTGCTGTCTTAAAAGCATACCAACATTGTCTTCACTTTCGACTTTTGAAGAGGAAATATTTTGCCTTTTGGTGATGATGATGACTTCCACTGAGCGCTTTGGTGTTTAGTTATGGGATCATAGCGGAAAATCCATGTTTCATCTTCTGCAAGAATCAAATTTAAGAAATGTTTATTTCTGCGACACGTTTTGATGATGTCTTTTGCGTACTCAATACGCTGATGTTTGTGATCATCAGACAACGCATGTGGTATAAACAGGTAAGCAACTTTTTTCTTGCCCAAATCTTCCACTAAATTTTACCAATGGTCTCTCGGTTAACACCAAATTCACCTGGCATCATCATCACAGTCAAACAACGATCTTCTTGTATCCGTTCTCTGACTTCTGCAATGAATTTCTCATTACGAACAGAAATTGAGCGTCCATGTCTAGCTGCATTTGTAATCGTGTCCACACCACTTTTGAACCGTGAATGCCACTTGAATGCACGAGATAAACAATTATTATTATAAACTTGTCGTACCAACTCAACTATCTCATGGCACTTTTTCCGAGTTTTAAACAGAATTTAATGTTAGATTTTTGTTCCATGCTGATTACGTGACAATGCACCTCTAACTAGATCAACAAAATGGCGGCTTGTTTATCGTCTACTTATCAAGCGGCGATGAAAAGTTGCCAGATTTTAGATGAAGGTTGTCTTTTCTGATTCCATGTTTTGCTTCATAGATGACAGTTTTGTCTTGGCCATAATAAAATCAGTCTCATTATTTAATTGTCCGACCTCTTATTTATATAATTTTGCAAATAAATTTCTATCTATCTGCCTATCTGTCTGTTTGTCTGCCTGCCTGTCTCCCCCGACCACCCATCCATCCATCCATCCATCCATCCGTCCATCCGTCCACCCATCCATCCATCCATCCATCCATCCATCCATCCATCCATCCATCCATCCATCTATCTATCTATCTATCTATGTGTCTGTCTGTCTGTCTATCTATCTATCTATCTATCTATCTATCTATCTATCTATCTATCTATCTATCTATCTATCTATCTATCTATCTATCTATCTATCTATCTATTATGAGATTTCATAGCATTTGACATTTTATAAGGTGTATGGCCCACGTGAAGATGGAAAAAAGTTTTTATTCCCCCCCCCCCCTTTGAAAGAAAAAGGTTTTCCACGTCCGGTTTCTAAAATTCATCTTCGTGCATTTAACAGAACAACAACGCACCCACATCTACAAGCCGTCATCTAGAAACTTCCATCACTGAGCAACATTTTTTTCAGTATCAGCAAAACTCAACAACAAGGACCTTGTGGCAATCTCAGATCTTGACAAGGTTTCTTTTTAATCTACCCGGAGCCAGTGCTCCAAGGAGTTTCAGCTTTCCTTGTAAGTAACCGGTCCAGACTGGGGAAAAGAGGCAGTAAAAGTGCTAGACGCAGTTCAGAGACTTTCAACATGAAAACTGGTTTGCAGGTGCTTCGGAGTCGATAGTAGCAAATTGATACTTTTGCATTCAGGGCATTGGCGGTAATGTTCCATAATGAAAATACCGATTATAGTGATTTACTATACGGTGAGATTCCATTTGCTCTTGATTAGGTATAAGAATAGGTATAAACTGCGCGCTTGGCGATAGATGTATTTGCGTTACTATCGTGATCAATAGTAGGTTTATGTTTCAAAAACGAACAAGAAAAACACAAGATCGCTAAAAGATATAAAAAATGAAAAAAAAAATGTCTGTATTAAGGTTGTGATAAAGATAATATTTATGTCACAATGAAGATAACGATTATGTCTGTGTTTACAATGGAGATACATTTATTGTTGTAATGAAGATAACGATTGTGTTTGTGTTTACAGTGAAGATAAAGATCATATTTATGTTACAATTAAAGTAAAGATTGCTATTTTTATTATAGCTAGGATTAAAATTGTGTCTTTGTTACAATACAGAGACAGTTCATGTTTATTTACCGTGAATGTAAATATTTTGGACACATTAAACGTCATGATAATTTAGAGAAGACCGTATTGGAAGGATACATAAAGAAAAGGAGGAAAACCAAAACGAAGATGGCTGCAAGACATTTTTGACTATCTGCAAATGGATGCATCAGCAGTAGGGCATCTTGCTTACAATCGAGAGGTTTACAGGAGAGCTGTTTGGGAGGCAAAATTCCGCAGGGCACATGCAAATGATTGAATGAATGAATAAGTGCCATTAAGGTGTGTCGGGGATTCGGTGCCAGGACCGTATTTCCACGGCCATCGGCACATGAAGGTCTGATGTGGCTAGTATCACGCTTGGCTGCATTTACCTTCCCAGATTTCTTTGGCGTCCATTTTCAGAGGGTGGGTGGACCCCGGGGGGCCTTTCTTGTGTGAGGGTCAGTCAGTCAATCATTTGCATGTCCCTTGTGGAACTTTGCCCCCCTAACAGCTCTCCTGTAGGCCTCTCGGTTGAAAGCAAGATGCCCTGCTGCTGATGCATCAATTTGCAGATAATCAACGATGTCTTGCAGCCATCTTCGCCTTGCTCTTCCTCTCTTTCTTTTTCCCATTACCATTTTCCCATGCGTGGGGGTACCACAGAAAAAAATCCCACTGCTGGGACTTGAACTCGATACCACCGGATTAGTAAACCGAGCGCCTAACCACTCAGCCAACCAGGCCGCCACGACAAAGACTATTTTATGTTACAGTCTTTATGTACATTGTATTTCAATTACAGTGGAGGTAACAATCGTGTTTCCGTTTCAAAATATTAAAGACCGTTTAGATTACAGCTGCTATGAAGCTCACAAAGGATAATCATCAATCTTTACAGCACCAAGAACAGCCATCTAGTGAGTCCACGGTTGCCAAACCAAGCACTTTCACCTTGCAAATTCAATAAGTTATTGATCTAAATTGGAACACCCTGGCGTAACGTAAGTGCTATGTTCCATTCCGGCAATTGCTTTAACCAAGACTCACTTTGACATTTAACTTCATTTAGCCGAGTCCATTTATCTGGCCACAGCTCTTCATCTCTCGTATAACGCATTCGTGTAAGCAATGAAAATGTGTAAAATGTATGAATTCATGCAAGCAAGAAAGGCTGCTTTTAGAGTGTAAAAAGTGTGAATTCATGCAAATAAGAAAGGCTGCTTTTAGAGTGTAAAAAGTGTGAATTCATGCATGCAAGAAAGGCTGCTTTTAGAGTGTAAAAAGTGTGAATTCATGCAAGCAAGGAAAAGTTCCTTTTAGAGTGTAAAAAGTATGAATTTATCAAGCAAGGAAAAGTGGCTTTTACAATGTAAAAAGTATGAATTCGTGCAAGCAAGGAAAAAGCTGCTCTAAGAGTGTAAAAAGTATGAATTCATGCAAGCAAGGAAAAAGCTGCCTTTAGGGTGTAAAGAGTATGAATTCGTACAAGCAAGGAAAAGCTTCTCTTAGAGTGTAAAAAGTATGAATTCGTGCAAGGAAGGAAAAAGCTGCTTTTAGAGTGTAAAAAAGTACCACTACAAGTCATTAAACAGATCACAAATAGGCACAGACAGAAAACAATTGAAAATTCCCAGCGCATTTTGTGTCAGTATATAGCAGCACAAATTTTCGCGAAACTAGAGCCATAACTATACCCCGGCATGCCATAGTTATTTAACAGCAACCGTTTTAATATGGCGAGTGTATTACACGCGTCCACGCTAGAGGAACAGCTCGGAGCTGTACGTTTTCTGAGGGCTAGATCATCCATTATTGAATTCATGGATTCAAATACGAGTATACTTGGCTTTTCTTGACATAGATATTTTTTACCGTACATTTCAAGCATTTCTTTATGCGCTTTCTTTGCGTTGTCTTTTTTTTTTGGCCAACAGAAAATGCACAGCAGCTCCGAGCTGTTCTTCTCTTGTACACCCATGTAACACTCAACATATTACAACGGTTAGTGTTAAATAACCGTGGCATTCTGGGATAAGCTTTGGTTCTAATTTCGCGCCAAGTGAAGCTGCTACTCGTACATCTTACATTCTTCCCGGGCCATTAAGCGTCACTTAGGGCTCGCATGGTAGTTCACCATGTTTTCCTGTTTTTGGCGACCTTTTCAGCCTCATCAAGGGATTTTATGCCTACTGATTGGCTTTTCTTAACAACGTCCTCTTTAGAGCTTCACATGGTCGACCTCTTTTTCTTCGGCCTGTTGTGTTCCACTTGATAGCTTGTTTTGGGATTCTCTGACTGTTTCTTCTCATCATGTGACCAACGTATGTCCATCTCCTTTTTCTGATCACCCATGAGACAGGTTGTTGTTCACTCATCTGCCTTATCTCTGTAGTGTTCATGAATTCGTTCCACTTTATACCCAATAGTTTCCTCAGACATTTGTTTTCAAAAGAGTCTAATTTCTTGTCTGTTTCTTTAGTTGTTTTCCAGCTTTCGCATGCATAAACGAGGATGCATATTACATTTGAATTGAATAATCTTAACTTGGTTTTTATGCTTATAACTTTGCTGTTAAATCTCTCTCTCTCTGAACCTTAAGTGCCCAGGGCACATGGGGCTTCCGCAAGGGTTTTCCACAAATGCTTGTCTTTCGCCTTTTTATCTGCTCTTGCCCAGATGAGCCCTCTATTGCTCAACATCCTTTCTGTTGTTCTTCTCCATGTCTCTTTTGGTCTACCCTTACTTCTGCTCCCCTGTGGTGTCCATCTTAGTGCTATTTTTGGTAGTGAGTTGTCAGTCATTCGGAGCACATGTCCCAACCATCGCCAGCGTCTTTCCTCAATAATTGCTGTCAGTGGCTTCATCTGCATTTCTGCCAATAAGATGTTATTTCTTATGGTGTTTGGCCAAAATATTTTTTTAATTCTACGTAAACATTTAGTCTGGAAAGAATTCAACTTGTTTTCTATGGTTTTGGTGATTTTCCAGCATTCACTTCCATAGAGTAGTACACTTAGAACATTACTCTTAAATATCCTGATTTTCATATTTGCTGTTAAATACCGCCAAAGAAATGAATGATCAATGAATTTTCAGATTTTCCCGGCCTATGCTGATGTACGACTTATTTAATAACTTTCACTCGTATATAATCTCAAGTATCAGAAAGAGAAGGAGAGAGAGAGAGAGAGAGAGGAGAGAGAGGGAGGGAGAGAATGAATTAATGAATGATCTTAATTTTTAAAGGGGAAAGAATTGGGCACGCAGGCCTGTCTAACATTCTTCCCTGAATCACTCCATCTTTCATTCTTCCCACACACTCGATTTAATACAAGTATATAAATTACATTAGGAAAAAAACATACTAAAAGAGTGTAAGATTAAACTATTACATTCTAACTAAAAGAGAAGAAGTAATTAACCTAATAAAATAGCTATCACACACATACTCGCACACACAGACATATAGGTAAACAAAAGTACATTGTCAGTACATATCTTCTAACATATGTTTTTTAATAAACTTTAAAATAATTTCTAACAATATCTAACAAGTTACTTTTCGAACTATGTCATTTTAGTACTTGATGGCTGGCGAGTCATGGGTTGAGAGAATGGTGGTTATTCCATGGAAGCATATAGTTACAAGCAAGTAAATAATGAAAAAAGGTTTGAGTTAAAGGATAAAGAGAGAGGGAGACAGAGAATGAATGAATGAATGAATAATCTTTATTTTTCAAGGGTAAAGAATTGGGGACGCAGGCCCGTCTTACATTCTGCCCTTCATCACTCCATCTTTCATTCTTCCCACACACTTGAAGACACAGAGAGAGAGAGCACTCAAATTGTAGCTATGATGTACTTAGTTGTAGGTCACGTCGAGAAGATCAATAAAAAGGATTGAACGTGAAAGATGTCTGCAGATAAAAGATTTTTTGTTTTCGTCTTCATCTCCTTCTGAAACCATGAAACTGTTGACCTTTGTTCTTCACAGTCCACTCAATGAACAAATACAAACGCAGGACCCTCATTTCGGATTATGTGAGCGTTTCGTTTAAAGGATTCGAAGTAACCCAAGAAATGACCTTTCCTACGGAATACACCCCTTTGGAGACTTGCGATTAGACCTTTCAAGCTTTCTGGGGTAAAGGATCATATCAGACTAGAAACATAAGTGGGGTCGGGTATTGATCATCTTTGATTTTCCAGCCATGCAACACAGTGGCGTCACTTTAGCACAAATTTTGTTCTTGGGGGGGGGGGGGAATCGACAAAGATAGCGATGATGTTAAAGAGAAAAGGAAAGAAAAAAACTGATCACGTTAGCAACGATGTTTAAGAGAAAAGAAAGAAAACTCATAAAGTTAGCAATGGTGTTAAAGAAAATAAGAAAGAAAACTGATTAAGTTAACAATGATGTTAAAGAGAATAAGGGAAAATACTGAGCAATTTAGCAAAGACATTAAAGAGAGGAATGAAAAAAAAAGGAATAAGGTAAACAACGATGCTAAAGAGAATAAGAAATACAACTAAGTTAGCAATGATCCTAAAGAAAAATAAAGAA
This sequence comes from Achatina immaculata, assembly GCA_009760885.1. NCBI lineage: Eukaryota > Metazoa > Mollusca > Gastropoda > Stylommatophora > Achatinidae > Lissachatina > Lissachatina immaculata. Next base: position 37,807,548 of record CM019713.1, read on the forward strand.
AAAAATACAGCTAACACACATCACGAAAGACTGGAAAATATACCATTAACTCATCATCTTCATCATCATCAGGTGCCGTGCCGACTGGCGTTGGCTATTATGCTTCTCTTCATGCAGGCCATCAGTTCAGTTGGTGATCTCCTCTCACACCATCTCGTCAGACTGTCCAGTATCATTTCTCTTGGTCTTCCTCTTGATCTTCTTCCTTCTATTTTTCCTGTTGTAATAATATTTTCAATGCCCCCTCTTCTCACTGCATGTCCTATGAAAGTACATTGTCTCTCTATTATTTTTTTCACAAGGTTTTTTGTCTCTCCAGCTCTTCTCGTACATTCTTCATAAGTTATTTTTGCTGTCCATGGGATTCGCAACATTCTTCTAATAAACCACATTTCTACTGCTTCTCGCTGTATACAGAGAAAAAAGGTCTGTAGATAGTACACTTACTTGTCGCACCCATTGTTTTATAGGTTGATATTTTCCAGTTCTATTTTCAACTCGAATTGCTGCTTCTTGCTACCAGTAGAGATGTTTTACAATTCTCAGGTGTTTGCCGTCCTTCTGATGTCTTCAAGCATTTTAATAATTTCATTATGTTTCACCTTGTCGAATGCCTTGGTGTAGTCAATGAAGCATAAGTAGAGATCTTTCTGTACTTCTAAAGCTCTTTCTGTTAGTGTTCGTAAAGAGTACATGGCATTGTTTGTTCCCTTTTCTTCAACAAATTCAAACTGTTCATCTGCTATTCCCATTTTTATCTTTTTCCTTGTTCTTCGCATAATAATTCTCAGAAGTAGCTTCGTTATGTGACACGAGAGGCCGATAGTCCTGTGGTCATCACATTCCTTTGCATCTGGTTTCTTTGGTAGTGCTATAAACGTGGATTTAAGCAGGTCACTGGTCATATAACCACTATTGTAAATGTCATTCAGTAACTTGGTTATTATTTTTATTCCTATCTCCTCTAGCGCCTCTATTTCTACAATTGTTATATTATCAGGCCCAGTCGCTTTTCCTTTCTTCATGCTTTTGATGCCATCTATGATTTCATCTTCAGCTATTGGTGGTTCATCACAGTTTTCAATATATGTTGTTAATTCTGGTCTTTCTTCTCCATATAGCTCACCGATGTACTCTATCCATCTGTCCACAATGTGGACATTAACATTTCACCTTCTTTTGATTTCAGGCATCCTGTGGTATATTTTGTTTTCCTGCCTGTGAGTTCACTAATTCGTTTGTGGATGCTTTTGCTGTCTTTATTATGGGAGTACTCTATTTGTCTGCGCTGCTCATTTAACCACACTTCCTTTGTTTCTCTGTATTTGATTCTTATTTCTTTATTTATCCTGTTATATTTTTCTTTTCTATTTTTACTCCTGCTTCTCTTGTCCCAGAATGTCATCTGTCATCCATTTATTCTTGGAGGCTTGTGTTTTCGGTGGTATTATCTCCTTAACAGTTTAGTGGATCTTAACATTGCCCAGTGTTCATCTATACTATTTATCTTTGCTATTGCATTGTATCTATTTGTTATAATAACTCTGCATTGTTCTCGCAGTTCTTGTCTTTTTAAGGAGTTCTGCATTCACTTTGACTTTTTTCACTTTTCTGCCTGCTTTCTTTAGCTTCATTATAATTTGTCCACAGAGTGGGTCATGGTCACTACTGCCGTCAACTCCTGGCATGGTTTTTGTTGTCAGTAATGCATTCCGAAATCGTTTGTTGATTAATACGTAGCCTCATTCATTCATTCATTTGCATGTCCCTTGCTGAACTTTGCCTCCCAAATAGTACTCCTGTAGGCCTCTCGGTTGTGAGCAAGATGGCCTGCCGCTGCTGTATCCACTTGCAGATCATCAACGATTTCTTGCAGCCATCTTCGTTTTGGTCTTCCTCTTTTTCTTTTTCCCATTATGTATCCTTCCAAGACGGTCTTCTCTAAATTATCATGACGTTTAATGTGTCCAAAATATTTAAGTTTTCTCTCTTTAATCCGCTTTACTAGTCAGCCTTCTTCAATATTAATCTCTTGTAGTATAGATATAATTGTTCTTTTTTGTGTCCACGATATTTGGAGAACTCTACGTAGTCTATCTGGTTAAAAGTCTTTTTATCTGGGTAGCACCAGGTTGCCAGTCTTCGGGGATGTTGTTTAAACCAGGTGTTTCCAACAATCATGCTATGCATTTTTGCCCATTCAATTAATTTACTACCTCTGTCATTCATCTCTCTCAGTCCATAATATCTGAAGTTCTTCCATTTACCAACTTTGGCATTAAAATCTCCTATCACCATAGTGACATGACTTTGTTTCAGGTCAGTATCTATGTCATTATAAAATAGCTGCACATCATCTTAGATAACCTTTTACTGGAGCAAATATGAGTGTTCTAGGGTGATGGCATGAACATAGAGGGAAGTTGAAATGGTTTGGACAAAACTCTATCCCACCTCTTTCTGGTGCTCCTACTAGGATACTGATGTGCTCCTAATAAATTGCTGATACGATCCTTTAGTCTTCCCACATGGGTGATAGGATCCCGGGACAACCTCCTGCCCTGGTCCACTCAGGATATCCAAGCAAGTGACCTATGACACCCCTCCATGGTGACGCCACTGTACTCATCAGGAAGTCACTTGTTTAGGAAAGAATCTTGCAGTTTAAGTTCACTACCACATGAAGACCACTTTTTGGAGCCCGATGATCTTCAGATGAAAAGCAAGCAAATTTCAGTCACGTGTGTACAGTAACTACCTGACGGCTGGCTAGAAGATCGAACATCTATTGGCAGTTGGCGTCCTCTGACGTTTACGAGCGCTTTCAAATATTTGGCGAAGCGAATTAAGACTGGAAAGCTTATGGACCAAGATAACGTGGAAGGTTGTACGAGAGCTAAGAAACAGAGTCAGTACTGTTTATTTTTCAGTACGCCAGTGAAAGACTGATCCCTGGTTCTTGTTGACCTCAGTGTTGACCGCCTCGGGCTAAGTCGAGATTTCTTATACAGTTTAAGCATTCTTGCTGTGTAGTTAGGGAACCGCGTTGTTTGCTGTCTATCTAATATAGAAAGGCTGTAGTCTGTTTCATGTCAAGGAAATGTAGGGGGGGGGAGTGTCATTTAGTAATAATTTAGGGAACCTAAATTTGTACATGTATAAACTGTTTGCGTGGGTAGAAAATGTATAAACCAATACTTATTTAAAAACGTGTCCTCTGCTTCATTTCTAAAACGGGGAGGGGAGTTTTGTCGCTAATTACTACTTCTAAATATGCTAATTATTCTTGCTTTTTAAAAAAATAATGTGGGAGTGGGTTGAGCTTGGTTCTTCGATATCGGCTGTTCGGAGGGTCAAGGGTAACTTACCTCGTAATTTTCTGGAGGCTACCTGCATTGTTGGTCACGTGGTATGTAATGTGTGGTTCAAACAGAGAGTCACTTTTCCTGAGCCTTTTGGTCGGGGTAACACGCGTTACTTGGGGGAGCGGCGGTTGCTGTGGAATATCTGGATGTGTCATACTGAAGTTTCTGATGTTGTGAGGTGGAATGAATGACTGTTATGCTATGAACCCAGTGTTGCCCGGGCCGCCTCATGTTGTTTAAGTTTCTTCATGCAAGTTGTCGTAAGTCGGATGTAGAGTATTCTAAGTGTAAATCGTGATAAGTTGTTCGATGTTAAGTGTGAAATGAGCTCCATTAAGATTAAGTGTTTTGTCATGCATAATTTTCATCACTGAGATTTTCACTATGTTTGACATGAATGCTTCGGTTTTGACTCATGGGCACTGCTAAATTGTTTCCTACGTGTTTTGTGTGCTCGCGCTTGTGTATTGTTGGTCAGTGTCAGTCATCCATGATTATACTGCTATGATATGTTTCATTTTCATATGAGTCATAATGCACTTAAGATTGTCATTGCTCATTTTATTATTGCATTTATTTGATGATGACGACGTATGTAGTGTACTATGTAATTTGATATATGTAGCTCAGTTGGCAAGAAACTGTTATATGTGTAAGGGAGTGTAGCTAGCTCATGATTTTTTGGATATGCGTTTATGTTGAAAAGAAGTCAAGAGATTCGGAAGAGATGTTGAAAATAATTATTAGCGTCACGTGGGGGTTGACGCTTGTTTTGGTCCTATTGATTTTCGTAAGCAAGGTCGCATTTGTTTCGTGTTGATGTTAATCGTATTGTGAGAACATGCAACTGCGTGTCTCTATGTTATATGGGGTAAACGTGTGTGGCGTGTGTTGTTGTGATTAAACTAAACCATTTATTTGCTCTGATCAAATTATGCCTTCGAGTAGTTATTGTTGTTGGTAGAGAAAGTGACGAGTGAGACGTTGACTTATTCCCTAGTAGCAAAGTCATTTAGGGTAGATGACTAGACGCCATCGTTGACTAGACACCAAACTGAATGTGGCAAGAACCTGGGTTGTAGATCGTCTGGAGGGGTGTTGTTCTGAGAGTTGTTCCGCCTACGGCTGTACTACAGTGGAAACTGAACTGATTAAATAACGGCCAGCGATTTAAGCCACGAGCACCAAAAGAAAGAGAACCTCCTACGATGATAACAAAGAAGAAGGATAGAGATACAAATTAAAGTAATGAAGTTGACAAAGTAATGAAGTTGACATACATCATAAGCACCAAGTAAAGTTTTACAATAGATGTAGGCGTGTATTTGCTAATCATTATTTCTAAACACATGGCTAAAGAGACTGCATCTTCTTGCTTTATAAAATAGAAGAAGGCGTGTATTTGCTATTTGTTATCTCTAAAATGCTATTTAAAAGGCTGTGGGCGTTTTCCTTCTAAAACAGAATTTACCATAGAGCAGTTCACATACTGCAGAGATCTGCATCTCTGTGATAAGACTGCGTGGAGGGAGGGGGTTGGACAGATAAAAGTAACTTCGCTGGGAGCCCTTTTATTATTTAAAGAGTTCCTAGTTAGGTGTTAACAAGAAAAAGAGTTCCTGGTTAGCTATTAACAAGAAAAAGAGTTCCTGGGTAGTTGTTAACAAGAAAAAGAGTACAGAGCTCAAAACCAACCCCATTTGCAAAGTACAGTTTTCACATTGTGTTTTATATTCAGTCCAGGGTGCTACTTGAGGGTGTAACGAGGCCGATTCTGTGTCTGCCGCCCTGCATGTCCCCCAATGTCTGCCGCCCTGTACGTCACAAAATGTATGCCGCCCTGTATATCACCAAATGTCTGCCGCCCTGTATGTCACCAAATGTCTGCCGCCCTGTATGTCCCCCAATGTCTGCCGCCCTGTATGTCACCAAATGTCTGCCGCCCTGTATATCACCCAGTGTCTGTTGCCCTGTATGTCACCCACTGTCTAGCGCGCTGTAACAATCCGTTAAGCATATGCGGATAAATGCAACTGTCAGACATTTTCATACATCATTTCCAGGCACTGAAAGTCGCATTTCATCTTAACTGCCTCCTGCCGACCTCTCTAAAATTTCAATCTTAATATTGCCCCCAATTCTCCGATACCGCGTCAGATCTGGACCAAAACCCCAGACTCCATCTCGCTATCTACTGTCTCTAAACTCGAAACACGGACATTATTTTGCACTCAGAAGTGCCATCGAGTTAAAGGAGGCGGAATATCTAATTTCCAGAGTCAGAAATGAAGCCAAGAGGTAGCATTTAGCTACGGCAGCTGGTTTTCTATATGCGCCTGTACTCTTGGGGGGTGGGGTGGGGGGGGGGGGGGAGAGAAGCAGAAGAAAACGAGGTTTTCCAGAATGTTTTTATTTGCTGTCATCTTCTGCGTCTCGTGTGTCAGCGTAGGCAGACGTACCAGGGTGTACTGGAGGTTTGTTGCTTACCCCGGGGATAGATGAGTTAGGTTGTCTGAGTGTCGTATAGGCGATACATAGTATGTGAGGACGATGAGGGCGAGTGTGTCTGGATGTAACCCCCCCCCCACAAAAAAAAATAAAAAACAAAAAACAAGAGATATCCAGATAGAAGTATAATGATGATAATAATAATAATTCTTATCCTGTTTTGTCTTGCATCCTTCCTCATATACCCTTCAGTGTTGAGGGGACAAATAGATATCTTGGCAAGCCTCGATAATGTGCTTCGTTTAACGGGATATTTAAGGTTTCAGTAATTTCCTCCCTCCATCTCTTTCTCGGGGGGAGGGGGGTCTCTTCCTCTCTTAACGCCATATCTTAGTGTGAATGTGTTTTTTTTTCTTTTCATATATACTGTCTGGCGGCAGACGTGTAATGTGGCCAAATCGTTTGACCTGCTGTTTCTGGATCTAATGTAATACTGATGTTACTCCAACTTTGCCCTGATGGTGTCATTTCTTATCTGGTCTCTTCTTGTCATATTTAGTCTTCTCCTTAAACGTCTCATTTCTGTCGAGATGATTTTCCCCTTTGCATATAACAACAAAAACAACAACAAATAATAATAATAATACATTTCTAATCGTGAAGACACAAATCAAACGACATTGCTAATCTTCTCGTCTCTACTGATGATAAATGACCTCTCTGGCTGGCAGCAGATAACGCCCCTCTATTATAGCAAGATCCAGCAGTTATGTCAACATGAAAGGATAACTGACAGACAAATAAACAGTAAACATATAGTATAACAAGCAGCAGTACTGATGTTCTATAAAGAAAACTCTGACATGGATATAATTTTAAGGAACTTTCCATTATATGGGGTTGTTTTCTTGTCTTAAGAGCTACCATGTTTATTTGTATTAAAATGTATACACTTCTTTCACCAGGTACTGCGAAACTTTTGACTTAAGAAAGAGAACGAACGCCTGAAGAACATTTTACCTCAAAATGCTTATTTGGTTAATTAAGTTATGCCTTCTTTCAATATATACATCAACATGTGTACATGAATATCATATACTGGCTTGCTACTTCATCATCCATACTGGCTTGCCGCTTCATCATCTATACTGGTTTGCTACTTCATCATCTATACTGGCTTGCTACTTCATCATCCATACTGGCTTGCCGCTTCATCATCTATACTGGTTTGCTACTTCATCATCTATACTGGCTTGCTACTTCATCATCCATACTGGCTTGTTATTTCATCATCTATACTGACTTGCTGCTTCATCATCTATACTGACTTGCTGCTTCATCATCTATACTGACTTGCTACTTCCTCATCCATACTGGCTTGCTGCTTCATCACCCATACTGGTTTGCTACTTCATCATCCATACTGGCTTGCTGCTTCATTATCCATACTGACTTGCTACTTCATCATCCATACTGGCTTGCTACTTCATCATCCATATTGGCTTGCTACTTCATCATCCATACTGGCTTGCTACTTCATCATCCATACTGGCTTGCTACTTCATCATCCATACTGACTTGCTGCTTCATCATCTATACTGGCTTGCTACTTCCTTATCCATACTGGCTTGGTGCTTCATCACCCATACTGGTTTGCTACTTCATCATCCATACTGGCTTTCTGTTTTAGTATCTAAACTGGTTTAGGTCCATCATGCTCTGTTATAGTCCCTATATCTACTATTTAGCTTGTACAATCTTTCCATTACAGAAATCTTCAAGCTACAAGCTAAATGTCATTATTTTTTTCGTTTTCAAATTATTATATTGGTGACATGTTCCCGTTTTCTCACATGTCATGTAGCTTTTCTATTCTTGTCCTCTTTACTTATCCGGTATTAAAGAAAACACAATTGTCTTTGATTAAAGCGAAAGATCACAAGTTACTATTTGGCTACTGAATAAAGATGCATCTACTTTTTCGAATACATTTAAGAAGCCGACAATGAAAGTAATGGCTGTATATAATGTAAACGACACTCCGTATTGAAATGTCCCTTTTCTTGATTCCTGAAATTTCTGGTGATCTTTTGAAAATAAAATCTAGCACTGTCCATTAAATGACATCAAATGTTTTGAAATACGTACTAGAGAGCCAACATGTGTATATTAAAAAAAATGGTTCTCTGTTATTTTCTTGAGATTTACAAAAACACAAAAACAAAACAAACAAAAATCTTATCTAGTTCATGAAGCTCAAAGTTTTCATTTCACTTCAGCAAGTCACATGACCAGCTAATTTCCGGCCTGCTGCTGGCTTGTGATGAACCTGAGCAATATAAAACTTGGAGGTCTGTATCGATCTAACCAGATTAAAAGTACGCGAAAGGTGGTCTTAGGATATATTTTAATTCTTTATCTCCAGATGTGGCTTCTTCGAGAATAATTCTCTTCACTGATTAAGCCCATTGAATTATTTTATGAGCTCTGGTTTGCGTAATTCCATATAAAAAATTAATAGATGTTAAGATTGAACAATTATTTTATTGAAGTTAAAAATAGATCTTTTTTCTTAAATAAACGGAGTGTTTTATTCAGTCGGTTCATCAGCAATATTTATTAATTTATTTTGTCATGGATTTTCTTTCTCGCTTCCTAACAGCTGTGGACCCGCCTTTCCGGCCTGAGAACAGCTGTGGACCCGCCTTTCCGGCCTGAGAACAGCTGCGAACCCTCCTTTTCGGCCTGAGAACAGCTGCGGACCCTCCTTTTCGGCCTGAGAACAGCTCCGGATCTCTTTTCCGGCCTGAGAACAACTGTGGACCCTCCTTTCCGGGATAAGAACAGCTGTGGACCTCTTTTACTGGCTGTGAACAACTGTGGACCCGGCTTTCCGGCCTGAGAACAGCTGTGGACCCTTTTCCAGCCTGATAACAGCTGTAGTCTCCTCATTAAAAAAACAACGCTCTAAAAAGAACCAAGACAAAGATAAAACTTTTATTTTTTTTAAATCTAGACAAACAGTTTGCTTGTGCGTGGACCCATACAAATTCTGTCGTGGACCACTTGGGGGCCCACGGTCTCCAGGTTAGAAACCACTGCTATGATAAATTAAAAAAATTATTACATTAGGATGCTTCATCTTCTTTTTCTTGTTATTCTTGTTGTTGTTGTTGTTCTTCTTCTTCCAGCTGTATATTCCCAATCACTTAATCTAGTAGCCAGTGAACTTCACAATAGCATGGGTCTTCATGTATGACCCAGTTTTATACCGGTGGGTTTTCTCCCTGTTCCCCAGATTTCGGCCGCGGTAACTAAGGCCTTCATCAAAATCTTTCTGGTGCGTGTGAGCGTATTTATCCAAGACACTTTACCCATACGACTTGCCCAACAAAACTGTTTTATGCACCAGGAAACAAATCAGGGTACACTAAATCTCTGTACAGAGATTTTAGATTTTCGAGAGTTGAGTTGTGGGCCCTGATTGACGTTCTGACATGCGCAGAGCGAAATTTGGTCGTTAAGGAAGAGACAGAAGTATTACTGAAAATCTGAAGAAGTTAAATTTAAAACCTCAACATGTTTTTTTTTCAAAATATAGAACATTTAAAAATAATTAACAATACATTTATATTATTTTCCATGTTTTAGTATTTTTTGTAAAAGAGGCTGTAAATGCATATTCCCTGCGCAGCGTGTCTCATTTCTGCCTGCATCAGACCTTGCTTGTATTGCTAGGTACAGTCTTTTGTGCTCTTCGCTCATCATCATCATCATGTGCCTTCTCCGGAACGAATGTTGGCGGTAATGAATCTCCAGGTCCCTCTTTCCATCTCCTTGATGGTGCACCTCAGCCAGGCTGTATCCTGTCCATTCTCGTATGTTGTCTTCCCATCTACATCTCCGTCTTCCTCTTGCTCATTTTTTCCTTCCACCTTTCCTTTTAATATGGTCTTCAGTATATATAAATATTTTGTTCTCTTTATCCTTATTTCTTTGAGAAGTTCACACCGCACTTGGAGCTGTTCTAAAATTTATGCATTTATTCTTTCCCTTCTCCATGTTATGTGACACAGTTTTCTGTAGAACCACATTTCTGCTGCACTAATCTTTCTCTCCATCGTTTTGCTTGGAGTCCAGGTTTCTGCTCCATACAGTAAAACAGAGTAGATGTAACATTTTACAAATCTTAATTTTGTTTTTATAGGCAGATTCCTAGATAACAGCGCTGTCTTCATGGTGGTGAATGTATGATTTGCCATTTCTATTCTTTTCTTTTATCTCCATCTCATATCTCTTATCTTCAGTTACTCTATGTCCTAGGTAGCTGTAGTTCGTCACTTGTTCCAGTCTCTCTTTGTTTATGGTTATATCCATCTGTCTTTCCTGCTGAACACCATTGCTTTAGTCTTCTTGATCTCAGGTCCCCATTCCTGGCTTGTGTTGTGTATCATATATATTAATTTTTGTAGGTTTTGTAGAAACAGAACAGACAGAACTACAAAAATAAGATTTTTATAGGCATGCATTTTTCCCATCGCAAAATATGTCTGTAAGACCTGGACACTTGACAAAACAGCTGAGAAACACATAAATGCCTTTGAATGTAAATGCTACCGAAGAGTTCTCCAAATATCATTGACACACAAAAAAATATATCCATACTACAAGAACTTAATATTGAAGATGGCTGGCTAGTAAAGAGGATTAAACAGAGAAAACTGAAATATTTTGGACACATTAAACGTCATGATAATCTAGAAAAGACCGTCTTGGAAGGGTACATAATGGGGAAAAAGAAAGAGAGGAAGACCAAGGCGAAAATGGCTGCAAGACATCGTTGATGATCTGCAAATGGATGCATCAGCAGCAGGCCATCTTGCTCACAACCGAGAGGCTTACAGGAGTGCTGTTAGGGAGACAAAGTTCCACAAGGGACATGCAAATGAATGAATGAGGTTCTGTAGACTCTTGGCTTGGGTATATGATATGGAGAGAAATCTTTGCTCATAACTAGTAATTCCATTTGGATTATCCTTACTAGATGCAATGAGAAAGACGAGTCTGTATGTCCAGAAATCCAGCAAAATTATGAACGCGTTTGCTACTAAAAATAATAGCCCGACTGATGTAATGATAAAAACTGACCAGATTAGACTTTGAAGAGATTCTCGAACTATTGACATCATCAGATAAGAAATGATCAATGATTTCTAAATTATACGAAGAATATCCGTTTTTTTAACAACATACTGAAATTGGAGGGGAGTTGTAGAAGCAACCTTCATTCGACACAAATTGTCTGTTTGATGAACTAGCGAAGACACTTTTAAAAAAAGCGAGTATATTTTCTCTTGGTCTTCCAGTTCTACCTGTACGTTAGGAAGGCACATGATTCACTGATAAATTTGAAAAGAGATGAATGATAAAATCCGTTTTCTGTATTAAAAGACATGTAGATATTAACTCTTTATGAAGGTTAATGGATATAAACAGCTTTAATATTTTATCACGTGGCTAAATCTTGTCCTTATTCGATTGATTGTATCAATCGGCCACAGTAGCTGTTAGGCATTTGCCAGAATCTTTCTGTTGCGTCTAAGAGCATTGCTCCAAGACACTTTCTCCAAGACATTTTCTCCAAGACGCGTTCTTCTAGACACTTTCTTTAAGACGCTTTCTCCGAGATACTTTCTCTAAGACACTTTTTTCAAGACACTTTAACCATGACAACTGCCCAAGCAAACCATTGTATGCTAAAAGCAAACAAAACAAAACAAACCAGGATACACCGAAGCGGCAGTTCTATTAGAGTTAATACATCAATCATACAAAAGGCGTGGCAAGAGCAGACGAAGGTCAAGTATTAAACAAGAATCATATTACGTGCAGCTCTTCTCCTGGTAGGCCCCATCCGTGAAGTCCTGGAAAGAAATGTTGACTAACACTACAGCAAGGATGGCCAAACTGTGACACAGGAGCTACATGCGGCTTTTTGACGTGTAATATATTGCAGCTGGGGGAAATATATTTGGATGAGCTCCCCTTACCATCGAAATTAACATAGAAAGAAAATTTAAAGAAAAACGTACTTACTAGGCGAAAACTGAAAGTCCATTGGATTAAACTGTACCTTTAGTATTCATGCTGAATAAATATACTTAAGAATTCAAATGCTACATTTCAGTCATGGATTATAGAAGTATCAGAACAGGAGTGAATACACACCATTTGTTCTGAAGAATCAGTACCTGTACAGGCCCGTTCTGATAACTAGTAAACATTATTTATCAGAAATTGTACAGGCCCGTTCTGATAACTAGTAAACATTATTTATCAGTAACTGTACAGGCCCGTTCTGATAACTAGTAAACATTATTTATCAGTAATTGTACAGGCCCGTTCTGATAACTAGTAAACATTATTATGTGTACTCATGTCTTTGTATTTATACAATATTTTTTCCAAGACACTGTCTCCAGTCTATTTTCTGCAAGACACTTTCCCCAAAGCACTTTCTCTAAGACACTTTCTTCAAGACATCTCCTCCAAGACACATTTTCCAAGACACTTGTTCGGAAACACCTTCTCCAGTGACAATATTTTAAAGAACTTTCTTCAAGACAGTTTCTTCAACATAATTTCTTCAGGACACATGCTCCAAGATGCTTTCTCCAAGGAGCTTTCTCAATTTATGCTTACTAATTCTCCAGAAGGATTACTGTGGTATTCTTTGCTGGTCTGAAAATTATTTAATCCTGGATTGAAACCTAGGATTTGAATTCTTAAATACAGCCAAATATGCGACTAGCAATAAAAACCTGGGTGTATACTTATTCATGTCTTGCGGCCCTCAAGCATCTGAAGTTTTTCATTTTTGCCCCGAATGTTATACGAGTTTGGCTATCCCTGCTCTACAGGATAGAAAGACAGGAAAATAAATATCTGCTTAATGGTTGTGCATTGCCACAAACAGTATGAACATAAAATAGATTAAAAATAGGAAATAAACCACCAAAAAAAAAAAAAAAAACGCACACAGGTAAAAACAAACCTGCCTTGGCCTTCTCCTTTGAAGGTGGAGTTTAGATCGGTGCAAGTACTTCGTGACACAGGTGAAAACCCTGACAAATAGAATGCTACCTGGGGGATTCGATGTTCTGTATATTTTAAGGGGAATAGGATGGAGTAAAACACTAAAACTGTTTTGATTCCTTTTGTCCCTAATCTACGGTAAGACAGAGAACGATATGCGGAATAAAGTTTGCGAAACAGACGAAGATATTTTGGAATCTGAGAACTATTAGAATAGTTCAATTCAGCCTACAGCCAAAGTCAGCAAAAGACTGGAGTACAACAGGAAGAAAAAAGAACACATCAAACAGAATAAGCTTTCAGACGAAAGGTAAAACGTTCACGAAAAAACTAGAACTGAAAGTTGAAACACAGGATGAAAACCGGGGTATATATATATATATATATATATATTTTTGGTCTTTGTTTCGTGTGATGATTCTGATTATAGATTATAATTATGTAGAGAGTTAATCACGTTTCCCTGCTTATAATACGTTTTGATGTACACATATGTACGGAGAAAGGTAGTTCTGTGATGTTTTTTTTCTTATATGTTGGATTTGATGTAGAAAGAAATGTCTTATACACGTAATTCTAAAAAAAAAAAAGTTCAAAGGTAAAATCCCCGTTTCCATGGCATTAAGACATACTGGGGATACAGTGTTAGGCCCCTAGTTTCAAGACCTTCGGCACATGAAAGTATGACGTGATCTGTGTCATACCTGGCCGCATTTACCTTCCCAGATTTCTCTGGTAATGAATTTTAGAGGCTGTTTGGACCACGGAGTTCTAAAACTTAAAAATTTTCTATGTAGGATGGGTCCAGTGCCGGAGTATTATTAGTATTTCTACATTTTTTTTGTCCAAGACACTTTCTCCAAAACACTTTCTTCAAGGCACTTTCTCCAAAGATACTTTTTTCAAGGTATCTTCTCCAAGACACATTTTCCAAGACACTTTATCCGAAACAGAGAGCAATATTTTAAAGAACCTTCTCCGAGACACTTTCTCCAAGACACTTTCTCCAAGACGCTTTCTCCATGACGCTTTCTCCAAGACACTTTCTCCAAGACGCTTTCTCCATGACACTTTCTCCAAGACACTTTCTCCAAAACGCTTTCTCCAAGACGCTTTCTCCAAGACACTTTCTCCAAGACACTTTCTCCAAGACGCTTTCTCCAAGACACTTTCTCCAAGATGTTTTCTCCATGACACTTTCTCCAAGACACTTTCTCCAAAACGCTTTCTCCAAGACGCTTTCTCCAAGACACTTTCTCCAAGACGCTTTCTCCAAGACGCTTTCTCCAAGACACTTTCTCCAAGACGCTTTCTCCAAGACATTTTCTCTAAGAAAGTCTCCCCCCCCCCAAAAAAAAAACCTAGATAAGGGGAACTAATTTTGATAAAACTGTGCCCGTGGACTGACTAGTCAGCGTCTCTCTGAGGTCTGCATGCCAGAGGACCGCTTAGCTGTAGTACTGACAGCACCCGCCTTGGGCAGTACACTGATGTGGCATCTCTTGCAAGTACAACGTGGAGGTTCTTTCTCGACTAATCTTGAACCACGATGACCAAACACGGCTGCGGTACAGATGTATATCATCTTGGAAAATCTACAGCATTTGCCCAACATACCACATGTATCTGAAATATTTTAACCACACAAGTGAACTCTCTGCTTCATTCTTAAATATTAATGAACGATATTCAGTAAAAAGGTCAGGTGCATGAGACAAAGAAAGCATTGCCATTAAGAACAGCCACTACACGGTATAGTCTAGACCCCGGGAAAACAACATCAAGGAAAAAATCTGCCGCACAAGAATTATGTTCAGATTTCGGTTCCACTGTTGGAGGAAAAATTGATATTCTGACATAAAAGACGCCTGCCTCCATTTTTGATGATCGAAAATTGAGCTTCATAAAAGGACCCCACTACTTCGGTCGTGCACTGACGTGGGAATAGCAGGTCTGGGGTTAGAAGAAGCCGCCATCGACGGGAGCCCCGGGGCCAGATCATTAAGTTGACGCCGCGACAGGAAATCATTAGGTTGTCCCCATCGAACAGCGGTAGGCGGGAAGAGCGTCTCGCGTTACGTCGAACCCTATTTAAGGGGGGGGGGAGGGGGGGAGCGGTTTCAAATTGACACTGTCAGAAGTCGATTCTTTGAGCCAGCAATTTCTGTTTGGTACCGGTCCTCGACTTGCATGTGATGCTACTGCTGGCTCGATATTCTTCTGGGGGTTTGGGAGTAAACGTCAGACACCAGAGGAGAAGCAATAAAACAAACGAGAATTGTTCTCTATTCTCTCGACGCCCGTGAATGCAACAGTAATTGCAACAAAAAGGATACAGACCATATGTGTTCGATAAAACATATGTGTTTCCAAACCAGTCTAGCAATAACAAAAATCTGAAATACAGAAGAGTACAAAAGCCTTTAAGTTTAACTCCTCCATTCGCGAACTATTTAGCATGATGTGCCAGAGTAAATTTTGTTGAGAAATTTCGGTAGAAACAAACTAGAAGGAAGTTACTCCGCAGTTTAGAAACGTGGGTTGGATTAGAAATTGTACTACTTTTTTTCATTTTAGCTAGACTTTGTTTAAATGTCACCGTCAGCCCTGATTTGCGTAAGCAAGCAAGAACTACCAACTCTGCCTGTGTCGTTTTGGAGCAAAGAGTTTTCAGTTGGGAATTTCTGCAGCGATTGTTTTGTTACCTTTTTCTTCTTGTAAACTTGGGACGCACAAGACACCGCGCCGCAGCTGGACATCGGAAGAAGGCTGAGCTGGGACGCCTTCCTACGACCCGTAGGCCGGATTTAAACAACAGACAAGCTCAGCTGGTCTTGGACGCAGATCGATTCATTTATCCGCGGAGAGATCTACACCTTTATTGCGGCCAGATTGCCAGCAACACCACTTGGGCGTAAGAAAAGGTCTTTACCAGATGTGGTCGGAGGAGAGGTCAATGTGAGAGAGTCGTGGCATGGCTATCAGGGGTCATCGACTGAGAACTGGATCAGATATCCTCTCCTACCTCTTCACTGCTGCTTATAGTAGCAGACTAGGTCTTGTTAACGAGGTAGGCCCCCCCCCCCCGTTCCCATGGTAGCGATGTCTCCCAAGTATCCTGCTTTCTTAGAACCACACAGGGCCTTAGATCCACACAGGGCCTTAGATCCACACAGGGTCTTAGATCCATACAATGCCTTAGATCCACACAGGGCCTTAGATCCACACAGGACCTTAGATCCACACAAGGCCTTAGATCCACACATGGCCTTAGATCCACACAGGATATTAGATCCACACAGGGCCTTAGATCTACACAGGGTCTTAGATCCACACAGGGCCTTAGATCCACACAAGGTCTTAGAGCCAGCCCCCATAACCCATCCGGCATTTCGATACGATGCCTGTATTACAACACCTTCATGGCTACATCTGCTAAGAAATCTTGATCTTAGTTCCAGCCATGGTATTAATTCTTTTGAATATAAGAATCAGTTTAGATCCAGACTTAGGACCCATTTGAACTTGTCTTCTTAGTCCGACGTAATGTTGACACCTTATCCAAAGTTGACAGCAGTCAAGAACAAACGTATCATCCAGTAAACTACCAAGAGGCGAAAGCTACAATCCGTAACCAGTGCAGAACTGAATGGAAGCAACAATTGGTATCTAACAAGGAACCAGATCCAATATACCAACTACAACACATCAGCAAACATTCCTTTTTCGCCTAAGGACAGGTCACTGCAGCCTACTGAGCCACCCACATCGACTCTAAATGTCTAACACAGACGAGTGTCCACGTGGCAGTAGAGCCCAGACACCGGAACACATCCTTCAAGAGTGCCCAAACAATGCGGACCTGAAAAGCAAGACCTGGCCTGAGAACACGAGCGTTGGGCAGAAGCTTTGGGGCTCCTATCAGGATCTGGAGATGACTGCGGGATTTACCACGTCGACAGGGATCAGGATCTGATGTGACCAACAACCTCGAAGGCAGAAGGAGAATAAGAGAAGACGTAATGTTTCTCTCATGCAGCACAACTACAACACATAACTTAAAAGAGCAGATAAACTAGGGCGACCTGCTACTTCCACTGCCCCAGGGGAAAATAAAAACCAAGAGTTCACTCACTGTAGAGCGTGCTCACCACAACTACTTCCCATAGAAATATTCTACACTTAAAGAGTTCAAACATAGAAATATTCTACACTCAAAGAGTCCAAACATAGAAATATTCTACACTCTAAAGAGTCCAAATATAGAAATATTCTACACTCAAAGAGTCCAAACATAGAAATAGTCTACACTCAAGGAGTCAAAACATAGAAGTTGTCTAAACTCAAGAGTCTAAACATAGAAATATTCTACACTCAGAAGAGTCCAAATATAAAAATATTCTACACTCAAACAGTCCAAACACAGAAACGATAACCAAGAGCAAGTGACAACTTTCCAGTAAATTCCTGCATCATGCTTTCAGTATTCAAAATCAGCTTCGACAGAAACATCCTTCTGCAGACAGTTATCAGCCAGAAAGTAGTCGTGTCTGAAGAGTTGCCCCACTTGTGCCATCATCAGAAGCAGACAACAGGGACTTTAAATCAGTTACAAAGATGAAGACGTCGTGGTTGTACAGACTGGCTCAGATTGTTACTTCGGAAGATAGACAAATATAACCGGTTAGAATCAGCCTGCGATCTGGAAAGGTGGAGGGCGGGGTTCCTTTGGGCAGCCTGCAACGAAACCTCATCCCCCCCCCCCCCCCCCGAACTGAGGGAAACCTGCAAGAAGCTATACGTGACAGATTGCAGGAAATAAACGAAAGATTGTTGGATTAAGTTTACTGAACTCGATCAGGTTACGGCTTCATAATCTGCGTTCAGACGTGAAACATTCAGCTCAGCGGCATTAAATAATAATACAATGATGACGAGGCAATGGCGGCAGCCTTTAGAAAGGTGAAACAACCTCTCCCGTCGTCAGCCTCCAAAAAAAAAAAACTCTAATTCTGTTTGTCGTGCATAAAAAGAAACTTCTCAAATGACACCCAAGGACCGTTCGGCGATACAATGAGAGGAGTTGTGATGGTGACGTGTTACATGTGGACGATGTAGTTTAGCATTGCTTAGTTCATTAAGTTCTTTTTTTTTGTGTAAGGCACCGTGATCCGTTCGATTTATGCATGTAGGGTGTGGCGTTAGGGCTCATATTTTCTTTGACCTATTCCAGTCCCGTGAGACATATGGTGCTAGGGCAAACATTTTCTTTGACCTGTTTTAATCAAGCGAGGCTTCGTGAGGCTTATGATGTTAAGGCCCAAATTTATTTGACCTAGTGCAGTCCAGTGAGTAATATGCCGTTAAAGCTCATAATATCTTTGACATGTTCCAGTCCAGTGAGGCTTGTAGTATTAGGGCCCAAATTTCCTTTGACGTGTTTCAGTCACCCGAAGGATATGGTCTTGTGGCCCAAATAACCAAGTTACTGAATGACATTTACAACAGTTGTAAAGTGGTTATGTAACAGTGGTTATATTCCCAGTGACCTGATTAAATCCACGTTTATAGCACTACCAAAGAAACCAGGTGCAAAGGAATGTGACGACCACCGGACTATCAGCCTCTCATGTCACATAACGAAGCTACTTCTGAGAATAATTATGAGAAGAACAAGGGAAAAGATAAAAATGGAAATAGCAGATGAACAGTTTGGATTTGTTGAAGGAAAGGGAACACACAATGCCATTTATGCTTTACGAACACTAACAGAAAGAGCTTTAGAAGTACAGAAAGATCTCTACTTATGCTTCATTGATTACACCAAGGCATTCGACAAGGTGAAACATAATGAAATTATTAAAATAGCAATAGGCAAGTCTGCACAAAAATCATTGGAAGCAGCAGAAATGTGGTTTATTAGAAGAATGTTGCGAATCCCCTGGACAGCAAAAATAACTAATGAAGAATGTATGAGAAGAGCTGGAGAGACAAAAAACCTTGTCAGAAAGATAAGAGAGAGACAATGTACTTTCATAGGACATGCAATGAGAAGAGGGGGCATTGAAAATATTATAACAACAAGAAAAATAGAAGGAAGAAGATCAAGAGGAAGACCAAGAGAAATGATACTGGACAGTCTGACGGGATGGTGTGAGAGATCACCAACTGAACTGATGGCCTGCATGAAGGATCGGGTACTCTGGAGAAGCATAATAGCCAACGCCAGTTGGCACGGCACCTGATGATGATGATGATGATGTTTCAGTCACCCGAAGCATATGGTCTTAGGGCCCAAATTTTCTTTGACCTGTTCCAGTCACCCGAGGGATATAATGTTGGAGCCTATATTTTTTGCCCACCCGTTCCATGCTGTTGAGCCGTACAGGAGATATATTTTTCATAGTCAGCAAGAAATTACAGCATTTCAGGTAAGATGGATAGACAAAGTGTTTACAGTGATATTAGGGACATTTTGGAGCACATTTATCTACAAAACTTGCTGAGTGAAATGAAATGGAAACTGGAGAACATTATCTCGTACAGTAAACACAGAAAATGTATCTGTGAAATGTTAGACCGGGTTGGACAGTTAATACACGCACTGGCACTTCACATAAATACATATATGCATTCACATACTTGATATACATGTACAGTGTGGTGCTGAAATGTGGAGATAACGCGCACATATACGCTCATAGAAGACACACATTAAGAGAAAGTATCTATCTATCTATCTATCTATCTATCTATCTATCTATCTATCTATCTATCTATCTATCTATCTATCTATCTATCTATCTATCTATCTATCTATCTGTCTGTCTGTCTGTCTGTCTGTCTGTCTGTCTGTCTATCTGTCTGTCTGTCTATCTATCTATCTATCTATCTATCTATCTATCTATCTATCTATCTATCTATCTATCTCTATCTATCTATCTATCTATCTATCTATCTATCTGTCTGTCTGTCTGTCTGTCTGTCTGTCTGTCTATCTGTCTGTCTGTCTATCTATCTATCTATCTATCTATCTATCTATCTATCTATCTATCTATCTATCTATCTATCTATCTGTCTGTCTGTCTGTCTGTCTGTCTGTCTATCTATCTGTCTGTCTGTCTGTCTGTCTATCTGTCTATCTATCTATCTATCTATCTATTGATAGTTTCCTGGTATCATTCAATCTCTCATTATCTTTTGACTTTAGTGATTTTCTTGTATCAATAATCAAAGTCTAAAACGTATCTACTAATCTCATATTATTACAGATATGATTATATCTAGAGCTCTCAGTTACTTATGGTGTACTAAGCTGCTAGGCAAAACGCAGATGCCACACTCATAGTTCTCTTCTGCGGTGATGTATTACTTTGAATATATTCACAAAAGTGATAACGAATCCCTCCTATAAATATACAATACCTGAATTACCCCAGCACAGTTTTCATCTGTTGCCTATATTTTCTCTCCCTCACAGCTTCCAGTATTAGAGTCTGTGAACGGATGATTTTAAATAGACAAAACATGCTTCTTTCACCAGCCGTAGCCACGCAATCACAAATCTCTAAAGCCACCAAAAAAAAAAAAAACCTCCCATGTGCTGTTCCAGACAAGTATCTACCGGCTTTTTATTATGCACAGGCATGAAATTCAATCTGCGATCTATCTAGCCCATGAATTCTTGAGAGGTGTTAGCAACGAAAGCCCAAACAGCAAACCAGATAATGTCATCTAGGTATGCAGGAACAACGGCAAGAATGGGCATTCGATGCCGATTCTCTGGGATACGCCTCAAATTCATTACTAGAGCCAGCCTGAAGACTGGGGCCCCCGTCTCGCATTGAATTATTTAAAAGGCTTGTGACATCATTTCCGTTTCCAGTGAATTGCATTCTACGGAGCTCCAGGAGTTGATGGCAAGCGAAGAAAGTGGACTGGAAGACAAGAAAATACAATTTCCATCACATTTTGTTTTCAATTTCTCAACTTCCTGACAAAGAACATCAGTGGATTCACGTTACGGTCACAGACTGTCTCAGGGGAAAGCGCCCGCCAAGGGGAATATCTAAAAATGAGACCACAAGGACAGCAAAAAGCTGGAATGAGACATGAAATGGAGAGAGAGAGAGAGAGAGAGAGAGAGAGAGAGAGAGAGAGAGAGAGAGAGAGAACAGAATGATGTGTGACTGTTAAAGAAAAAGGAAATATTTTTGAATTTCAGTGACATTGTTAGAAGACCAGAAGCTGTCTTCATTCTGCAACACTTTAGGTACGCACTGGGCGACTCAACGTTCGAAGAGATCTCAGGTGAGTCGCTGAGTTTTGGGGATAGAAAATAGTTCTAAAGAATAAAATCTCCCTTTAAAATATGATTGCCTGCCTTAGTAGTTATTTCCAATAGACCTTAAACAGCTTGAGATATGGTAGATGATACGGTCTTAATAGCAAAAGAGTGAAAAAGAACTGCAAGAATTGCTGGACGAAAAGTGAAAGCAGGGACCTAGCAGGAGAGCTATTATGGAGGCAAAGTTGTGCAAGAGACATGCAGATAACTGAACTGAGGTATGGTCAGTCACTAAGGATGTACAACGCCACCTGGAAGTCACTGAAATATGGTTCCTTGCAAGGATGCTAAGGATGCCATGGACAACAAGGAAATCAAACGAGGAGACCCTGAGAGAGGCTGGGGAAGAAATGAGGCAAGCAGTAACAAAAAGACAATCCACATTCACAGAACACGATCTACACCGAGGCAAAACTAGAACACGCTGTGCTTATAGAAAATTAGAGGATAAAAGAGAGGGAGACAGAGAGGATGAGAAAATGCTGGACGGACTAACAAGATGGCACGCCTGCCCAGTTTATACTCAGCACTCGGAAGCAGAGAATTATGGGAAAGCATGATCGTCAACTCCAGCTGGCAGGACAATAGACCTGTTGAGATGAAAAAAAGGTTGACAATATATCTCCGCCAGGTACTACTTCTTCTGGATCATGCCGAGAGAGGCTTGTCAGTTCTCCTAGGTTGCTGTAATTAATCTGACTGGATTGTGTTGTCGGGATTTTGAATCTTCTTACACTAAAATGTAATCAGTATTTCTCCTTGTGCAGCTTGTAAGTGATCGCATTTGCTCAGAAATTCACAAGCCCATTTACACTTTCTGTGCTATTAAGATCTGAGTTTCCCATTTACCATTACATTATCTGGATGTTGTGAACAGATAACGTGATCGCTGGCTCAGATACTCTCTTGATTATCTTTGTTCGTGCGGTATTCTTACGTTATAAAAAATAGTTCCCATGAGACTATTCACTGAAACACAATTCTCATAGTGAATAATTTACTGCAAACCGGGCAAATCTCAGTGGCAATAATTTTCATTTTTTCAAAGGAGCTTCTAATATCATATTTTCTACTTTCATTCAAAAAACCTAATAATGTAGACCTTTACATTACACAGATATTACACTTTTTTCATATGTAAACAGGCCCTAAAGCAATTAACAAATGTAGGACCATATGAATACCAACAAAAGAACTTTCTTTGCTCTATTTTGTTGACCCTTGAAAGTTTTTAGATCTTCTTCTTCTTCTTCTTCTTCTTTCTCAGTTACTTACGGTGTACTAAACTTCTAGGCAAAACGCAAATGCCGCACTCATAAATGCTCTTCTACAGTGATATATATTACTCTATATTCACAAACGTGTTGACGAGCCCTTCATATAAATATACTTTTGATTCCCCTCGCACAGTTTTCATCTGTTGCCTATATTTTCTCTCCCTCACAGCTTCCAGTATTAGAGTCTGTGAACGGATGATTTCAAATAGACAAAATATGCTTTTTCTTCTTTTTCTTTCTTCTTTTTCTTCTTCTTTTTTTCTTCTTTCTTCTTTCTTATTTTTCTTCTTCTTTCTTCTTCTTCTTTCTTCTTCTTTCATCTTTCTTCTTATTGTTTCTTTTTTCTTCTTCTTTCTTATTTTTCTTCTCCTTTCTTTATCTTCTTTCTTATTTTTCTTCTCCTTTCTTCATCTTCTTTCTTATTTTTCTTCTCCTTTCTTCATCTTCTTCTTTCTTCTTCTTTCTTCTTCCTTCTTCTTTCTTCTTCTATCTTCTTTCTTATTTTTCTTCTTCATCTTCTTTCTTCTTCTTTCTTCTTTCTTCTTCTTTCTTATTTTTCTTCTTCTTTCTTCTTCTTCTTTCTTCTTCTTCTTTCATCTTTCTTCTTCTTCTTCTTTCTTTTTTCTTCCTCTTCTTCTTTCTTCTTCTTCTTTCTTATTTTTCTTCTTCTTTCTTCTTTCTTCTTCTTTCATCTTTCTTCTTCTTCTTTCTTTTTTCTTCTTCTTCTTTCTTCTTCTTCTTTCTTATTTTTCTTCTTCTTTCTTTTTCTTCTTTCTTCTTCTTTCAACTTTCTTCTTCTTCTTTCTTTTTTCTTCTTCTTCTTTTCTTCTTCTTCTTTCTTATTTTTCTTCTTCTTTCTTCTTCTTCTTTCATCTTTTTTCTTCTTCTTCTTTCTTATTTTTCTCCTCCTTTCTTCATCTTCTTTCTTCTTTTTTCTTCTTCTTCTTTCTTATTATTCTTTTTCTTTCTTCTTCTTCTTTCTACTTTTTCTTCTTCTTCTTCTTTCTTCTTTTTCTTCATGTTCCTCTTCTTTCTTCTTCTTCTTCTTTCTTCTTCCTGAAACTGCGAGACTGATATTCTTTTGCAGCCAATGTGGTGAAAATGTTGAGGAGCAACATGGAATGGGAATGGGAGTGAGTTAAAGCTGCGGGTTTTTTTTTTGTTCTGTCTCTGATTAGAGCTAAGAAGTAAAGGTGTGTGTGTGTACGGTGGGGGGGGGGAGGAGGAGGTGTGGGGGAAGAGGGTAAGCAATTCTTCTTTAGCAGGCTCAACCACCACGGTGACTATGGCGATCCCTACCCCGTTAGCCAGGCTAGACCCGTTGCTAGGGATGCCAGCAGAGAGGTGATAGAGTCTTGGTCGGCTATGGTTGGCCAACGTTATAATATTGTGATTTATATATTAAAGAATGAAGTGTTCTCCGATAAACACTGTCTTAGAGTTCTGCCACTTGAATCAGCGGATGCTCGTCTTTCTCCACCGTCTCTTTTCATTTATAGAATGCATTAGCGCGAGTTGTTTTTGTTCACTTCGATGTTTAATAATGCCACTACACGTGGTAGTGTATGCTTCACCACAAGACTGAAATCGTAACACACATAGTCAATATAACATTCAGATGGTTCGTTGTTGAATTAAATTATAGTTCAACTTTTAATACTCATCAATTGAAACTCACAAGCATCAATTTAAGGCATCTCCGAAAGAACTTTACACAAAGTCTCAAAAATATCAAATCTTCTGCCTTTCTCAAGCTGTACTAGTAATTTTCCTAACTTGAAGCACGTCTTCTGTCTGACACACAAACTCTTTCTTGTTCTAAACCGAGCTTCTTAAAATATATTGCTCTACTTGTCCATCTGTTCTATCTGTCTTTTGTCTCCTATCTATCTTTCTTTCTTCCTTTTGCCTCTCTCTCTCTCTCTCTCTCTCTGTGTGTGTCTCTCTGTGTATTCTCTTTCTTTTGTCTTCTCTGTCTTCCTTTTGTAAAACTGCATGCCTAGCTTATATATCGTAAGTCAATTGTCCAAGAGTACACACCTCGAGATCTTTCTTTTCGTCAGTTTGATTTTACTTCGGGATAGGTCTGTCCACTCCCTTTGGTCATCTTATTGGTCCTGTGGACTATTCATGTGTGCAAATTGCGTCCTAAGATATATGCCTCACCTGTCTGTAAGTCTGTTACGTCAAATCCGCCTATTCAACTTTCTCGCGTGAGTAAACTTTTCTTATCATGTATCAAGTGTTTGCGATACCTATAGGAGATATCTGTTCACACAGTGGCCGTCTGTCTTTTTCCATACTGTTGATTAAAACCATTCTGTTTAGTCGTGTCAGGACTATTATAATCTGGGTGTATGTCTTTAATCTGCCTTTTCCTCGACGTCATATGTCTAGTATTCCATAGTAATGCTACTAATACCATGAGAGTGTTCCCCTCCCACCTTTTCTCAAAATTTCCATCGTTTCTTACCTACTTTATACTTAGAGATAATAATACAATAATCGTAGGTATAATAAAAATGATAATAGTAATAATAATTATATGAGCATCAATAATAATAATAATAATAATAATAATAATAATTATGACACTATCCTAATATATAAGGCATTATGTTGCATTTCCACATACATGTCAGCTATGGATCGTTAACAATCAAACAGGATAGAGATTCTTCCGCTGCATATTGAGAGCGAAAATTCACCTTCTGTTCTGGGTGACCAAAACAGATAAGAGACTCAGATTCCTAGGGTGTTCTCAGTCTTGCTTATATAGTTTTATGTGTTCTTGGGGAGTCTTTCGTGGAGGTCAAGAATTGTGAACTGAGAATATGAATGTAGATGTTCGAGAGAGCTCAGATTGGTGGAAATGAGAATGTTGCCGTGATGATGCAGAAGGTGGCCAGAGTGGACTAATATGGGGAGAATTAGTATTTCTGGTAAACGAGAAACTAATACAGAGTACAGAAAAAAATTTATGGGAAGATGAACATTTGAGTAGAGTTAGAAAACGAAACGATAACTGACAAGGCTGGTCGATATTTGTACATGGTAGGTACCTTGCGAAATGCCAGCTGAGAAGAAATAAGATTAGTAGTTAAGAAAACTAAAATATTTTAAGATCATACAGCAAAGACAAGACTCAATAAGAGTGAGGGGGAGGAGAGAGTAGAAGCAGGGACTGTGCAGGAAGAAATGAACAAGGAGGCCCAATTCATTATTCTTCTTTTCATCATTCAGTCTCCACCCTCAACTTTCAAACATTCATTTTAGTCTATGTAGCAATAAATGCATAAAGAGTATGAGAAACATTTAAAATAGCTACACAAAGTAGACCAAGTAAAGGAATAAAGCAAAAAGAAGAGGCCCTGAAAAAGGAAAAAAAAAACTCTCCAAACGTCTCACATACATGTAACTCTGGCAACTTTCCATACAGACCAAGTTCATAATTTCAAAGGTGAACTATTACCAGACAATGACAGAAAGAGACCAAACTTATTTAAGGAAAAAAAACCCCAGAGATGTGTTGTGACATTACCGGACAACTTGTAGATTCTCCTTAGACTGGTCACTGAAAATTATAATTAAAAAAAGATGGTACTATTCCTTATAATCTGAAACGAAATCTCTCCTTTATGAGGTTGTAAATTTCCGAAATGTCTCATTTTTCAGCGACGGATACCAAATTCAGTTGTTTGTTTTGCAGGTGGAGACAGTCTTGATCGATATCTTTAGTCCAACCACGTCTCAGGACTCCACAACCTAACTTCTTATCTTGTACACAGAGAAGCCGACCAGGCATTGCATCGCGCCGAGTGTGGACTGGTTTTTCGGTCTGTTAAGGGAGCTAAACAGCAGGTGAAGGGTGGATTGTGCCACGCTTCTTTAGTAGACTCCACCACCATGGGGACTATAGAGACCCATACCCCGTTAGAAAGGCTACACTTCTTACTGCGGGGTACCTACGGAGAGGTGGAGTAGGGTCTTGGTCATCTATGACTCGCCAATCCTGGCGCTAGCATGTCAGCCATGCGTGGCTGACCGCTAATCAGAGATCGCCTTCGCTCCAAAAACTTCCCTGTAAAGACAGTAGAAATTACTGTTACATTTGTCTTTCATCGTATTTGTTCTCTAGACGTTTCTCTTTATTCACTTTTTTTTTAGTAATAAGAGAGAAACGTAATATTGTTGCTGTCTTGTTTTAGTACAATTAGAACTTATTCTTACTATTTCTTATGCTAAGTGACTTTCAACAGCTTTACGTTCGTGACAGTGTGTCGTTGTTCGCATACATTTATCGGAAGTTGAAGACGCTGTTAGGTTAGGCAATCAGCGACCCACAGCTGATCAAGACCCTGTCCCACCTCTCCTTTGGTGCCTCCAGTAGCAGACCTAACCTGGCTAACGACGCAGGGGTCGCCATAGAATCCATGGTGGTGGAGTCTGCTAAAGAAGCATTGCACACCCCCCTGCTTTTTAGCTGTACCCCGGGACTGAAAAAATAGCTGCCATAATCCGCTCCCACGCCGATACGATGCTGTACCTCAACACCTTCACGGTATCGGCTGCAAAGAACACCAGGTCGCAGTTACAGGGCGATAGCACAAGACAAGACAAGACAAGACAGGACAAGACAAGACAAGATGCATACATTTATCATACATTTATGATTCATTCAGCGTTACGGGAATAGATCATTTGAGTATAGCAAATTCTGCAGCAATATCAGTGTCATTCACAGATACAAACATACTTTGTTGTTGTTGTTGTTGTTGTTTTTATTCTTCTTCTGCTTCTTCTACGTTCGAGATTTAGATAAAACAAAATCTGGGGCCCAGTTGTCAAGTGAAGTTCACACTTTTCTCCCGAGTTTGAGGTCAGCTTCGCAGATTCTGTCTCAGAATCTTAATACCTCTCTGAGCACATCTGCAAAAGTGGGACAATCATGAAGTGTACGTTCTGAGATCTGCGCCTCGCTCCAACAGGAGTTTTCATTTCTGTTGGGTGTTTGAAGCTGGTGAAGATGGAGGTCTGAATCGAAATGAGATACTGGAACAAACGTGGACCCCTGGTAACGATGGTTCTCAGATCACCCGATGTTTCTTTCAGAAGCATAAGCATATAGTTAAGAAAGACAGAAAGTCCAAATTTGGTCAAGGTCCCTTGGCATTTGCACACAGTAAGCGTGTGAAGTTTTAGGGCCTTCACATCTGTAGGACACTACGATGTGGAGGTTAGTGAGGTCATCATGTGCTCGCTGTCTTTTGCTCCCCAGGGAAAACCCCAGGTACTCATTTTTTTTAGGCTGAGTTAACCTCGGAGGCAGTTCTAAGTGCCATGCCGCGTGGCGTAGGCGATCATTTCTCTCCACAATTCCTTATCTTTTGCGTTGCCACATTGACACCCCATCCATTAACTTCTCTCTCTGTCTTCCTCTGTCTCTTCTTCCCTCAATTTTTCCAACTGCCACAATGTGTTCCGGTTTTCTTCTTCTCAGAAAATGTCCTACAAATCTCACTTGTCTGCCTCTGATCTTTGCTGTAATTTGCCTTTTAACTCCAGCCTCTCTTAAGACTTCTCCATTGGTTTTCTTAGCTGTCCATGGTACCTACAACATTCTTCTTATAAACCACATCTCCATGGCCTCCATTTCTCGTTGTACTCTCTTATTCATAGTCCATGCTTCACACCCATAATACAAAATTGGCTTGATGTAACATTTAAGTACTCGGAATCTTGTTTCCATTGATATGGATCTGTTGCACAAGATGTTTCTCATTTTCTGGAATGCTGACTTGGCCTGAACACGTCTGCTTTTTATTTTATTCGGGGCAGGTCGGTCTGAAAAAAAAAGAATTTCCGCTACAAGAATCGAAACCTGGAGCTTCATGGTGAAAGGTTTCTAAAAACCGCGAGTTAAAACTGCAACAGCTTTGAGACCGAATAGTTTTCTCTTCTATCCACTGATGATTATATTGATGATTATATTGATCATGATCATGATGATAATCGTGATGATGATGACAACAGGCGATTATGATAAGGATCTGTCATGTCTTTCATCATTTCAAGAAATGACACCTTCACATCCCCGCGTTCGCCAGGCTGTTGTGACAACTTTATATCATGATCGTCAGTCTCACAAGTAGTTCATTGCCGGCTATGTTTCGTCAGCACTGATTTCAGACAGGATATCTTTTCTACTACTACTTCTACTACTACTACTACTACTACTACTATTACTACTACTACTTCTACTACTACTACTACTACCGCTACTACTAACTACTACAGCTACTACTACTACTACTATTACTGCTACTACTACTACTACTACTAATAATAATAATAATAATAATAATAATAATAACCCTTTATAAGCAGATCATTAGAGAAAAATATCGGTCTGTGTTTACATAAGAGCGGACTGTTAGTATTGTAATTATTAACTACTAATTAAAGGAAGCTACTCTTGGCGTATCCATCGATCCACGCCACTATCTGGGGGCATAGGCCGTCAAACAGGGGCTCTCCATTTATCTCTCTCCTGAGCTGTTTCTTCTAACCCTCTCAGTGTCTGATCTTTTCTGATCTCTGCCTCAAGACTCCCTCCCCAGGTGTTCCTTGTTTCCTCTTGACCTGGAGATCCCAGGTGAGAGACTTCTTGGTTAAAGTAGTGGTAGGCTTTCGAAGTGTATGTCCTATCCATCTCCAGCTTCAGATCAGATGGCCAGATAACATCAGCAATGAAGAGCTATGGCAGAAAACGAACCAGCTTACAGCGAAGACTATTGGCTATAGAAAAGTATAACTATTATTTTACAGCCCTCTTCTGTAACTCGACAATTACATCCAGGTTCCTCTAAGGTAAAAAGTCAGGGAAGGGAGAGGGGCCTTTGTTAAGGTTGTCAGAATCAGTAGTTCCTTGGGTTCATATGGCATTTAAAAAAATGGGGAAGCTCCAGGATGTATTATGTGTTGGCAGAAAACATAGCAAACTTAAGTCTTCTCTTGGCAATGTCAAGACGTGGAGTCGGATAGTTTATGCATGTTAGCTCACACAAGCGGAGATTTTGACATTTGATGCCCCATTTCGCCAGGGCAAGGCTATAACAAGACAAATTATGGGATTTTCTCATGTTACCTGACAAATGTCTTCTCACAAAAACGTTTGTTTTGGGGGATTTTGCCTTTGGCAGTGTCGTAAAATGTGCGGATGTAAAAAAAAAAAAAAATGGCGGATAAAGGTGGCACTGACTGACTCCCAACCTTGTTTTCTGTCGTTCTTAACGTAAGATTTTCTAAGTTTCTCATGTATACATCAAATATTTGTGAAAACCCCAGATACCGATATCTCATTTGTCACGTTTTCATTTCTTCTTTATCTTTCTTCTTTCATTTCTTCTTATTTTTTGCTTTATTCTTTATTATCTTTTCTCCTTCATCGCTTTATTCCTGCCTTCTTTTGTCGTTGTTTTCTTTCACTTATCAAGACATTCTTGAAGTATCCGTCCAACGCTTCATCAGTTCACAAAACACGAGCCCTCCCCATGAGATTCCGGACATGAAGCCATCATCTCTATCTTCTATCTCTGCATCTGTCCATCAACCCACTTATTCATTACTTACTGCTTGACCTGTTATTCCACGCATCCATCCATTCGTTGGTTCCTTATTTTCATTTATCCATCCATCCATCCGTCCTTCCGTCCGTCCGTCCATCCATCCATCCATCCATCCATCCATCCATCCATCAATCCATCACCGAATATACCAGATTAATCGTGTAAATACTCTTAATGTTTAGTCTAGCACTCTAACATTCCCACATTCCCTCTCCTCTTCATCTCCCTTAATTCCCCCCCCCCCTCGTTTTATGCCTACCCTCTTTTAAATTGAATTCCCGATAGAAACCTGAAAAGGATAACTTACCAAAGAATTGTATAAATTGCAGTTTTTTCCCCCACTGAAAAAACAAGACATATTATGACTATTAACCGGTCTTACTTCAGGTAGTCAATGCCATAGGTTACATCAGAATAGATAGAATCGTGCCGAAGATATGATCAACTTTGTTGACACGTACATTAAGAGGTTAAAAAAAATAATAACGGCAATCCTGTCATGCCTTAGAGGCACATAGGGATATGGTGTTAGTGCCCATATTTTCCTTGACCTGTCAGCACACTAGAGGGTGATATGGTCAGCGTCACGCCTGGGCTGCCTTTCCTTCCCCAACTCCAGAAGAAGTCAGCTACCCATTTCTACAGCTGAGTGACTGGGGTGTCTCCGGTCGGATTCGAACCCCCGACCTTCGCCATAAGAGACCAGTGCACTAACCACTTCGCCACTCAGACACCCACATTAGGAGGTTAAGAGCTAATAAAAACATAATTTCCCGTTTTTTTTTTTGCTTTGTCACATCAACTGTATGATGGCTTAGAGTAGGACAACAAGAAACAGGACGATTGAGGAGATCGAGCGCCCCACCCCCAAGGGTTGTACTGAGGCTGTAAACACTACACTCACTGAAGCAAACATTCACA
The DNA here is from genome assembly GCA_009760885.1 of Achatina immaculata. NCBI lineage: Eukaryota > Metazoa > Mollusca > Gastropoda > Stylommatophora > Achatinidae > Lissachatina > Lissachatina immaculata. The sequence continues at coordinate 37,838,629 of CM019713.1, forward strand.
CACGACGCAGAAACTTTTAAGACTGACTGTCAAGAGAGCAACGTTCTGCGAATCATAGAGCCACATGAAGATGTGCGTGTGTGTGTGTGTGTGTGTGAGAGAGAGAGAGAGAGAGCAGAGAAACGAAGAGAGAGAAAGATAAATTACAGATATAAACAGGGAGAAAGAGAGATAGAGATAAAGATAGAAACAGAGAGAATGAATGAATGAATGAATGACCTTTATTTTTAACGGGTAAAGAATTGGCACGCAGGCCCGTCTTACATTCTGCCTCTAATCACTCCATCTTTCATTCTTCCCACACACTCGATTTAATACAAGTATACAAATTACATTAGGAAAAAAACATTTCAAAATAGTGTAAGATTAAACTATTACATTCAAAGTAAAAGAGAAGAAGTAATTAACCTAATAAAATAGCTCTCACACACGCATACATATACAGACATATCCATAAACAAATACATTTTCAGTACATATCTTCTAACATATGTTTTTCAAACAAGCAGTAACTTCTAACAATATCTAAGAAGTTACTTTTCGAACTATGCCATTTTAGTACTTGATGGCTGGCGAGTCATGGGTTGAGAGAGTTCTGGTTATTCTATGGAGACATATAGTTACAAGCAAGTAAATAATGAACAAGGTTTGAGTTAAAAGATGAATTATTCATTCATTTGCATTTCCCTTGCGGAACTTTGCCTCCCAAACAGCACTCCTGTAGGCCTCTCGGTTGTGAGCAAGATGGCCTGCTGCTGTTGCATCCATTTCCAGATCGTCAACGATGTCTTGCAGCCATCTTCGTTTTTGTCTTCCTCTTTTTCTTTTTCCCATTATGTATCCTTCCAATACTGTCTTCTCTAACTTATCATGACGTTTAATGTGTCCAAAATATTTAAGTTTTTAATCCTCTTTATTAGCCAGCCTTCTTCAATATTTAGCTCTTGTGGTATAGATATATTTGTTCTTGTTTGTGTCCACGATATTTGGAGAACTCTTCTGTAGCATTTACATTCAAAGGCATCTATGTGTTTCTCAGCTGTTTTGTTAAGTGTCCAAGTCTCACAGGCATATATTGCGACGGGAAAGATGCATGCCCTTAAAAATCTTATTTTTGTGGTTCTGTCTGCTCCTCTCCACAGATTCTTTATTTGTTTTACTTTCTGAAGAGCGATAGATGTCCTCCTATTAATTTCCCTCATTGTATCTCCATTATTAGTTAGTAGTGATCCAAGATATTCAAAACTCTCCACTTCTTCCAGTTCTTCTTCATTTCAGCTGGCTTGTTTGTTTTGTCAGTTGTCATCAATTTAGTTTTTTTTTCCATTTAAATAGAGGTTTTGCTCTTCGCTGTTCCTACGGACTGACATAATTAGTTTTTCCATTCCTTTTTGTGTTGTGGACAGTAACACTGTGTCATCAGCATATCTAATCTCTGGTATTTCATAACCTCCAATTGTTATGGCATCGTAATATTCTTTGTCTACATATTCTCTAACATTCCTCATTATATTTTCAGTATACAAGTTAAATAAGTAGGGTGACAATATGCACCCCTGACGGACCCCTTGTTTTATGCCAAACTAAGTTGTTCTTTCACCATTTATTCTTTCTGATGCCTGTTGGTCTAGATACAGCAGTGATGTTAATTGTATCAAATGTGTTGGAAATCCCATTTTTTCCATTATTTTCCAAAGTTTATGGTGTTGTACACAATCAAATGCCTTTGAGTAGTCTATAAAAGATAAATATAGATTCACATTAAACTCTCTGCATTTCTCTTTTATTAATCTTATATTGAATATATGATCTCTTGATCCTCTTCCTTGCCTGAAACCAGCTTGGACCATATTGACTTCTTCTTCTATTTTCTTTTGAAGTCTACTCATTATGATTTTTAACAGAATTTTACTGGCATGACTAACCAGGGCAACAGTTCTGTAGTTTGTGCATAATTTCAGGTTAACCTTTTTTGGCAGTGGTATGAATATAGTTCTTTTCCATTCTTTTGGCCAAACACCTGAATGCCATATCTTTTTACACAGTGCATGATAGATTGTTGCACATTCCTTTCCTCCTGCTTTAATAAATTCAGCTGTTATCTCATCACATCCTGGTGATTTACCATTTTTCAGATTCTTTATTGCCTATAAAACGTCTTCTATTGTCGGTTCGGGTTCTTTCTCCTCCAAATAATTCACACTGTTGATTTCTGGTTCCACAGTCGGTTGTTTCATACATTCCTTTGCAATATTCCTTTCATCTTTCTAGAATTTCCTCTGTCTCTGTCAAGGTATTCCCCATCTCATCACAAATTACATTAAGCTTAGGTGTGACATTTCTCGTCAATCTCTTCATTTCTTTAAACATTTCACTATCTCTTCCACACTTCTGATGCTCTTCTATTCTTTCACAACAATCTTGTATGTGTTGTTTTTTGTCTTTTCTTATGTTTCTTCGTACTTCTTTTGTTAAAGTTTTATATTTCTCTTTGTTGTTGTTTGTCACTTTCCATTGCGTCTTCATTTCTCTACGTTGTTTTATCAGTTCTAGTGTACCTGCTGTAATCCATCCATTCTTTTGTGTTTTCTTTACTAGAATCATGTCTTTAGCTGTTGTTATTAAGATATCTTTGGCCTGTGTAGCCAATTCATCTGGTGTCATTTCCTCCTGTACAGCCATCAGGATTTCGAAACGGTTCTTCACTTCTATACCGTATTGTTCTGGTATATTTGTAAGATCAAAGCGGAGTGGTCTTGATCCCGTAACTGTCTTTTTTATCTTTATCTTCATGTCTGCTATTAATAACTCATGGTCCGTGTCACAATCAGCATCTGGTAAAGTTTTTTGCTGATGCTATACTTGACCTCCACCTTCTTTGCACTAAAATGTAATCTATTTGATTCCTGGTTTTCCTATCAGGTGATGTCCATATGTAAAGTCTTCCTGGATGTTGTTTAAAAAGTGTGTTAGCCATCATTAGCTCATTTTCCATGCAAAACGCCATTAGATTGTCACCTGTCTCATTTCTATGTCCTATGCTAAATTTCCCTACAACATGTCCTTCATCTTCTGCTCTTTCTGTACCAATTTTTGCATTAAAATCACAATATTGTATTTTTAATACAATATCATTTTTCCGTACCTGGTCTATTGTCGTTTGCAGTGTGTTATAAAAGTTTTCTACTTCCTCTTCTTCTGCTGCTGATGTAGGTGCATATATCTGGATGATTGTTACATTTCTAGGAACGCCCTTAAGTCTGATTGTTAGGATTCTATCACTTACTGGATGGTAGCCTAGTAATGTTTTTGATGTTTATTTGTCCAAATAAAAAGCCACTCCATTCTTTCCTCCTACTTCTCCACCAGAGTATATAAAGATATTATCATTCTCGCTCTTAAAGTGTCCTGATCCTTTCCATCGATGTTCGCAGATTCCCAAAATGTGTATCCCTGTTCTTTTCATTTCGTTACTTATTACTTGATATTTTCCCTCATACACACTTCTTACATTCCATGTGATGAATTATTACTAAAGGATTTTAAATGGTAGGGGAGAGTGTTCCAGATCTGTACTGCAGAGTATGCAAGGCTTTTCTTGTATGAGTCAAGCCTGGGTTTAGGAAGAAGACAGTTTTTAAACGCTGGCTATGTTTAATACTGGACGTAAACAATGGCCACAAGTAAGGCGGAGCATTGTGCGTCATAGTTCTGTGAACACATTTAACTTTGTTATTAGCCTTTATATTTGGGGGGTGGGGGGTTAGAATTCTGAGATTTTTGTGCTGATCTCAGTCTGTACTGGGCGTTTGTCACAAATCAGATTTAATGTTCGCTTGTGAAGTGAGTGAAACCTTTTTTGTGTTTGAGGCTGAGCACCCATCCAAAATTGTAGAACAGTAATCTAAATGTGTTTGTATGTGTGATATGTAGTATATCTTTCTTGTGTCTTTGTCGATAGAATGTTAAATTTTGGCTAGCTGGTAAACTTTCTGTGCAATCAAGTTTGTTAGGTTATGCATGTGAGAATTCCAAGTTAAATGTTGATCAATGATGAGTCCTAGAGTTTTATGTTCATGTACTTTTTCTGTTGCCTTAGTCTCAGCACAAAGCTGTAGTGAAGTTTTTGTTGTATTCTGCACTTTCTGTCTTGTAATGATGAGCATGGATTTTGTTTTGTTGGTGTTTATCAATATATCATTTTTATTACTCCATTTAATCAAACTGTTTATATCATTTTGGAGCGTTGTCTGTAGGTTACTGGTGTCATAATCACTACTGTAAACAGTACAGTCATCAGCAAAAAGATCGCACGGAGAGTGCTTTAAATATAGCGGTAAATCGTTAATATAGATAGCAAAGAGAAGAGGACCAAGAATGGAGTCTTGAGAAATACCAGTATCAACCACAGAAGAGTCAGATAATTTTTTTTCTAAAGCAAACTACTTGTTTTCTAACTGAGAGAAAAGATGTAGTGAGTTTTGTCAGGTCAGGGTGTAATCTATAACCTTCCAGCTTGTTTGCAAGAATTTTATGATCAATCATATCGAAAGTTTTCTTGAAATCTACAAAGACAAAACCACACAATTTATCATCATTTATATTAGACAGCCAGCTTTCTGTCATTTTAGTTAATGCTGTGTGGTATGGGTGGTTTGATCTAAAACCTGACTGACTGTCTATTAGTAGATTGTTTTCTTGCATGTGGAGCAGTGTTAACTTTTGTATATGCTTTTCAAGAGGTTTAGATAGTGATGACAGAATGGATATGGGTCTGTAGTTTGAGAGGTCACTAGTATGTCCAGATTTAAAAAGAGAAAACAATTTGGCGAGTTTAAAAGCGTCAGGGAAATAGTGTTTGTCAATGCACAAATTATATAAGTATGTTAGTGTGTCTGTGATAACTGGTGCAGGGTAGCGTTGTATCTTGTTACTAATGTCATCACATCCTGCAGAGTTAGTATTCTTTAAAGACAGGTGTTGTTATAACCCTCATTGACTGTGAGGAAAGGAATACGTAGTTGTTTTAGCTTTACACATTTACTGTCGCTGTAAGTTTTCAACACACTCAGGTAGCAATTAGGGATCGGTAATGAAGACTTTAGAATATGAAAGAGAGAGAAAGAGAGAGAGAGAGAGAGAGAGAGAGAGAGAGAGAGAGAGAAAGGAAAGACAGAGATAGAGAGAAAGAGAAAGAGAATAGAGAGAAAGAGTGACAGAAAATAGAGAGAAGGAGAGAAAGGGAGTGAGAGAGAGAGAGGGAGAAATAAGTGAGAGAGAAATAGAGAGAGAAAGGCAGTGTGAAAGAGTGAGAGAAAGGGAGTGAGAGTGAAAGAAAGAAGAAATGTAAGAGAAAGAGAGGGAGAGAGAAAGAGGGATAACGAGAGAAAGAGCGAAGCAAAGAGAGGTGAGAGAGAAAGAGAAAAACAGAAAGAAGAGTGAAAGAGAAAGAGAGTGAGAGAGAAAAGAAGAAAAGAAACAGATAGGGATTTTACTACAAGCTGTAACTCTTTGGAGGCAGACAGTGCAAGGTTAAATACCACTATCGATGCAGACAAGTGACAGTCACTATCTATGCATGCATCGTTTATTCTACGCATAAATTAGGTGTCTTCGATGGCTTGTGTGCGACCAAAAGTAGATGGACTCAGTTACAGTGCGGTCTTAAACTTCTATCGATTCTCAGTCAATGTGAGGAGGACACTCAGTGTTTGAAATGTGGAAAATCTTTCGTTTAGTTCCCTTTTTCCAACACGGATATTCTTACTTCCCCTGAAGAAATTCAAGAATGCTAAATAATGCTTAAACAGCTTAATTAAACAACTGGAGCTCTCTTTGACTGTAGCTTAGCAATATGAATGCAGGGATTGGAGAGAACATAAGAACATATACATAAAACTTGGGTTTTAAAATGAGGCAGTCGTAAGTATGGACATAGTAAAACATATTAACACAATGAAAAACTTTAATGTTAGCGTGTATAAACTAGCAAAATAAGTAGAACAGCTTTATTACTTAACGAGAACACAGTTGTGACGTTATAGTGTGAGCCTTAAATCGTACAAAAACATACAGGACGAAGAAATAGAGAGAGGAGATAAAGTATAAATTCAACATGAATGCTATGTTAAAAACAGGAATGGAAAAAAATATATAATAAAATAAAATGAACTTAGCTGTGACTTGTAAGAAGCTGTGGCTTGTAAGAGGCTATGTTCAGAAGTGCGCATGGTGGAGTGTAGAGAATGTTTAAATGGATACTTAGGATGTGTGATAGGTGGGTCATAAATAAGGAGTTGTTGGGGGGGGGGGGGGAACAGTGGAAAAGGGAGAAAGTGATGCAGTGGTAATCTAACCAGGAGAAGGTGGAATAGGTGATTATACCTGGGGTAGAGGGGGTGTAGTCTGATGCTGGTATGAGGTTATGAACTGTGTGTTACAAGTGAGGGAAGGAGTGAAACTTAGAGCTGGGGGATTATGATTGTGGAAGAAGGGAATGTTAGGTTCAGCTGAATAGCCAGTTCAAATCAAACGGTGACTGAAAACGTCACAACTATGTGGTCGTTAAGTAATAAAGCTATTCCTCCATTTTTCCCCTCTAGTTTACACATTTTGTTATCACAACTTTACTGCAGTGGCTTCGTATTAGCTATATACTTAGTTGTATATACTTATACACTAATTATTCGTGTGTTACTAATGTTAGCGTGAAGTTAAATGTGAACGAAAGTGAAACCCCCCCCCCCCCAAAAAAAAAAAAAAAAGCAACAACAAAAACATTAAGAAAAATACGATTGTTGGAGGATGAGAAAGGTAAAGGTAAAGATAAAGGTAATCCTGCCATGCCTTAGAGGCCACATAGGGATATGGTGTTAGTGGCCATATTTTCTCCTAGATATTACAGAAGCGCGTACAATCGTCTAGTCGTGAGAGAACTTCACACAAACCACTTGATCACGAAATGCATGAAACATTTTGTCTATTCTTCACACTTATATGAAAATAGATAGCTATATACATATATATATAGCAAGGTTAGTGAAAATTATTAAACTTTTCAATAGCAGGACGGATGGCTGAAATAGACAATAAAAATATTAGAGACAATATTTAAATTAACTTTTAAATAGCAACCAAAAAAAAAAAAAAACAAATGGTAGGGGTGTGGTGGGGGTGAGAAAGTCAAGAATGAGCGAAACACTCTAAAGTGTCGGGGGCGGGGGGGGGGGGGGATTGAGAAAGTCAAGAATGAGCGGAACACTCTAAAGTGTCCCGGGGGGGGGGGGGGGGATAAGAAAGTCAAGAATGAGTGAAACAACCTAAAGTGTCGGGGGCATGGGGGGGGGGGGGGTTGAGAAAGTCAAGAATGAGCGGAACACTCTAAAGTGTAGAGGGGGGGGGGGGTGAGAAAGTCAAGAATGAGCGAAACACTCTAAAGTGTAGGGGGGGGGGGGTGAGAAAGTCAAGAATGAGCGGAACACTCTAAAGTGTGGGGGGGGGGGGTGAGAAAGTCAAGAATGAGTGAAACACCCTAAAGTGTCGGGGGCATGGGGGGGGGGGGGGTTGAGAAAGTCAAGAATGAGCGGAACACTCTAAAGTGTAGGGGGGGGGGGGTGGTGAGAAAGTCAAGAATGAGCGAAACACTCTAAAGTGTAGGGGGGGGGGGGTGTGGTGAGAAAGTCAAGAATGAGCGAAACACTCTAAAGTGTCGGGGGGGGGGGGGGGGGTGAGAAAGTCAAGAATGAGCGAAACACTCTAAAGTGTCGGGGGGGGGGGGGTGAGAAAGTCAAGAGACGGAACACTCTAAAGTGTGTGGGGGGGGGGGGGGGTGAGAAAGTCAAGAATGAGCGAAACACTCTAAAGTGTCGGGGGGGGGGGGGGGTGTGAGAAAGTCGAGAATGAGCGAAACACTCTAAAGTGTCGGGGGGGGGGGGGATGGTGTGAGAGAAAGCCAAGAATGAGCGAAACACTCTAAAATGTCGGGGGGGGGGGGGGGGTGAGAAAGTCAAGAATGAGCGAAACACTCCAAAGTGTTGGGGGGGGGGGGGGGGGTGGAAAGTCAAGAATGAGCGAAACACTCTAAAGTGTTGGAGGGAAAAAAGGTCTGTAATAAAGTAAAAACACGACAGTTCATCGTTTACAGCAGAGGCCTGTAATCTTCCAATCAAAAGCCTGAGAAATAACAAGAGACATAACTATTGCTCTTTTAAATACGAATGACTCGAATGGAAACTCTTTTTTTTTTTCTCAAAAGGCACCAGGTGCTACCAGCATGAATGGCTGGCGGAACACGTTCCTGTCTATAGCTAATAAATAACAATAATAATAATAATGATAAAGGTAAAAAAGATAAAGGTAATCCTGTCATGCCTTAGAGGCACATAGAGATATGGTGTTAGTACCCATATTTTCCTTGACCTGTCAGCACACTAGAGGGTGATATGGTCAGTATCACGCCTGGCCGCCTTTCCTTTCCCAACTTCCAGAAGAAGTCGGGTACCCATTTCTACAGCTTGGTGACTGGGGTGTCTCCAGCCGGATTCGAACCCCCGACCTTCGCCATGAGAGACCAGTGCACTAACCACTTCGCCACTCAGACACCCAGTGAAGGTAGAATTATTGTTTCCATGCCATTAAGGTATATTGGGGATACGGTGTTAGGTCCGTACTTCCCACGACCTTCGGTACATGAAAGTCTGATGTGGTCAGTAGTACTTCTGCCCGCTTTATCTTCCCAGAATTCTCTGGTACTCATTTTTAGAGGCTGGTTGTGTGTGTGCGTGCGCGTGTGCATGTTTGTGTGTGTGTTTGGTTGTGTATGTACCATAAAAAATATCCCCACTGCTGGGACCGAACCCAGTATCCCAGGATTAGTAAACCCAGCGAATAATAACAAAAGTTAAATAATTATATAACCGGTTCCAGATTGAAACAGGCGTGAAACAAGGATGTATACTGTCTCCTTTGCTTTTTTGGAATTGCAATAGTTTTCATGATGGATAAATGCTGCACAGGTAACACAGGTATTGAATGGGTACATGGGACCCAACTAGAAGATCTTGATTTTGCTGATGACATAACTTTTATCAGTAACAATATGAATTCCATGCAAGGAAAAAAAATCCCAGATATCCTGTCTTCATTGGCTAGCAAAATAAAACTTGAAATGAACAAGGACAAAACAAAAATAATGAAACTTCCCATTAATCAAAATGGAAAAAATACACGTAGAAGGGACAGATATTGAAGAAGTCAATCAATTTGCATACCTTGGCAGCTATATAGACCAGGACGGTGACACTAGAAAGGAAGTTAGAATTAGAATTGCAAAAGCAGCATCGATCTTCAAGAATCTTGAGAACATATGGCATTCAAAAGTTATAAGTACAAAAATCAAGTTAAGATTATTCAATTCAAATGTAATATCCACCCTCATTTATGCATGCGAAAGCTTGAAAACAACTAAAGGAACAGACAACAAATTAGACTCTTTTGAAAACAAATGCCTAAGGAAAATACTCGGCATCAAGTGGAACGAATTCAAGAACAGATGACTGAACAACAACCAGTCTCATGGGTGATCAGGAAAAGGAGATGGACATATGTTGGTCACGTGATGAGAAGAAACGGCCAGAGAATCCTAGAACAAGCTATCAAGTGGAACACAACAGGCTGAAGAAAAGGAGGCAGACCGCGTGAAACTCTAAAAAGGACATTATTAAGAGAGGCCAAATTAATAGGCATAAAATCCCTTGATGAGGTTGAAAGACTCGCCGAAGACAGGAAAAATTAGCGAACTACTTTGCGAGCCCTATGTGACGTTTAACGTCACGGGAAGGATATAAGGTATGAGAATTCTATAACTTATGTAATATTATGTAATAATGACACCATAATTACTGTGATGCAGGCCGCGGGCCGAAGTTTGCCGACCCCTGGTTTAAAAGTGGTTGAGCCTCTAGCTGTACTTTTTTACCTGTCAAAAATTGAGTTAGCACTTTATAAAACTATTTTTAAAAATATATTTACATTTCTGTCTTTCTCAACGAATATATAGTTTCTGTTTGCTTTATGATATATGATAACAGTCTTTTTTTTTGGGGGGGGAGGGGAGAGTATTGTATTAAAATAGTGTGTGAATTAAAAAGCTGCAATGCGGGACGTAGCCGTGAGACCATAATTCTATTTTCAGTACATTTCCACGTCCTCAGTTCGGCTACGCTTGGAACACCAGTCACAATCGAAGGGAAATAACCATGTTAATTTTCCATGTTTTCGGCATCATCTGACAATCTCCCCATTTCCTCCTCGCTTTGTTAGACCGGCTGTGAATCTGGTAGATCAGTGGTTATCAACCTTTTTTTTTTGTCCCATTCACCCTCTCCATCATATGTCAGTATGTCATTCTCCCTTCTTCCCTGGCTATCCCATTCCAAAGATTATCTGATTGAGGTATATTTCAAATAATATGCATACTCTAATTACTTGAGTTTGTCAGTCTCTGCTTCCAATCCCCCATTACCTGAACCCTAAAACCTAAAATCCTTTCGGGGGTGGGGGTGGAAGGAGGAGATGGAAGACTTCACTATGAGCTGAGAACCTCTGAAGTTAGATCTTAATTGTCTGTTACTATTTCCCATCTGAAGCATGATTTTGCTGAGTAGCTTCCCTTGTGAGTGATTCAGTAAATGTTCGGTTGGCAATAATCAGCGGTCTATTTCTCAAGGTCCCTGCCGACAGGCATAGGATATCATGTCCTTCTACAACCCTCGATTTCTGTGTGCACCTCAACAGAAGTGTCACTGAAAATTTCCCGTGCCAGGTTGCCAAACAATCAACATCTATTCTCTCTGTCTACTTCTCTCTGTCTACTTCTGTCTATTCTACCTTCGATCTTCCCGTTTCATTGATCAGCTCTAGGACCATCTCTCTTCCAAACATGTCCGTCCCCCCCCCCCCACACAAATTTTGGATTGTTGTTTTCCTGATCTTTGTTATAAGTTTCCTTATTTATTGTGCCTCTTTCAGAACGTCCTCTTCTGATCTTCTTGGCGTCCATGGTACCTTCAGATTTCTTCTTCAGTTGGTCCAGTGAATCATAACAGAAGTAAAAACATGTTTTTTTCTGAACAGGGCCAGAATCTTTGCGACTACATCTTCACGTTAATCTCTCATTTCCTCCATAAATAACACGGAGGACTAGGCAGAATCTGCGAGAAAAAAAAAGTATTTGGATGTGAGAGAAAGGAAAATAGTCAAAATAAAATGGCCTAACTCGAACCTCAGACGCTGGTAGAAAGAGCAACAATCACAGCGAGTGAGCTGAGGCGACATCATCATCATCATCATCATGTGCTGTCTGGATCCGTCGGCGGCCATGCCTCTCCACAGTTTCCGATCTTTTATGTTTTCCATAAGTTCCATTGTGTGCTTTTCCAAGAAAGATTGGAGATGCGAGAGAGAGAGAGAGAGAGAGAGAGAGAGAGAGCGAGGAAGAGAGAGATTATATTAACAAAAGCAGCAGCAGCAACAGCAACAAGAACAACAATTAAAAGACGAGAAACGTTACATTACAATGTTAGATGTTACATAAACTTACATTAGTAATAAGTCATAACGAAAAAAAAAACCGCACATAATGATTGCAGAAACCACAAACTAATTACGTAGTTTATCCACAAACCACATTAGAACTTATCACTGAGACTCTCATTATTCTCTTTACTCTGTGTTCGGAGTGGGGGAGGGGGGGAGGACAGAAACAAGACTTGCCAGGCTCAAAGGGAATATCCCTTGGTAATTAGGAATACAGGAATGTGACTGGTCACGTTAGTGTAATGAGGGGCAGAGCAAGGATTTGTAGTGATAGGGGAACAGAGATTCGACTGCGGGAGGAGGGTGATACGAGGACTAAAGTTCACGAGTGCTAAATACGGTGATCTTGGGAGGATTATGATTGGATGAATCGATAGGGAAGCGTGCTCCTCGGTCAGTCTCGGACTGGAGTCTTGGGATAGCCACTCGTGGTGCTTCTCCGTCCAGTCGACCGAGCCTGCAAGAATGAGTACTCGACAAGCTGTGTTGAGGACAAACTGCTCAAGAAGACAGAGAGTATCTGATAACATTACGCGGCGCTTGAATACACGGACACGTGGCTATCAGTATACGAAAAAAAAGTGCCTTGCTCAAAAAAGTTCCACAAGAGAGATGGACATCGCTTCAGGTGAAACAAATAAAGAATTCCCTTATCAGACAATCGAAGCAGACAAATGGAAGACTCAGGTGTCAGCTCATGAGGCTGAGAAACGCGCAGGTTTGCTTTGGTGTGACTAAAGATCGTACAAAGACTAGCAAGTCAACATTATTGAAAACTGTGGCTGAATAGACTCTACTGATGGTTTTCAAGAAGTAAAGATGTGCAAACTAATAATTAGCCTGGAAATTCTTGACTCTTTCAAAACGTAAGGTGCCCAAGGTAAGGTGTCTGTCTGTCTCTGTCTTTCTGTCTGTCTGTCTCTCTCTCTCTCTCTCTCTCTCTCTCTCTCTCTCTCTCTCTCTCTCTCTCTCAATACCAGAAGTTTCAAGGACTGAAAAAAAACTTGTCCCAGAGAACACAGAAGGAAAGCACTTTCGGAGATCCTTGAACTTGGGTAATTTTCTCTTTACAGGTTTCTCGTTCGTGGCTGGTTTCAGAGACAGAAAAACCAAGAAATCTCCCAAGACCGAGCTTGAAATCTGGACAACACAGGTCCAAGCACTGCTATGAAGCCTGGTCGCTGTTCATGGAACGATAGTAAACTTTTGGCATGCCACAGTATATCAGAGAAAAGCATAAATAAGATATAAAGAAGTACTACAATAACGATAATGGCGGATTAAACTCAGTCATACTGTACATAAAACGAGACGTTATCTAAAAATGCCTTCTTGAACTGCTTAGTACAGTGTTTCCCAATTTTGTTCGGGCTGACGTCCCCTTTTCTCCAAGGCCACATCATCAACGCTCCCCCCCACCTCCCCTTATGTACTACTCGCACAATGGCTTATTAAACTAGGATATGCATTACACATATATGCAGTATAAAAATAAATGGAACTATTCTAAAGCAGGTGCAGAAATCCAAATAACTTGGAGAAGTAATAAGTTCAGATGGGAAAAGCAAAACAGAAATTAGGAACAGAATAGACCAGGCAAAGACTGCATTTCAGAGAATGAGAAACATATTATGCAACACATCCTTATCAATGAATGTTAGAAAACGAGTCCTAAAATGCTATATTGAACTTATCTTATTATTATGAAGTGAATCATGGGCAATAGGCAGGTCTGCACAAAAATCATTGGAAGCAGCAGAAATATGGTTTATTAGAAGAATGTTGCGAATCCTCTGGTCAGCAAAAATAACTAATGAAGAATGTATGAGAAGAGATGGAGAGACAAAAAATATTGTCAAAAAAAAAAATAAGAGATAAACATTGTACTTTCATAGGACATGCAATGAGAAGAGGGGGTATTGAAAATATTATAACAAGAGGAAAAATAGAAGGAAGAAGATCAAGAGGAAGACCAAGAGAAATGATTCTGACGGGATGGTGTGAGAGGAGATCACCAACTGAGCTGATGGCCTGCATGAAGGATCGTGTACTCTGGAGAAGCATAATAGCCAACGCCAGTCGGCACGACACCTGATGATGATGATGATGATGATGATGCATTACACAACTAAAAACTTCAATTAGCAAACCAGTTTATTTAACAATATGAAGGAGTACATTTATAGTTCATCTACTGAATTATTTTCACAACTTTTAATGTGATGGATGAGTTTCATGTAGGGACACAATTTTCTCAATGTCAAGTTGAAGAGTGCTAAGAAGGGAGGTATTGGTACCCACAGTTTTCAACTTTGTTTTCCCTCAACGCCCCCCCCCCCAACCAACCTCCTACTGTCCCCTTTTCTTTTACTCTCTTTGGAAGAACTCTCTGTGTCTGTCTCTCTCTGTGTCTCTCTCTCTCTGTGTCTGTCTGTCTTTCTCTCACTATGTCTGTCTCTATCTATGTGTCTGTGTGTGTCTGTCTGTCTCTCTGTCTGCCTGTCTGTCTGCCTCTGTATATTTGTCAGCCTGTCTCCGTCTGTCTGTCTTTCTATTTTCCAAAGACTGACCTGTTTCTTTCACCGCCCTCTTGGTACATTCCAACGCCTACCGGGGGGGGGGGGGGGGGGGGGGGGGGTGGAGGGGGTTATCGCCCACTTTGGGAAACACTGACTTAGTAGATTAAACAGGGAAAAGAAAAGGGAAAAAAGAAGCAAAGAAAAGCACAGAAAGAAAGAACAGCAAAACACCCAAAGACCTAACAGATATATGGAATGCTATTAAACAAATACGCAATGAAACACGAGCCAGCGGAGAGAAGATTGTTGAGCACAGAGATTTCCCACAAGCATAGAAAGGACATGGAACTAGTTCAAACTGTCGCAGAAATTCTGATAACCTGTTGTTTTTTTTCCCCTTCCTCCTTTGTGTTTAAATCTTGCCAGAACAGAAGGTGATTTATCAGCTGTGGTGAAATATTAATGGATACCCGACAAATAAAGAACAGGTTGAGGTACCTGAGGCTGTTGGGTTAGGGACCTGGGACACTTGGGGCATACCTTGAGGACAGGAGAAAACTGGAAGAGAATTGGGGAGGGGGTTGTTGGTTAGGATAAGAGAAAGGGGTGGGGGTTGTTGGTTAGGATAAGAGAAAGGGGTGGGGGTTGTTGGTTAGGATAAGAGAAAGGGGTGGGAGTTGTTGGTTAGGATAAGAGAAAGGGGTGGGGGAGGTGGTTGTTGGTTAGGATAACAGAAAGGGATGGGGGAGGGGGTTGTTGGTCAGGATAAGAGAAAGGGGTGGGGGTTGTTGGTTAGGATAAGAGAAAGGGGTGGGGGAGGGGGTTGTTGGTTAGGATAAGAGAAAGGGTGGGTTTACTGGTTAAGCTTGTTTCAGATTAGAAAAGCCACAACCACGATGTGCGTTTAGCATTCTCTCTCTCGCTCTCTCTATCTCTCTGTCTTTCCCTCTGTGTCTCTATCCGTGTCTGTCTTTCTCTCTGTGTCTGTCTCACTCTCTCTCTCTCTGTGTCCGTCTGTCTCTCTCTGTCTGTCTCTCTTTCTCTGCATCTGCCTCTCTATGTCTATCTGCCTCTATGTCTGTCTCTCTGTGTCTGGATGTCTGTCTGTCTCTATCTCTCCGTGTGTCTGTCTGTATCTCTGTGTCTGTCCGCCTGCCTGTCTCTCTGTCTGTCTGTCTGTCTGCCTCTGTCTGTCTCCGTCTATCTGTCTTTCTCTTTTCCAAACCTTCCAAGGCTGCTTATTGTTACATATACAATCTATCTCTCTTCATCTCTGTTCGTAGCTTTCTCTCTCTCTCTCTCTCTCTCTCTCTCTCTCATGTCGTTTACTCCAAGTTTTCTGAAGTTTTCTTCCATTGTACTCTCTCTCTCTCTCACTCTCTCCCAGGCTTGGTCTATTATGCTCTTCTGTATTTTGTATTTAATCGCGAATTGGTTTTTTTAACTAGGTTCTAGGTTTTTAACATGACCTACACATCCACACATCATAATCTGTTAGATTCCCTGATGATTAATGGTTCTTTAATGCAAATTATGAATTTCTCTTTTGATATATATGGGATCAACATTAATAGTTTATATATTAATAATACTGAAGGTTTACTTCAGACTACTACTGAAGGTGGCACTGATCTCTCATGGCGAAGGTCGGGGGTTCGAATCCGGCCGGCGGCACCCCCAGTCACCCAGCTGTAGAAATGGGTACCCGACTTCTTCTGGAGTTGGGGAAGGAAAGGCAGCCAGGCGTGATACTGACCATATCACCCTCTAGTGTGCTGACAGGTCAAGGAAAATATGGGCACTAACACCATATCCCTATGTGCCTCTATGGCATGACAGGGTTACCTTTACTTTTTTTTTACTACTGAAGGTGAATGTGAGACCATCAATAAAGTTATATATGAGACTAATACTCAAGTTATATACGAGATTAATACTCAGGTTAAATATGAGACTAATACTCAAGTTAAAGTATTATATATATTATTATATATTATTATATATATTAATACTCAAGTTAAAACTAAAGTGATGACAACTGACAAAACAAACAAGGCAACTGAAATATGTATCAATGAGGAAAAACTGGAAGAAGTGGAGAGTTTTGAATATCTTGGATCACTACTAACTAATAATGGAGATACAATGAGGGAAATTAAAAGGAGGACATCTATTGCTCTTCAGAAAGTAAAACAAATAAAGAATCTGTGGAGAGGAGCAGACAGAACCACAAAAATAAGATTTGTAAGGGCATGCATCTTTCCTATCGCAACATATGCCTGTGAGACCTGGACACTTAACAAAACAGCTGAGAAGCACATAAATGCCTTTGAATGTAAATGCTATAGAAGAGTTCTCCAAATATCGTGGACACAAAAAAGAACAAATATATCTATACTACAAGAGCTTAATATTGAAGAAGGCTGGCTAGTAAAGAGGATTAAAGAGAGAAAACTTAAATATTTTGGCCACATTAAACGTCATGATAATTTAGAGAAGACCGTATTGGAAGGATACATAATGGGAAAAAGAAAAAGAGGAAGACCGAAACGAAGATGGCTGCAAGACATCGTTGATGATCTGGAAATGGATGCAGCAGCAGCAGGCCATCTTGCTCACAACCGAGAGGCCTACAGGAGTGCTGTTTGGGAGGCAAAGTTCCGCAAGGGACATGCAAAGGAATGAATGAATGAATGAACTCAAGTTAAATATGAGATTAATACTCGCGTTAGATATCAAATTAATACTTATGTTATATATGTGACTAATACTAAAGTTATTAATGAGATTAATACTGAAGTTAAATATGAGATGAATACTCAAGCTATTTATGAGATTAATACTTATGTTATATATGAGATTAACGAGACAGATGTTATACATGAGAATAAGACAGATTTTCAGGGAAGAACAAAACTGAAACTAAATATGCTGAATAAAATGTCAGGTAAAACCCACTGGCATACAGACACATGCCATCTGTTGCCCACAGCTGGATCTCCCATGGCGTATCCGTTTTCGACAGACGTACACACACATGTACACATTCGTACAAACAAACCTGTACGTCTTATGGTGAAAAAGCAGAGAAACTGTTGAAAGATAAAATAGAAATTTGAAGACATGTTCCACAAAATGTTTATCCACGCTAAATGATGATTAGCGTATGTCTTAGTCTCTACAAGCTCATCATTATGTGCCGTGTACACATGAAGAATTAAGCGTCAATGATAAGAAAAGTGTACCGCTTTGTTTCCTTGACTTCTGCTGGTTTACCTTAGGAAAAAAAAATGCTTACAAAAAGTAACCCTTTCTAAGACTACTTTTTTTGGCCTCATTACTTTAATCACAGTTTCAGTCTTATTAAATTTCAGTCAGAGTATGTTTACAAAGTGCATGCAAAAATTGTGTTAACTTCCCAAAACAACACTGGCAGGGTTCGTAGATTTTGTACGCCTTGGCAGGGTTCGTAGATATTACACGGCTATGCATTCAATGCTCAGAGATATAGTAAGGCAACGTCTAAATAAAATGAAAAGTAACACATTTCTAACCCAGAAATATATTTTTTTAACTTACTGACTAACTTCCTTCTAATTTATTTTTATCCAAAATTCTCAACAGAACGTATTTTGGTACAACATGGAAAGTAATTCGGGAGTGAAAGTGTTAAAGCATGTGCTGTGAGGCCACCCTGCCGTGAGTAAATGTGATAGTACTCCTATATTTAGTAATTTTGTATATAATTGTTAAGGTAAAAAGGAGAAGTTAATTGCAAACGTTTTGTTGTTCTAATTTTCATCATGCTCTGTGTGTATTTATTACATCTTGTACCGAACCGACTGCTTGAAAGTTGGAGGAAAGTTAAGTGCTGATCAGAATGTTAAACTGGATTGAGTGTCCAATTCTTCATCCTTTGAAAGTAAAACTTTGCTCGTTCCATGTTTTTCAACTAAGTGCAAAGATGAAAGAAGAGAAGATAAAGGCTGGCCTGTTATGCCATGGAAGCACCAAGTGTTTGAGAACACATCTTCCTTCATCTGTCGGTACACTAGAGGACTGATTGGCTGCTTGATTGATTGACAGAATTATCTTTATTTCCAAAGGGTTAAGAATGTTATGGGTTAAGGATATGGTCAGCATCACGCCTGGTCGAGTTTTCCCTTCAGCAGTGCCGAAAGAAGGCAGGTACCTATTTCTACAGCTGTATCACTGGGCGCGCCTCCATTCCGATTTGAACCACCGACCTTCGTCGTGAGAGACCACTGCACTAAACACTTGGCCACTCTGTTCCCTCCGCCCTCCTCTGCCTCTCCTCTCCTCAGTTTTGCCCACTGTTTTGATGTTTTCCAGTTTCTCTCTTCTCATCACGTGCCTCAAGAACGATGACTGTCTTTTTCCTTATCTTTGTTATTATAGTGTTTCTGGTTAGCTTGTCTCAAACACTGGTTATCAGTTAACCTGGCTGTCCAAGGTGACCCTCAGCATTCTTCTCAGGAAGGGCATATCTGTTGCTTCCAGTGATTTTACTCACTTGCCTGCCACTAGTCCATAATTCACATCAATATAGCAAAATACGTAGGTTCAGTATAGCACTGTGATACTTTCTTTCTCACATTCAGTGACAGTAACTTAATTCACAAGATGGTTTTCAGTTTCTAAAATGCTGCTTCTGAATAGCATATTCTGCTTTCAATATCTGTGGTACACATCTTTTCTTAAAGAACTGTTTTTAATTCTTTTGCTTTCTTAAAGTACCTGATAATTCTTTGTTCTCTTAAAGGTACTCCATTTAATTTTTTTTTCCTTAAAGAACATGTTTTTAATTCTTCTTTTTCCTAAACTAGCTGTTTTTAATTACACTTTTGCTGTTTTATTTCCCAATGTTTGTTCTTTAATACTTGATTGTTGTTGCAATACTTTATTGCTTCAGTTATATTTACCTGTTGTTGGCGTACTTCATCACTCTAAGCACTGATGTTTATAGTGATTTTCTGTAAGCTTTCGAGTATTTTTTTGTAAATCAGTGGTTCTCAAAATAGGAGTCAGGTGGCTCTCCGAGAAGGAATTTCAAGACTAAGGGGTGGTTTATTTTTTCAATGCAGGAATTTTCTCATGGAAAAAAATCTGCCCTTGGAAAAAATTTATCCCTGGGGAATCACGTGCCTCCTGGCTGAGAATCACCGTGTTTTGGTCACAGTTAAGATCCTGAACATTTTTGGTCAGCTAAAAACAGCTTGAAAACTTAAAATTCTAATTGCTCCAGTCTAATTGCATTCTAATTTTTTGAATTCTGTGCTGAGAGTGTCGATTTTAAATCGCTTTTTTTAAAGCTGAAAATAATTTTTGATGTGCAAGAAAACTTGGACAGGAAATTTATGTGATATAAAATAAAGAAAAACACTACATGGCTTCCCTAACTTTCAAACAGTGTACTCCTTCCCCTACTCCTTTCTTTCTAATCACTTACATGTAATGTTTTGATTTTAAACCTTGGCAACAGATGTGTCCATCTGGAATATAATCCCAGCTTCCTGTGTTCATTTTTTTAACACTTTTTGTTTCCTTTTGCCCTGGGTTTTATTTTACCTGTTCCTTCAAGATTTGAACCACTATTCCACCTTTGGCGTCACTGTACTGTCTTGACAGCAGCTCTTCAGTCAGATAAAATACTCCATTTTGAAAGACATGAAAAAAGTAACCTGCCGTGGCTTAGAGAATTATATTCATAGTTATTCTGGAGGCAGTGGGTCTCTTTTGTTATTTAAGGGCACTCATGAATGGGATTGTGACGGTCCTTGAATGAATACAAATTGTTGATGCCATTTTGGTATTTAAAATCCCTACTTAGACAGTTTAGATACGTTGTTTAATTGCTGCTTTTCCCATTATTTTCTCAGCATACATTTAGCTTTCTTAGTTGTTTCTGCAAAGGTGTTCCGTACGTAATCTTCACACTGTGTTGTTTCATTTTATGGATTTTGGTAGCAATGGACCCTGCCTTGTCCGTGTCTCAAAATGGTCTACATAAATGTTCGCTAGTTATTCTCTGGGTCATTTTCAACAAATTCTTCCACAGAATAGGGTCTTCATTGATTATTTTCTGGCCGTATGTCCACATTTCTTTGTGTATATATATATAAATATATATATATTGATGTATATATATCAATATATTGATATATGTAAATATATAAACTTTCTTTCTTGTCGCTTTCTTTTGTCTTTGATGAATGTGTCATAGCCGAAATATTGGCTTGTGTACATTTTATTTCCTCCTGCTCTTCGCGTTTTCTGGTATAGTCTGTTCTTCCTCTGTCTGTCCTAAAGCAAACCCAAAACATACAATTCTGTGCCCTGTCCACCTGCAATCCACTTGCATTACTGTCAAGTCTGTGAGAAATTGAACATTTTAAAGAAGCTGTTTAATAAAATATGACAGTTTTCTTTCTTTCAGTATCGTGGACTATCATCGTCATCATTAGGTGCCGTGCAGACTGGCGTTGGCTATTATGCTTCTCCAGAGTACACGATCCTTCATGCAGGCCATCAACTCAGTTGGTGATCTCTCAAACCATCCCGTCAGACTGTCCAGTATCATTTCTCTTGGTCTTCCTCTTGATCTTCTTCCTTCTATTTCTATTCTATAGTGGACTATATTTCAAATAAAAGGATCAAACTTCTGGATTCAGTCTTTCCATGAAAGTACTCAAACCTCCGAAACAATCCCAGAAGCAAAGGCCATTCTCGTGAGGAAGCTGTTATCAAATATGGACTGCTCTGTATTCCTCCGATCTGCCTTGACAGACGGAACTTGTTTTCCATAGCGGAGTCATAAAACTGCCAGTGCGTTATCTGACAGCATTTAGGAAACCGTGCTCTTATCTTTGCTTTTTGATAACAGAAAAGGGAATTAAAGAAAACAAACAAAGATCATTAATATTATTTTGTTAAAGACAAACTGCGCTGTGTGCTGCAAACATATTTGTAACGAACTCGCGATTTGTTACGAAAAATTAACCGATGTAAAAATCACTGTAGTAAGTCAAGGAAATATATGTTTTCATAAATTCTGCACATGAGTCATAGAGTCTTAATGGGTCATTCTGAATGCGTATAGTTTATTTTTTTAATTAGAAGATGTCCGTAAAAGTGAGAAAAAGAGCATTACAGTGCTAGACGGAGTCAATATTTCTATACGGTTGTGAGACTTGGACAGTTAAGAAAAAGGTAACAGAGAAACTAAAAGCAACACAGATGTGGTTTTAGCCAAACGTGCAACAAATAGTTTGGACAGACAGATAAACAAACGAACAGATTCTCAAAGAAGTTTCACAACAACGAAAACTAGTTCAGAAGGACAATCAAAATTTCTTGGACATGTCATGAGAAGATAGAAGTTGGAGAACTTGGACAATGTCATGAGAAGACAGAAGTTGGAGAACTTGGACAATGTCATAAGAAGATAGAAGTTGGAGAACTTGGACATGTCATAAGAAGATAGAAGTTGGAGAACTTGGACAATGTCATAAGAAGATAGAAGTTGGAGAACTTGGACATGTCATAAGAAGATAGAAGTTGGAGAACTTGGACATGTCATAAGAAGACAGAAGTTGGAGAACTTGGACATGTCATAAGAAGATAGAAGTTGGAGAACTTGGACATGTCATAAGAAGATATAGTTGGAGAACCTAGTACTGACTGGAAAATTCGAGGTAAAAAAGGAAGAGAGGAAGCTAAGAGAAATATATCTCGATAGACTGACCAACTGACGTGGAAAAAAAGCATTATAATTAATCGGTAAATTAAGAGAACGCAGTTTTGTAGAATTAGACCTCTAAAAAATCGTTGACAACGCACTTTAATGAGACGTGAGAGAAAAGAAACTCAGAAGACACCGTCTTCAGAAGACACTTCTAAACTGGCGATCACCGCCAAATATCTGACATGCTAAAGTCAGGTCTGGCGAACCTTACCACTACGCCAAGCAAATACTACACCAAAATAGATAGATCGATTTTTACTAATGATTATGTTAATTTACTCTTGTCTTTAGAAAATGGTAAAACAGAAGGCAGCGAAATTATAATTTGTTCCGTTTCTTTTTTGCATTACCTGCTGAGGATTTTTTTATTCAGTCTTCTATGTCAACTCCCCTGCTGAGAAATGAGTTTTGTATAACAAGTTTGCACTGTGTGCACCAAGTAGCTCGTGCCAACGCTGCGATTTTGAAAGTAACTTGACGCTAAAGCATGTGATGACAAGTACAGCTGTGTACTAGCGGTACAGATGATAAATGAGATAATTTATTATCACTTATACGTCTCGAAATTATTATAATAATTAGATGGTGGTGTTCATAAACCGGATAATAAACGCTTAATGAATACGTTGAACATAAGAGTAGTATTGCTAGCTATAGGTGTAACATACAGGTGGTGCGGCTAGCTATAGGTGTAACATATAGGTGGTGCGGCTAGCTATAGGTGTAACATATAGGTGGTGCGGCTAGCTATAGGTGTAACATATAGGTGATGCGGCTAGCTATAGGTGTAACATATAGGTGATGCGGCTAGCTATAGGTGTAACATATAGGTGATGCGGCTAGCTATATGTGTAACATATAGGTGGTGCGGCTAGCTATAGGTGTAACATATAGGTGATGCGGCTAGCTATATGTGTAACATATAGGTGGTGCGGCTAGCTATACGTGTAACATAGGTGGTGCGGCTAGCTATACGTTTAACATATTGTTGGTGCGGCTAGTTATATATGTAACATGTAGGTGGTGCGGCTAGCTATACGTTTAACATATAGGTGGTGCGGCTAGCTATACTATAACATATAGGTGGTGCAGCTAGCTATATATGTAACATATAGTTCGTACAGCTTACTATACGTGCAACATATAGGTGGTACAGCTAGCTATATGTGTAACATATAGGTGGTACAGCTAGCTATGTCTGTAGCAATAGGTGGTACAGCTAACTATACGTGTAATATATAGGTAGTACAGCTAGCTGTGCGAATAGCATAAAGGTGGTGCAGCTTGCTATACGTGTAACATATAAGTGGTACAGCTGTCTGTGCGTGTAGCATGATGGTGGCACAGATACCTGCGTGTGTAGCATAAAGGTGGTACAGCCAGACAGCTATAGTGTTAGCCTATAGCTAGCTAGCTGTGCGTCAGCTGTCAACTTGTGTGACCAGGCTCGGATTCGCAGGGAATGCTCTCTCTCCCATCCAGGGCCACTGAGAGGGGGCCCAGCAGGTGCATTGCTCTGGGGCCCGGAGAGGTTTTCTCCTCTGATTTGAAGTTGAGGTTTGGAGTGGATGAGAAAAAAAACATAACGGACGGGTGGAGCTTTTTAAGCAGCGGCTTAAAAATTTCTCTGGGAGGCTATTAGTCCATAGTTTATTGTTTTAAGCGCAGAACTGCTAGTACTGTGGTACATTTCTTTTTTTAAATGTACATCTTTCGACGACGCGCCTCATGTAATTAGAATCCCCCTCGTCTTATGGCGACGTCCCTGGAATCGAAACAAGGCAGGCTTTCGACTCGTGTTTTTTTTCCTCTTTCATTTCTTTTCCCCCTCTTTTTGTTCTTAATGGCACTCCTTCAGTTTTCTATTCATAGTTATCGTCCGATCCATTTCCACGTTGTCTGACTATATTCACCTTGAGCCGCACTTAAAATAGATGAAATCTATTGGCTGAAATGGAAGGTTCATTCGTCTGTTCTTTTCATATTTCCGCTCTCGTACTGACAGTAACAAACAACCAGGCAGTACAGAGCTCTTCGCCTGTCGGAGCTCGCTCTTCTTTGAGGCAGTGAATACATTCGTTTTCCTGGGTCAAACGCTGTGCGTCAGTAGTTTTCAAACTGTGAGCTGTCTGTCGGTGCGGTGATATACTACTAGGTCTGTTTGAGAGCACATACTTGTCGTGGAGAGTTTTGGATATCTTGGATCACTGCTAACTAATAATGGAGATACAATGAGGTAAATTAAAGGGAGGACATCTGTCGCTCTTCAGAAAGTAAAACAACTAAAGAATCTGTGTAGAGGAACAGATAGAACTACAGAAATAAGATTTTTAAGGCATGCATCTTCCCCATCGCAACATATACCTGTGAGATCCGGACACTTAACAAAACAGCTGAGAAACACATAAATGCCTTTGAATGTAAATGCTACAGAAGAGTTCTTCAAATATTATGGGCACAAAAAAGAACAAATATACTCATACTACAAGAGGTTAATATTGAAGAAGACTGGCTAGTAAAGAGGATTAAACAAAGAAAAGTTAAATATTTTGGACACTTTAAACGTCATGACAATCTAGAGAAGACCGTCTTGGAAGGGTACATAATGGGAAAAAGAAAGAAAGGAAGACCAAAGCGAAGATGGCTGAAAGACATCGTTGATGATCTTCAGATGGATGCACCAGCAGGAAGCCATCTTGCTCACAATCGAGAGGCCTACAGGAGAGCTGCTAGGGAGGCAAAGTTCCGCAAGGGACATGCAATTGAATGAATGATAGTATATGTTAGCTTTGTTTTAAAAAAATAAGTGCATCTTCATGTTTTCTTTATTTGTTTTTTTTTCTTTCACAGATTCAGAATTTAAATCGTGATTCAATCTAAATGCACTAACCATCATTTGCCTGCAAAAAGACCTCCGTTTGGTTTATTTTAACATTTCTTATGTGGTTCTGGAACGTTTAAGGCAGGTAGTCTTGGAGATGGGGTCATATGATGAGAAGAAACAATCACAGATTCACAAAGCAGGTCACCAAATGGGAAACATCATGGGGAAAAGAAAACGCGTTTGACCCCCGAGAGACTCCTAAAGAGATCAGTGACAAGAGAGGCTGAGATGACTGACATCAGATCCCTTGATGGGGCTGAGAATAGCGACGAGAACAGAGTCTCATAACTAGACG
Source organism: Achatina immaculata (assembly GCA_009760885.1). Lineage (NCBI taxonomy): Eukaryota > Metazoa > Mollusca > Gastropoda > Stylommatophora > Achatinidae > Lissachatina > Lissachatina immaculata. The sequence continues at coordinate 37,863,687 of CM019713.1, forward strand.
GCCTGTGTGACGTCTGACGGCAGGGGAAGGATATAAGGTGTACGTTTATGGAATAATAACCTAATACAAAGGTCGATAATCTTCCTATCAAAAGCATGAAAATCAGATGGGACATAGCCATTGCTTCTTTAGAAAGGAGTGACCCGGCCGGCAACCTTTCTCTCGACAAAGGTGCTGGATGCTGCTTGTGTGAGTGTCCGGTGGGCCATATTCATGTTCAGATAATAGATTAACCTAATATTATGTAATTATGGCATCATAATTAGTGTGATATAGCCCGCTGGGCCACAGGTTGTAGACCCCTAGCTTAATGCAACGCATCTTATGTGTATATACACTCGAACTGTAATTGTTATGTCTGCTCCATTTAACTCAACAAAAGACTGGTCATTTTTATAAGTGGTCTTGATCCAGAGTAATATGCTAGAAGATTTCAGCACATTCGAAGATTTGGAGGCATAATCAAGCAAGAGATTAAAAATCTCACAATACAAGTAACATGGACTAGCGTCAGCGGTGGGAGAAGACTTAGATCTGAGAGATTAATAACATAGGCTAGCGATAACACAAATCAAAGTTTAGATTTGAGAGATAAGTAACATAGGCTAGTGATAACACAAATCAAAATTTAGATTTGAGAGATAAGTAACATAGGCTAGTGATAACACAAATCAAAATTTAGATTTGAGAGATAAGTAACATAGGCTAGTGATAACACAAATCAAAATTTAGATTTGAGAGACAAGTAACATAGGCTAGTGATAACACAAATCAAAATTTAGATTTGAGAGATACGTAACATGGGCTAGTGATAAGACAAATCAAAACTTAAATTTGAGAGATAAATAACACGGGCTAGTGATGAGAAAGAAGACACCTTAGATCTGAGAAATAAGTGACATGAGCTAATGATAACACACAAGGAACCTTAGATTTGAGAGATAAGTAAATGAGCTAATGATAAAACACAAGGAACCATAGATTTGAGGGAAAAGTAAATGAGCTAATGATAACACACAAGGAACCCTAGATTTGAGGGAAAAGTAAATGAGCTAATGATAACACACAAGGAACCCTAGATTTGAGGGAAAAGTAAATGAGCTAATGATAACACACAAGGAGCCTTAGATTTGAGAGATAAGTAAATGAGCTAATGATAAAACACAAGGAACCCTAGATTTGAGGGAAAAGTAAATGAGCTAATGATAACACACAAGGAACCCTAGATTTGAGGGAAAAGTAAATGAGCTAATGATAACACACAAGGAGCCTTAGATTTGAGAGATAAGTAAATGAGCTAATGATAAAACACAAGGAACCCTAGATTTGAGTGAAAAGTAAATGAGCTAATGATAACAAACAAGGAACCCTAGATTTGAGGGAAAAGTAAATGAGCTAATGATAACACACAAGGAACCTTAGATTTGAGAGAAAAAACAAATGAGCTAATGATAACACACAAGGAGACTTAGATTTGAGAGATAAGTAAATGGGCTAGTGATAGCACACAGGGAACCTTGGATTTGAGAGATAAGTAAATGGGCTAGTGATAGCAGACAAGGAACGTAAGATTTGAGAGATAAGTAAATGGGCTAGTGATAGCAGACAAGGAACGTAAGATTTGAGAGATAAGTAATGGGCTAGTGATAGCAGACAAGGAGACTTAGATTTGAGAGATAAGTAAATGGGCTAGTGATAACACACAGGGAACCTTAGATTTGAGAGATAAGTAAATGGGCTAGTGATAACACACAGGGAACCTTAGATTTGAGAGATAAGTAAATGGGCTAGTGATAACACACAAGGAACCTTAGATTTGAGAGATGTAGCATTGACTAGTGAATAGACAGAAGAAAACTTAGGTCTTTCAGCTATTGTCAGAGGTCGGAGAAAACTTAGCAGCAAACTTAAATTTAACAATAAAGCTACAGAGCACATCGTATAAGATTAGCCTCAACAAAGTAATTTGGACATGAGAAAACCTGAAACCTCTTTTTCTCCCAATTTACTTAATTCTGAAAGCAGGGAGTATGACACAGCATGGCCTGCTGATACCATTCCCTGCAAAATGAACAGAAGTGAAGGTGTTAACATAAGCTGATATTTTCCATTTCTGACAATGCGCAAATGTTGCTTATCTATCTCGTGTTGTTATAGTGTTAATTAGATAACAATATTACAGCGGAAAAGTGTACAATAGCGGAGCTAGACATAGGAAATGTAACGTGTTACATCATCAGGACATGATTTTTAGAAGCATATATCGTTAACTCTTTCAAGCCAAAAACGACACTGGCAAGTTAGGCATATCCTGCTTGCCTATGCAAATTAGTGCTCATGACGACATTTAGATAAAGTCTAAATAAAATGAAGGTAGACTGTATGGTGCAATTTTACAAGGTGGCAGAGGGAGTGAGTAAAGTGAGAACAGTGTGAAAAAACGAATGAGAATGTATAAACAAGAAACATCTCTCTCTGAACCTTAAGTGCCCAGGGCACATGCGGCTTCCGCAAGGGTTTTCCACAAATGCCTGTCCTTCGCCTTTTTTCTGCTCTTGCCCAGGTGAGCCCTCTATTGCTCAACATCCTTTCTGTTGTTCTTCTCCATGTCTCTTTTGGTCTACCCTTACTTCTGTTCCCCTGTGGTGTCCATCTTAGTGCTATTTTTGGTAGTGAGTTGTCAGTCATTCGGAGCACATGTCCCAACCATCGCCAGCGTCTTTCCTCAATAATGTTGTCAGTGGCTTCATCTGCATTTCTGCCAATAAGATGTTATTTCTTATGGTGTTTGGCCAAAATATTTTTCTAATTCTTCGTAAACATTTAGTCTGGAAAGAATTCAACTTGTTTTCTATGGTTTGGGTGATTTTCCAGCATTCACTTCTATAGAGTAGTACACTTAGAACATTACTCTTAAATATCCTGATTTTCATATTTATGCTTAGTTTTTTTATTTCCATATATTCTGCAGCATTGCAAAAACCTGGTTTGCTCTAGTAAGTCTGCTGTTGATGTCCTCTGTGCTGTCTCCATTTTCTACTACTCTGCTGCCAAGGTATACAAATTCGTTGACCTCCTCCACTAACTTGCTATCTACTCTGAGTAAATTTCTGTTGTTCACATTTTGCTTCATTAACTTTGTCTTTCCTACGTTGATCTTTAGTCCTATGTTGTTTGCATTCTGAGTTAGCTTGTTTATTTTATCTTGCATATCTTTGTGACTGCTTGATAATAGACAAATGTCGTCCGTAAAGTCAAGGTCCTCCAGCACTGTGTCAAGGGTACATTGTAATCCTCTGTGTTTGTCTGATGTTGCCTCCTTCATTAACCAGTCTACTGCCAAGATAAATGATGTTGGTGATAGTACACATCCCTGTTTCACTCCTGTTTGTACTCTAAAGCTGCTGGAGGTATGATCTCCACAGATAACTTTGCACTGAAAACTCTCGTATAGGGCTTTGATTACATTAACTCTCTTATGGGGGAGGCCATGCCATCTTAGGATTTTTCACAGTGCATCTCTGTTGACACTGTCAAAGGCTTTCTCAAAATCTATGAATAATGCATAAGTTGTGGTATTTCATTTGCCTGTTCTAATATTTGTCTAAGTACAAATATGTGATCTATGCATGATCTTCCTTTCCTAAATCCTGCCTGCTCTTTCCAAAGTTTTCCCTCAAGTGCTGGTACAATTCTGTTGATGATTATTCTGCAAAATACTTTACTGGTGAGTGGCAGTAGGGTAATGCCTCTCCAGTTCCCGCAATCTCTGAGGTCACCCTTCTTTGGTAGTTTTACTATAAGCCCAGTTTTCCACTCCTCTGGGGCTTTTTCTAGATCCCAAATTTGTTGTAATATCCGGCAAAGTTGTTTTGGTGTTTCTGTTTCTTCTGCTTTCAACATCTCAGCAGTCACTTCAACTTCACCTGGTGCCCTGTCTAATTTTAGTTTCTTTATCACCTCCTTTACTTCACTTATTGTTAGTGGTCCTGTATTGATATTTAGTTCCATTTTTGCTTCAGGTATGTCTATTGTTTGTGCTGCTTGTGTTCTGTTTAGTAGGGTGTTAAAGTATTCCCTCCATCTTTCAATTTTTTCTCTTTCTCCACTGACCAGTTGTCCATTTTGTGTCCTTACTGCACTTTCACATCTTGTGTTGAAGTTACCTGTCATCTGCTTTGTGATTTTATATATGGTTTTCATGTCATTTGCATATGCTGCTTTCTCTGCTGTTTCTGCTAAGTTGTCGTAGTATTGCCGTTCATCTTGACTGCATGATTCCTTCACTTCTTTGTCTTTTTGTGCATAATTACCTAGAACCTGTTCTTTAAGCCGTTGTGATTTGGTGTTCAGTAATTTTTTCTTGATTTCTTTTCTTTGCTCTATCTTTTCCCATGTGGTCTCGCTTATCCATTCCTCTTTTCTCCTTTTCCGATATCCCAGCACCTCTTTTGCTGTTTCCTGTAGTGTTTTATTGAACTCTAGTATGGACATTTCTGCTTCGTCTTGTAAGACACTGAAGCGGTTCTTAAGTACTATTGGGAATTCATTTCTTGTTTTCTGGTATTTCAGTTTTCTTGTATCAAAACGTATCTTTCTGTGTTCTCTGATTTTGGCTTTCCTTAATTTTAGTTTTATTTTTGCTACCAGAAGGTTGTGATCACTTCCTACATCTGCTCCTTTCCTTGCTCGCACATCTTGTAGTGACCGTTTTCACTTGTTGTTTATTAGTATGTGATCGATTTGTTTTCTGTATTTTTATCTGGTGACCTCCAAGTCACCTTATGGATGTTTTTATGTTGGAAAATTGTCCCTCCGATGGTCATCATGTTTTCTTCACAGAAACTGCATAGTCTTTCTCCATTTTCACTTATTTCTCCGATTCCTTCTCTTCCCATGATTCTTCTTCTATCTTCATTTCCTTCACCTACTTTTGCATTGAAGTCGCCCAAGATGAGTAGCATATCATGCTTGAGTATTGTTTCTACTGTGGCTTGGAGGCTGTTGTAAATATCTTATTTTAATTCCTCTTCAGCTGCTTCTGTTGGTGCATAACAAACTATAATAGACAGCTTCGTGAATCTTGAGTTGAACCGTGCATATAATAATCTCTCATTTATTGGGGTCTATTTCAGCAATGCTCTTGATGCTTCTTTCGTTATAATCAATGCTACTCCTCCTTCATGAAGATCTTCTTTACCTGACCATATTATTGTATCTTCTGTGTGCTGTGTTGTTAATTTCCTTCTGCCTTGTCCTGTCCATCTTGCTTCTTGTATTCCTAGTATGTCTAGTTTGTATCTGTGCATTTCCTTGATGGTTTGTGCTAGTTTTCCAGTCTGGTTAAGTGTTCTTACATTCCAGCTGCCTATTTGCATCTTGTGTTTAGGTTCCAGGAGGTCTGCAGTCGGGCTGGGGACTTCCAGTGGCTGGCTTTCATCCACAACCTTCATGGGCTCAGTTTCCTGATAAGCATTTCTCCTTAAACCTGCATTTGTTTTTTCCCTTGCTTCCGTTTCTGTAGCAGTCTGATAGTTTTTTTTTTTACCAGATAGGGTTGCTGGCCCTATGCCGAACCCTCCTTAGTCGCCTTTTACGATCATGCGTGGTAGGGTACAGTGGTCCTAATCTTTGCAGATCCCGGGTACCACAAGGGGGAAATAAAAAACATACAACATCCGATATTTCGGCGTTAGCCATTTTCGAGGATTACATACACAAATGAGACAAAAAACGTATAACTAAACGAAATACTTATCTTAATGTGGCATTCTCCAGAAGTAGGAACATAGAGAAATGCATGTCCACTAGACGAGGCATAGAGACCACGAGGGGCCACACGAAGGATAAGCCGATAGAGCCAATCGTTAAAAGAAGAGATGGAGAGAGAGAGAGAGAGAGAGAGAGAGAGAGAGAGGAAATCAGGTGGGGAAGAGGGGGAAGGGCAATAGAAGCATGAAAGCCGCTAGAGGAGAAGCTGTCCCGGGGGGGGGGGGGAAGCGGAGAGAGAATGAATGAAAAACATAAACACCTGCGGGGAGAAAATGTGAAACTGGTGAATAGGACAAGACCCTGTAGGTCGCCAGAGAAGATAAGTTGGCGATAGAGAGGGGGAGCTAGGAGAAAGAAACAAGAAAGTAGAGTATACATTTAAAAAACAGAAGTGGGGGTGGAAAACTAAAGAAGTTAAAGGATGCTGAAGACATTGTTAATTCCAGCTGTGTGGAGACAGCCAGCCTGGAAAATAAGGCGCTGTTCTAGGACCCTCCAAGATGGCACATTAGCAGAACAAGAGCGGATCGCACCAACAGAAATGTCATGTTTTCCCACGTGGTTGCTAAGGCAAAAATATTTAGACACAGGTGTCCAGGCCCTCTTGGAAATTTCGTTAAGATGTTTGCGAAAACGATCTCTTAAGCGTAAACCTATCTCCCTTCTATACTTCATACCACAAAGTTTGCACATAATAGCATAAATAACATTGCATGAAGTACAGGTGAAGCCCTCCTGAACTGATAACGTGGACGTAGGGAAGGAGATTTGGCAAGCCTCGAAAAAAAACGGGCAAGTGTTGCATCTACGGCGTCAGTGACGTCTGGTACCATAAACAGTGTCATCTGTCTTAAGGCGACTTCGAACTAAAAGGTCCCTGAGGTTCTTGTCTCGTTTGTAGGCCACCAATGGAGGTTCCCCAAAAAGTTCACGTGTATCAGGCTCGGTCTGGAGGAGAAGGAGATGGCGAAACCGTATGTTTTTAACTGCCAAACTATGAGGGTGGTGTGAGTACAGTGTGAGCTACAGTGCGGTTTAGGAGTGAGGGCTTGTTGCCGCAATATATGGCTGATGCGGTTCCAAGATGATGAGAGGACATGTTCTGGATAGCCGCGTTGACGGAAGAAATCTGGTATTTTATGGCATCGATCCTGGAAATCATCATCCTCAGTACACAAACGTCGCAACCTAAGAAGCTGGGAAAAGGAATATAGAGTCCTTACACGATCTGCGATGGGAGGAAGAGTACAAGAGATAGCTGTGAGAGTCTGTAGGTTTATAGTGGGCAGAAGTAGTAAGCCCGGTAGGGCTCATAGTAATGGCAATGTCAAGAACGTTAGCGGAAGTAGTAGAGAGTTAAAGCTCTGAAAATGAAAGGAAGAATCTCAGACGGGAGATACGAATGTGATCTTGGAACACGCTGTATATTACGTCTTATCTTTTCCACCGCTAAAATTTTGAAGAGATTAATGTCGATGTTCTAGGCAAGGAATTTTGAATTAGAACATCAGGCTCTTGCATTAAGATTCATTTTAAAAAATCTTTCTGCAATGAAAAAGATCAGGGTTGTGTTACAACTTTGGAAGCCCTAGGCAAAGGAAGGCTCTACGACTCTCCTGCCCACCCATTCACAGGAGTGAAAATGTAAATGGTCAGTAAGTCTAAACCTTTAGATGCGTTGTTACTTTCAACAAAATCACTGTTTAAAAATTTAAAAAAAACATGTGAAACGAGGATTAACTCTTTCACATCAAGACAACCATAGCAGTACTGATAGATCTTGCTCATTCATATATCACAATCAGTGCTCAGAGCTATACTTGGATAAAGTTAAATATATAAAATTGTTTAAAAAGTAACATGCTTCTAACGCAGCCAGCGCTTTAAAATTCTAGAGCAATTTCCTTCCAGTCTACCAACATTTCTTCCTAAAATTTATTCTGCTAGAGGAAGGGAGTTAATTGACGAATGAAAAAAAAAGTGAAATTAACTGAAACTTTTAGAGAAACGCAAACATTTCAACAAATACATGAGACAATTAAATGGTAAACTAATGATCAACATTGATCACTTGATCATAAATTCACCACAGAGCGATCCTGCCTTAAGAACGTGCCGAATGTAGTTTGATGTATGTTTCTGTGTGGGTTGTGTGTTTTCCCACCCCGCTCAAACTGGCCATGGTTTAACCCACACAAAGAAGGGTCATACTGAAATATGTGAATCGCTGGGCCCCTGCCAGTGCACCTGGACCCCCCTCCCCCAGCCTTAAGACGGTTCTGGGGCTATTTGTGGTTTAAAATGCGGATATCTGTAGTGAGAGAGGGGCTATCTATCTATCTATCTATCTATCTATCTATCTATCTATCTATCTATCTATCTATCTATCTATCTATCTATCTATCTATCTATCTATCTGTCTGTCTGTTGTCTGTCTGTATATATTTAAAATTGATAATTATTTAAGCCATAAGAAAAAGAGTTACACTGACAATATTTTATTCGTGAGGGTCCCTGGCTCAGAGTGGGGTCCCTGGCCCAGTGTGTCCAGTCGTTAAGAATATACTGAACAAGAATTCAGAGTAGATTTAGCGTCTCCCTGAGGATTCGCAATGGCAAAACAATAACAAGAACAAGACTGAGTGTGTGTGCTACTGTTGCTACTAACAAGATGTCTAGTGGGATAACTGCCTGATAGTTAGAATTACTCTCTGGATAAAGCTTCAATAGATTTGATCTGTGGAAGCCACGACCTTTGTTTCTGTGATATACTCTTAGAAACACACGACATCCCCGGTACACAACTCTTCCAATTGGACAATAACAGAACAACGGGACTAGACTTGGCAAGCATCCAACGTAACAACATATTCACAGTGCGAAGTAATAACCAGTAGTGTGGCTCAGCGCGTAAAGACGTAAGTTTATTTAATGATAGAATGGGAGACGAATCATGAGGATGGAAAAACAGAGCTGCCCACATGGCAGAGTTGAATAAGACAGGAAAAATATACACAACTCCCCGGCAAGAACTTGTTTGCCATTTGGGGAGAGACCATAATGAAAAAGAAACAATCCATGCTTACAGTTGTATGAAAAATCAAAACAACAGAAACTCACAGCACAATCACTGAATCTCCTCAAATTTTAATCTAAGCACTAGTATGGTGTCTAAAAACAACGGACAACAGGATAACCTTAATGGCTGTCTGAGCGTTTGTCCTTAAAAGGATAAAAACTGGCAGATATACACTCTACATAAAAAAAACTACTACAAGACACACACACACACACACACAAAACAAACTGTCAGTCTACTTCTAACTGTTCTGTATGTCTTAACATAATCTGTTACTTATGAATTCCGCCTGAAATTGAATTTATGAGCATAACATTTTCTTAAAATCCTTCGTGAATTTTTTAACCCGTGAAATCCAGTCGCCCATGAGAAACTAACTGTTTGTGACCTTACGCTAACACTAAAATCATAGATCCTGTGCCATTGTGCACCTCTCACTCATAGTAGTGTATAACCCCTTCTTTGGCGCATGAGTTTACTAAATTTAGATTTCTCCATGAACTTTAAAAGAAACTCCATAGTCAAGAGGTGAGAAGGTTACTAACAAGGGGAGCCACTTTTAGTTTAATTAATTTAAAGCAATTGTCCCCCTTTGCTCATATCTAGGATTTCCTGTAACAAATACTATTACTAGGATTAGCAAATCATAGCTGACCAAGATCCTGTCCCACCTTTTTTGGGGGGAGGGGCCCCAGTAACAGGCCTAGCCTGGCTAACGGGCCACTTGTCATAGTCCCCATGCTGGTGGAGTCTGTTAAAGAAGCATTGCACACTCCTTGCTTCTAAGCTGTAAAAGCCAACTGAAAAAATATCCGACATAACCCTCTACCACGCCGAAACGGTCCTGTGCCACAACACCTTCATGGCATCGTCTTCAAAGAACACCAGCTCCCAGATACAGGGAGATAGCGCAAGACCAGACAAGATCTTTTATTAGTATTATTATTTACATTTTTTCCAATTTATCTTCTCGGGAACTTACCTATTCTAACACACCTTTCTCAACCCCCCCCCCCTTTCTCCCGCTTGAAAATAGCTTACGCCATTACTTCAAATTGGAAACAATTGCTATATAGCCAAGCTCTAGCATACAAAAAAAAACAACACAAACCTTATTTAAACGGGGCCAAAAATGATTCAGATCCCTGAGTATCCTCGTCGGGATCTGACAACACAGTGTATAAACAGAATGTATAAACTAAAAAGTAGGAACAGCTTTATTACTTAATGACTGCAAAGTTGGACACAAAAAAGAACAAATATATCTGTACTGCAAGAGCTTAATACTGAAGAGGGCTGGCTAGTAAAGAGGATTAAAGAGAGAAAACTTAAATATTTTGGACACATTAAACGTCATGATAATTTAGAGAAAACCGTATTGGAAGGATACATAATGGGAAAAAGAAAGAGAGGAAGACCACAACGAAAATGGCTGCAAGACATCGTTGACGATCTGCAAATGGATGCAGCAGCGGCAGGCCATCTTGCTCACAACCGAGAGGCCTACAGGAATGCTGTTTGGGAGGCAAAGTTCCGCAAGGGACATGCAAATTAATGAATGAATGAAAAATGCAAAGTTGTGACGTTTCGGTGTATAAACAGTTCTTTTAGTTATATCAAAAACATATAATGGCAGCAATCAGCAGCAATGAAGGTTAAAAACCAAATAGGAGCATTCCAAGACATAAAATTGGGAGTGAGACAAGGATATGTTCTATCTCCTGACCTCTTCTCTTTGTACAGCGAAAACATAATGAGAAATAAAGAGAGCTTGCCAGGAATATCAATTGCCGGGTACAACCGTAACAACTTAAGATATGCAGACGACACAGTTCTGATTGCTAAAAGTGAAGGGGAACTACAGGCTCTTCTGGACATCGTGGTTCATGAAAGTAAAAGTAAAGGTCTCATCCTGAATAAAAAGAAGGCTGAAGTGATGGTCATCTCAAAGAAAAGAATATCACCAAAATGTAGCATTACCATCGATGGCACAGAACTGAAACAAGTTGATAGATTCAAGTACTTATGAACAATTATAACAGCTGATGGGAAATGTTACAACGAAATAAAAAGCAGACGTGCTCAGACCAAGTCAGCATTCCAGAAAATTAGATACATCTTGTGCAGCAGATCCGTATCATTTGAAACAAGATTCCGAGTACTTAAATGTTACATCGAGCCAATTTTGTTTTATGGATGTGAAGCATGGTCCATAAATAAGAGAGTATAGCAAGAAATGGAGGCCATGGAAATGTGGTTCATAAGAAGAATGTTGAAGGTACCATGCTAAGAAAAGCAACGAAGAAGTCTTAAGGAAGGCTGAAGTTAAAAGGCAAATTACAGCAAAGATCAAAGGCAGACAAGCGAGATTTGTAGGACATTTTCTGAGAAGAGGAAAATTGGAACACATTGTGGCAACTGGAAAAATTGAGGGAAGAAGAGAGAGAGGGGAAGACAGAGAGAGAAGTTACTGGATGGGCTGTCAGTGTGGCTAGGAAGAAAGTCACCGGCGGATCTCATAACCAAATCTAAAGACAGGGAATTGTGGAGAGAAATGATCGCCTACGCCACACGGCACGGCACTTGATTGATTGATTAGCAAACGGCGACTCTGAAAGCCACACACACACGCACAGACACACACCTAAGAGAACACAACATATGAGTTTTTTTTACATACCTTTGGCAGCTCAAACACTGAAAACACTGATTCTCTGTTCTCCTGAGTTCTCTTGACCGTCTGTCGAAGTTTCTCTGGACAGTTCTCCATTCTCCCAGCGATGTACAACTTTGAAAGCCTACATTCACAGAATGTTTTCTTTATAAATACGAAATTTAGGTGAGCGGTTTTCTTCTTCTTTTGTTAATGTCAACGTGGAAGAGACATGTGTTCGTTTAGAGATGTGTAAATTTATTCTTATATATAGAATGTACTAAGGATGTAATCTACTTTCTCGGAAATGTAGCTTTTATCATTAGAGTGTACTAACAATGTAATCTGCTGGATCATAAATGTAGTTTATTATTAGAGTGCACTAACGATGTAATTAATTGGCTCGTAGCTTCGTAGTTGTGAAACAGTTTAATACAGTGTTTCCCAAACTGGGCGATAACGCCCCCCCCCCCCCCGTGGATGTTGGAAAGGAGCAGGAGAGCGGTGACAGTGCTAGTAGGGGGGGGCAGTGGGGGTGGAGGGGGGAGTGTTGAGGGGAAAGGAAGCCACAAACGGGAGGAAGTAGTAATACCTCCCTTCTTAGCACTCTTCAACCTGATATTGAGAAACTTGTGTCCCTACATGAAACTCATCCATCACATTAAAAGTTGAGAAAATGATGCAGTAAGTGAGTTATAAATGTACTCCTTCATATTGTTAAATAAATTGGTTTGCTAGATGAAGTTTTTAGTTGTGTAACGCACATCCTAGTTTAGCAGGTCATTGTATGAGCAGTACATGGGGGTGGGGGGAGGGGGTGTGTGAGAATGTGGCCTGGGTCAGAAAAGGGAGTCGCAGCCCGAACAAGCCTGGGAGACACTGGTTTAATATGAAACAACATAATCTCATCAAAAACGAGTCAAAATTAAATCTTTTCTAAGAGAACTTAATTTATTTCCTGTCGATATCTTATCATCACAAGGGCTTCGAGGAGCACTAGAATTGAGAAAGCAGCAACTAATAATTGAGTTTCACTCAATGAACAGTTTTGCAGGTACGAGACTTGATTATGAAAAGCAGGTAAAAATTAAGATCTTTAAACAAGAAAGAACTCTCAAACTCATAGCAGTCTAGTGGCCGACTGGGAGATATTTTGAAGTTAGCGGGTTAAAACTGGACAATAGAGCATTTGCCTCAGAGTTCTGAGGTTATCAGGAGATCAAAGCTAGGACCTTGTAGTGATTCGAGTCATCATTACTTTTACTTGAGAAACTGATGCACGAGCACGAGCCGAACTTGACCCCCTCTAGTAAAATAAAACAGAAAGAAACTAAGGCTCGCCTAGGCAAGTAACTTGACCCCCTCTAGTAAAGTAAAACAGAAAGAAACTAAGGCTCGCCTAGGCAAGAAACTTGACCCCCATAGTAAAATAAAACAGAAAGAAATTAAGGCTCGCCTAGGCAAGAAACTTGACCCCCTCTAGTAAAGTAAAACAGAAAGAAACTAAGGCTCGCCTAGGCAAGAAACTTGACCCCCATAGTAAAATAAAACAGAAAGAAACTAAGGCTCGCCTAGGCAAAAACTTGACCCCCTCTAGTAAAATAAAACAGAAAGAAACTAAGGCTCGCCTAGGCAAGAAACTTGACCCCCTCTGGTAAAGTAAAACAGAAAGAAACTAAGGCTCGCCTAGGCAAGAAACTTGACCCCCATAGTAAAATAAAACAGAAAGAAATTAAGGCTCGCCTAGGCATGAAACAAATTGCAGTATCTACCAGGTTTTGAAAGATTAGAAATAATTGTTTCAAATCTTCCCTCCTCAAAATGAATTTGGAAATCGCCGACCAAATAGCACAGCTACGTAGATGCTTGTCATGAACGCAGCAGTAACAGTGGGGAAGACATCTAAACTGTACAATATTTCCACAATAAACTGTGATAGTAGAGCTTTTCCTGAGCTGTGTACATCATTGCTAAATAAAGTATATTGTATTGTATGTATTGAAACGGTGTCAATGTAAATTTCATCTACTTTTCACAAAAGCTGATATTTTCATCAACCAGGGAATTGTCAGAATTAACGCGACCGTGTTTTGAAGCAGCGTGATGATGATGATAATACATATGAACAACGGCTAGACCACGATGATTCACACACTGTAGCTGTTCTACGCGTCAGCATCATTTGTTCTGTAGCTTGGCTGTTGGACGTACCAGTAACAACAACACTACATGAAAGACCGTGTGAAACAAAGTTCGCTTTTCTAGCAGGCGTTTCCCCCGATGTTGTTGATCCGGGCTCAAGTCTACCAAAGCCGTAGAACCAAAGACTTTTTGAGTGTCTGATGTCAAAAAGTTCTTGACAAAACATTCTTTGATTTTCTGTTTTATTTCAAAGGCATGTTCGACGAGTTTATTAACGTCAAAATCAAAACGTTTGTTCTTAATTATACGCAGAAAAACATAATTACACATTCTTTCCGGTTAGTTACGTCTTTAAGTATTATCTTTTATACACTTTACAAAGGTATAGATGAAAGGTAAAAATCTCCATTTCCATGCCATTAAGACATATTGGAGACGCAGTGTTAGGCTCATATTTGAAATACCTTCAGTATATAAAATTGTGGTGTGGTCAGTATCACGCCTGGCCGCATGTACCTTCCCAGATTTCTCAGGCACCCAGTTTTAGAGGCTGGGTAGACCCGGGGGCCTTTTTTGATGTGGTGGTACCAGGAAAAACATAAAACTCGACTGCTGGGACTTGAACCCGGTACCACCGGATTAGTAGACTGAGCGCCTAACCACTCAGACCACGGTCATAAAACATCGAAGATGAGAAACTAACGTCTAACTGAAGGCTCCTCAACAAAAGCTGTAAATAGACTGGAACATGCAGGTCTTCACTTTGTTACAAGAAGGTCGATTTCTGCTGTTGATTTAAAAAGCTGAATTTAGAAGCACTCCAGGTATATTCTCATACATGGTGTTTGTTTGGTTTTTTTTTGTGATGATATTTTAGCACATTTTTTTTAACTTGTTGTTATGAGGGAAATTGCTAATGAACATAGTAAATAAAATCCTTCTTCGTTTATGAGCTATCCCGAGTTTTTGGACATGTTTTTAAAAAAAAGCCGAAACAACCAAGTGACTGGACTGCAGGCTTGTGTTTTTATTTCTACAAGGATCATAGTCATCTTCTTCCAGTCCAGGATTAAAAATGTAGATTATAGACCAAAATCAATCCTTCAGAAAGTAGAAAAAAAAGGTATTGAAAAATTCTTCACAAAACAGACAAACACGGCGCATTCACAGACATTTTTAGAGCAAAAATATTGATATGAAAATGTAATGGAACATGCGGAATTCACGGGGCAGTAATCATGGATATCCACGTAAATATAAGAATATGTAACATAAATATTGAGAGGAAAAATGCATATGCACCACTATTGTAATGCCAGAAGAGCTGAATGGCATAGTGGTTTGCGCAGCTGGTCTCTCACAGAAAGATCAGTGGCTGAAAGTCCGATCGGAGGCGATGCAGAAACCCAGTTGCAGAAAAGTATACCTGGCTCCTTGTAGACCTATGTAAGGAGTGGCGGCCGGGCCTGGTGCTAACCTCGTTACGCTGGAAAATATGAACACTGGCCTTTAAGTACCCCTATAGCTTAATAGAGGGGGAGGGGAAGGGTGCAAGGACGCTGCCTATGTGGCAATCAGCGAGTCATAGCCGACATGCTGTCTTCAAGGTTGTCGAGTCATAGCTGACATACTGTCTTCAGGATTGTCGAGTCATAGCTGACATACTGTCTTCAGGGTTGTCGAGTCATAGCTGACATGCTGTCTACAGGGTTGTCGAGTCATAGCTGACATACTGTCTTCAGGGTTGTCGAGTCATAGCTGACATACTGTCTTCAGGGTTGTCGAGTCATAGCTGACATACTGTCTTCAGGGTTGTCGAGTCATAGCTGACATACTGTCTTCAGGGTTGGGGAGTCATAGCTGACATACTGTCTTCAGGGTTGTCGAGTAATAGCTGACATACTGTCTTCAGGGTTGTCGAGTCATAGCTGACATACTGTCTTCAGGGTTGGGGAGTCATAGCTGATAATACTGTCTTCAGGGTTGGCGAGTCATAGCTGACATACTGTCTTCAGGGTTGGCGAGTCATAGCTGACATACTGTCTTCAGGGTTGTCGAGTCATAGCTGACATACTGTCTTCAGGGTTGGGGAGTCAAAGCTGACATACTGTCTACAGGGTTGGCGAGTCATAGCTGACATACTGTCTACAGGGTTGGCGAATCATAGCTGACATACTGTCTTCAGGGTTGTCGAGTCATAGCTGGCCAAAGACTCTGTCCCCACCTCTCCGTTGCTAAACCCAGTAACAGGCCTAGTCTGGCTAACGGGGGAGGGATCATTTTAGTCCCCAGGTGATGGAGTCTGCTAAAGAAGTATAGCACGCCCTCTGATTTTTAGCTCCACTCAGAAATTGAAAAAAATACCCAACATACCCCACACCCACCTCCAAGCCAACACACCCACCACCCAAGCCAACATACCCGCACCCACCACCCAAACCAACATACCCACCACCCAAGCCAACATACCCCCGCCCACCACCCAAGCCAACATACCCACCACCCAAGCCAACATACCCCCCACCCATCACCCAAGCCAACATACCACCCAAGCCAACATACTCCCACCCACCACCCAAGCCAACATACCACCTAAGCCAACATACCACCCAAGCCAACATACCCCCACCCACCAATCAAGCCAACATACCACCCAAGCCAACATACCACCGCCCACCAACCAAGCCAACATACCCCCACCCACCAATTAAGCCAACATACCACCAAGCCAACATACCCCCGCCGACCAACCAAGCCAACATACCACCCAAGCCAACATACCCCCACCCACCACCCAAGCCAACGTACCCCCGCCACCACCCAAGCCAATTACCCCCAAGCCAACATACTCCCCACGCACCACCCAAGCCAACATACCCCCTACGCATCACCCAAGCCAAAATACCCCCACCTACCACCCAAGCCAACATACCCCCCACCCACCACCCATGCCAACATACCACCTGAGCCAACATACCCCCCACGCACCACTCAAGCCAACAACGATGATCTGGTTCAGCATTTTCACATCATCGGCTCCAAATAACACCAGCTCTCAGTTCCATGGAGATTGAAGGAGAAGAAAAATAGATAGATAGATAGATAGATAGATAGATAGATAGATAGATAGATAGATAGATAGATAGATAGATAGATAGATAGATAGATAGATAGATAGATAGATGCTCTTGTTATGCATATAAAGAAACAGAACTCAGACGACTAATTTATGGTAACTGTTGCTTACAAATGTAAAAGGATAAGACAAAATTATCATGAGAAGAATATTTAATCCTCATATCACAACTCTGAGACCTCGAATAGAAAATCGCAGGCTGCAGATCCATACACACAAACTGGAGACTCTCCAGATCTTCAGTATGCACGTGGCAAAATCCAGAAAAACATTCTACAAACCTGGACTATCAACAGAGAATTGAAAGCCCAAACCTTGGGCCCAGGAGAAGAACATGAAGGGAAAAAGTTGTGGGTTATACATGAAAAGATTCCTGCTGATGGCGTGATTCATGTAGGCAAACCATCCATTATCCTGAATGACTGAGAAAAACTCATAGCTTCTGGATAGAGGAAATGGTGAGAGATAACGCAATACAACCTTAAGCCATGCTCGTATGTCTGTACAGAAGACTATTGATTTCCGTCGATTCGACTTCAGATAATTCGATCTTACGGTCTTCCAAAGCCTTTATTTGATGTATCATTCTTTAAAATATTAAATCACAATTATTGCTGAATATTAACTATAAATAATCGGTGTTTTCATGATCTGCAAATGGATGCATCAGCAGCAGGCCATCTTGCTTACAAACCGAGAGGACCTACAGGATTGCTGTTAGGGAGGCGAAGTTCCGCAAGGGGACATGCAAATGGCTGACTGACTGAATCTATTATTTAACACAAGAAAACTTTGCTAGCTGGACCAGCAACTCATTTTCAGACTGGAAAAGAGATGTGAACATCGCCAACTCACACATGGGTTGACCCATATCACTACAGCAAGCGTGGGTTTAACGATGTTTACTAGAACGTAGTCCCAGCGCAAGTTGATGAGAATATGTACAAGTATATTATTATAAACAGCGGATGATTCTTGTCGGCGATAATACCTACCATTTAGTTAAGTTTCACGAGTCATAAGTGGTGTTAAGAGGACATGGTGAGAGCCGCTGTACTCACAGCCATCACGGAGGTGACGACAGATAAGTGATGGGGGATCGTAGCGCACTCTGTAGCTGTTATTTTATCTAATGGGATATCTTTAAACATGCAGCTTGTTCATGTTGTGACAAGTCTGTCAGCTCCTAATTATTGTCGCCATTACAGGTAAGTTTTAAAGCCTTTCTTCGGGGCACAAATAACAGAGTACTTTGTCAGTGGTATAAAAAGATATATTTTGGTAATAAAATGAAACACATAGCAAGATCTTACGGTAGTATGAACAAACAAAAATCAGAAATATGCTGCAGCAATATAATTTTGTCCTTTCAAGTGAATATATTTCGGTTCAAAGATGATTCTGAATTCGCTCAGAAAGAAACGAGCCTTCATCAATCCTCTGTACCCCCAGTGGAGCATAAGGCATCAACAAAGGTTCTCCAGCCAGTCCTGTCTCGAGCAAACCGGGATACCTCAAACCTCGTCTTTTCTGCTTCCTTCAGTTCCTCCTGTATTGTGCATCTCCATGTCCTGCCCCTCTTTCTCCTTTAAACAACTATATATCACAAACGCTTAAAATATCTCTCTCTCTCTCTCTCTCTCTCTCTGAATGGCAGAGTGAGCCACGCAGACACAGCAAGAAAGTGTTGACAAGTATTCAAGAAGTGACTGCTGACACAGACAATATGGCTGTAAATTCATGCACAAGTTCACCAGATATCAACAAAGAAGAGACGCCAAAGCAAGAAGCTGCACAAGAGAAACACACCAGCACCACAACGCCTATAAAGGTAGCTCCTGAATATTTAGCTTACCCTATTGATGTGCAGATAAGTAATAGGTTTCAAGCTTTACAAGATAGCTCCATTGTATATAATCATAAAACAACAAGAACCCAAACAGATATCTCAAACAAGACATCTACTCCTCAGTCACGGTCTCATAAACATCAACAAGAACAAGATACACAACAACACAGTAACAACATTAAAGAATATACGACACACTTGATAATCGGAGATTCCTTACTTAAAGGAATCTATGGTGAGCGGATGTCACTTACCTCTGAAGACACTGTCTCAGTCATGCCAGTACCTGGAGCTGGTATTACAAAAATAACGCAGACACTGAGACGACTTGACGTGGATCAGAGAGTCACGAGAACGACCGTACATGTTGGCATTAATGACAGCATGAACGGCCAGAATCTTCGGCCCTCTGACATACAGGACTTGATATCCACCATCAAGAAAAAATACCCCAACACTTCCATAAACATTTCATCCATCATTCCACCTTGTTCTGGTCCTGGACGTCGCATGGTGGATATAAACAACAAAATACTAAAAACATTCTGTCTACAGAACACAGTAGTTTTTATAAACAACACGCCATTTTTTACTTCAGCCACAGGTGCTCCCAAAAAACGCCTTTACAGGGACCACATCCACATTAACAAGACTGGCAGCAGCATCCTTGCCAAAAATATCAAATATCCAGCAAGAACTGAGCAGAACATAACAAAACACTCAAATAGCCAGAAACAGTTTAGACAGCCACCCACATCTCGTAGCTCCAGAAACACACACTCTACACCAACTACAAGACTCCAAGGACCCTCAGAAACATCACCATCTGCCTCTCTACCATTGCCCGCTCCATCCACTGACCCACTATACAATTCCATGTTCCCACCCCTGCCAACACGGCAAGCTCAACAATTTATACCAACACTTAGTACAGCGAACAACATGGAGACTCCTGCACAATCACCACTTAGGAATACCACAACAACTGTACAGGACACAAACACAAGAACTTCGAATCATTATCCGTGGAACTTTCAGCTACAATATCTAATGCAGTTTAGTCCTGCAGCTCTGAGCCACGCGTATATGATGTCCCTACTACACAGTCAACACTCAACACCCACATACAGATACTAGATAGCTTGAAACTTCCAGCACTCTTTAACTTCTGTAGATTAATTTAACTGAACAAAAACAAAAAACCACAGAAGTTCTTACAGCAAAACAGACATTTCTTAGTGCTAGCTTACAGCTAATATTGTTATCAAGTCTTTTACAATTTACACTTACATAACGTTCATTGCATTGTTGATTTTTGTACTTTTTTCCATTATTTGTCAGTATATTATAAACTTAGTTAGATTCATTATCTCTACTAGCTTAAACGTATAACTATAATTGTATGATTGAAGTCTGACCAGTTATTTTATTTTTACTGAAATATAATATTTATAACATTGCTATAGTGACTCAGAAAATGGAGGAGTGGCTGCGACACGATGGCCTACGTGTTGGCCACTTAAATGTTTATCATTTGTTAGGAAAACTCCCTGAGGTTACACATATACTTCAACAACATTTTCATATTTTTGGTTTCTCTGAAAGCAGATTACATAAAAACATCACAGACAATGATATAAGAATAGATGGTTTTAATTTGATCAGGCGTGACCCAACTAGGAAGCTAGAGACAGGTTTAGTCGTTTACATTTCTAACACAATTAAATTTTGTAGAAGAGAAGACCTAGAAACATCAGAGGTTGAATGTATTATGCTAGAAATCAAAATATCAAATCTTAGTCCAATTCTAATTAGTTTTATATACCGAAATCCAAATGCTTCAGCCGAGTGGTATGATCACTTTGCGACCATGATGGATGATACTGTAACTCATAAATTCAAGGACATAATCATTCTAGGCGACTTCAATATAGATCTTAATCAGCCAAATCCTACATGGAAGAACATTTTAACATCTTACAACTTCTCGCAAATTGTTAACAAACCTACTAGAGTTGCTGAATCATCATCAACACTTATAGATCATATTTATGTAGCCCATCCAGGAAACATTACTGAATGTACTGTCCCTCATGTGTCGCTGAGTGATCACTACCCGGTCTGCTGTACGTGGTCACATAAGGGGTATAAAATACCAAAACACAAACATACCAGCATCAAATATAGAAACTTTAAAAACTTTAACTTGGAATTATTTTTAACTGATCTAAAAGCTTCGCCTCTTACGTACGTTTTCCAGTTAACAAATCCAGATGAGGCTATTGAATACTGGATCAAGATATTTCGAAACATTTTTGACAAGCATGTCCCCATCAAAGAAATGAGAGTAAAACACGTAACAAAATCCCCGTGGATAACTCCCGATATATTGCAACTCATGAGGAAACGGGATGAAGCTCACAAAAGCAGAAATTTCAGTAGCTATCGTTCACTTAGGAATAAGGTGCAGTATTTAATTAGGCAGGAAAAGAAAAATTACTTCAGAAATTTAGTGAAAGACAAAACTGATAGTAAATCAATCTGGAAAGCGATTAATACTCTTGTAAATAAAAGGAAGCAAACTGACCCACAAACACTTAATGGTGAACATACTTGCATTAACTTCAGTGAACATTTTAGGGAAGAAATTAGTATTCTAAAATCTTCATTACCGACCCCAAATTGCGACCTGAGCGTGTTGAAAACTTTCAGCGACAGTAAATGTGTAAAGCTAAAACAAATTAATATTCCTTTCCTCACAGTCGGTGAGGTTTATAACTACATCCGGTCCTTAAAGAACACTAACTCAGCAGGATGTGATGACATTAGTAACAAGATACTACGCTACGCTGCACCAGTTATCATAGACACACTAACATACTTATACAACTTGTGTATTGACAAAAAATATTTCCCTGACGCTTTTAAACTCGCCAAAGTTTTTCCTCTTTTTAAATCTGGACAGACTAGTGACCTCTCAAACTATAGACCCATATCCATTCTGTCATCACTATCTAAACCTCTTGAAAAACATATACAAAAGTTAACTCTGCTCCACATGCAAGAAAACAGTCTACTAATAGACAGTCAGTCAGGTTTTAGACCAAATTACTCCTGCCACACAGCATTAACTAAAATGACAGAAAGCTGGCTGTCTAATATAAATGATGACAAATTGTGTGGTGCTGTCTTTGTTGATTTTAAGAAAGCCTTCGATATGATTGATCATGAAATTCTTGCAAAAAAGCTGGAAGACTATAGATTACATCCTGACCTAACAAAATGTATTACATCTTTTCTCTCAGATAGAAAACAAGTAGTTTGCTTTAGAAACAAAATATCTGGCTCGTCTGTGGTTGATACCGGTATTCCTCAAGGCTCCATTCTTGGTCCTCTTCTCTTTGCTATCTATATTAACGACCTACCACTACATTTAAAGCACTCTTCATGTGATCTTTTCGCTGACGACTGTACTGTTTACAATAGTGAGTATGACATCAATAACCTACAGACAACGCTCCAAAATGATATAAACAGTTTGATTAAATGGAGTAATAAAAATGGTATGTTGATAAACACCAACAAAACAAAATCCATGCTCATCACTACAAGACAGAAACTGCAAAATGCAACTAAAACTTCACTACAGCTTTGTGCTGGGACTAAGGCAATAGAAAATGTTCATGAACATAAAACCCTAGGACTCATCATTGATCAGCATTTAACTTGGAATTCTCATGTACATAACCTAACAAATTTGATTGCACAGAAAGTTTACCAATTAGCCAAGATTAAACACTTTATCGACAAAAACACAAGAAAAATATACTACATATCACACATACAAACACACTTAGATTACTGTTCCACAATCTGGGATGGATGCTCTGTCTCAAACACAAAAAGGCTCCACTCACTTCACAAGCGAGCATTAAATCTTATTTGTGACAAACACCCAGTACAGACTGTAGATCAACATAAACAACTCAAAATTCTACCCCTCAAAAATAGAATCATTTTTAACAAAGTTAAGTTTGTTCACAGAATTCTGTCACACAATGCTCCGCCTTACTTGTGGTCACTGTTTACGTATAACACTAAACATAGCCAGCGTTTAAAAAACTGTCTTCTTCCTAAACCCAGAATTGATATGTACAAGAAAAGCCTTGCATACTCTGCAGTACAGCTCTGGAACACCCTCCCCTACAATTTAAAATCCATTGGTAATACTTCATCCTTTAACTCAAACCTGTTTCATTATTTACTTGCATGTAATTATATGCCTCCATAAAATAGCCAGCACTCTCTCAACACATGGCTCGTAAACCATCAAGTACTTCAGTGACATAGTTAGAAAAGCAACTTGTTAGATATTGTTAGAAATTATTTTAATGTTTGTTTAAAAAAATATGTTAGAAGATCTGTATTTACAATGTATTTTTATTTATGTATATGTCTGCGGGTGTATGTGTGCGTGAGTGCTATTTTATTAGGTTAATTACTTCTTCTCTTTTACCTTGAATGTAGTAGTTAAATCTTACACTCTTTTGATATGTTTTTACTAATTTAATTTGTATTTTTGTACTAAATCAAGTGTGTGGGAAGAATGAAAGATGGAGTGATGAAGGGCAGAATGTAAGACGGGCCTGCGTGCCCAATTCTTTACCCTTGAAAAATAAAGATTATTCATTCATTCATTCATTCATTCATTCTCTCTCTCTCTCTCTCTTTCTGGACCTTTAGGTGACTAAAGCACATGAGGCTTCCAGAAACCTCGGTCCTTCGCCTTTGTTTTCCTCCGCTCTTGCCCATGTGAGGCCTCTATTACTCAGCATCCTCTCTGTAGTTCTTCTCCATGTCCTCTTTGGTCTACCCTTACTTCTTTTTCCTTGCGAAGTATCCATTTCAGCGCAATTTTTGGTAATGAGTTACCAGTCATCCGGAACACGTGTCCCAACCACCGCCAGCGTCTTTCCTCAGTAATCGAAGTCAATGGTTTCATCTACAGTAAAGTGTTATTTCTTATGGTATTTGGCCAAAATATTCGTCTTATACTACGAATACATTTAGTATGGAAGAAGTTTAGTTTGTTTTCTATAGTTTTGGCCATTTTCCAACACTCACTTCCGTAGAGTAGCACACTTAGGACATTATCATTCATTTACATTTCCCTTCGGGGAACTTTGCCTTCCTAACAGCACTCATGTAGGCCTCTCGGTTGTGAGCAAGATGCCCTGCTGCTGATGGATCCATTTGCAGATCATCAACGATGTCTTGCAGACATCTTCGCCTTGGTCTTCCTCTCTTTCTTTTTCCCATTATGTACCCCTCTAAGACGGTCTTCTCTCGATTATCGTGACGTTTAATGTGTCCAAAATATTTAAGTTTTCTCTCTTTAATTCTTTAATCCTCTTTACTAGCCAGCGTTCTTCAATATTAAGCTCTTGTAATATGGATATATTTGTTCTTTTTTTGTGTCCATGATATTTGAAGAACTCTTCTGTAGCATTTACACTGAAAGGCATTTATGTGTTTCTCAGCTGTTTTGTTAAGTGTCCAGGTCTCACAGGCATATGTTGCGATGGGAAAGATGCATGCCCTTAAAAATCTTATCTTTTTCCAGTTCGATCTGTTCCTCTCCACAGCTTCTTTAGTTGTTTTACTTTCTGAAGACGATATATGTCCTCCTTTTAATTTCCCTCATTTTATCTTCATTATTAATTAATAATGATCCAAGATTTTCTAAACTCTCCACCTCTTCCAATTTTTCCTAATTGATACATATTTCAGCTGCCTTATTTGTTTTGTCAGTTGTCATCATTTTAGTTTTCTTCGCATTAAGAAATGTCCACTTAGGACATTAATTTTAAATATCCTGATGTTCCTTTCCTTGCTGATTGTCGTACATTGTTAGGGTTCTGAATGGCTGGTTTGCTTAGTTAGCCTGTTGTTGATAACGTCTTCGTTGCTTCCGTCTTCCACTATTCTGCTGCCAAGATATATAAAGTTCTTGACCTCTTATATATCTTGTTGCCTACTCTCATTACACTGGCTACTATCTTGATGCCAACTCTCATTACACTGCCTACTACCTTGTTGCCTACTCTCATTACATTGCCTACTATCTTGTTGCCTACTCTCATTACACTGCCTACTATCTTGTTGCCTACTCCCGTTACACTGCCTAGTATCTTGTTGCCTACTCTCATTACACTGTCTACTATCTTGTTGCCTACTCTCATTACACTGTCTACTATCTTGTTGCCTACTCTCATTACACTATCTACTATCTTGTTGCCTACTCTCATTACACTGCCTACTATCGTGTTGCCTACTCTCATTACACTGTCTACTATCTTGTTGCCTACTCTCATGACACTGAGAAATAACTACTTCTGCAAATACAATCACAGCGGTTTATTTCCCCCTCAGTGTAACGACAAAGCCATCATTGTTATATAGATTCAGGAGTTTGGTAAATACTTCAGATAAGAAAGCTTATATTCGATGCACGTATGACATCTCCAGCCATACGACGCCTCGCGCGCAGACCACACGGTGATGCGTTACTGATCTCTGATCAGAACAGTTTTTCTACAGTTTAATTAGTTGTTGTCCAGGCACCAAAACAAAACAAAAAAATAGCCTGTAGCTGGATCTGGGACGCCCTGGAGCCACATAGATCTTAGAAAATATATGTAAATATCTGGGTGAGCTAAACAATGTTTATGGATTTTGGGTTATGTATATGGGCTGGTAGAGCGAAGATAGAAGAGGGAGTGAGTATGAAGCCGCTAGAGTGAAGATATAAGAGGGAATGTATGAATGAATGAATAATCATTATTTTTGAAGGGTAAAGAATTGAGCACGCAGACATTCTGCCCTTCATCACTCCATCCTTCATTCTTCCCACACATTCGATTTAATATAAATATACAAATTAAATTAGGAAAAAACATATCAAAAGAGTGTAAGATTTAACTATTACATTCAAAGTAAAAGAGAAGAAATAATTAACTTAATAAAATAGCTCTCACGCGCACATACACAGAGAGACATATATATATAAACAAAAATACATTGTAAATACATATCTTCTAACATATGTTTTTTAACAAACATTAAAATAATTTCTAACAATATCTAACAAGTTACTTTTCGAACTGTGTCATTTTAGTACTTGATGGTTGGCGAGTCACGTGTTGAGAGAGTGCTGGTTATTTTATGGAGGCATATAATTACAGAAAGTAAATAATGAAACAGGTTTGAGTTAAAGGATGAAGTATTACCAATTGATTTTAAATGGTAGGGAAGGGTGTTCCAGAGCTGTACTGCAGAGTATGCAAGACTTTTCTTGTACAGATCAAATCTGGGTTTAGGAAGAAGACAGTTTTTTAAACGCTGGCTATGTTTAGTGTTATACGTAAACAGTGACCACAAGTAGGGCGGAGCATTGTGCGACAGAATTCTGTGAACACACTTAACTTTGTTAAAAAATGATTCTATATTTGAGGGGTAGAGTTTTGAATTGTTTGTGTTGATCAACTCAAAATTCTACCCCCCAGATATATGAGTAAGTATGAAGCTGCTAGAGTGAAGATAGAAGAGGGAGTGAGTATGAAGCTGGTAGAGTGAAGATAGAAGAGGGAGTGAGTATGAAGCTGGTAGAGTGAAGATAGAAGAGGGAATGAGTATGCAGCTGGTAGAGTGAAGATAGAAGAGGGAATGAGTATGCAGCTGGTAGAGTTAAGATAGAAGTTGGAGTGAGTATGAAGCTGGTATAGTGGAAATAGAAGGAGCTGTTGAGTATGAAAATGACAGAAGGTAGAAAAGTATAGATAAAAACGCTAATGAGAAAGAGGAAAGAATATACAAGGAGACGTTTAAGTAAATTAAGAACAGAAAGCGAGAATCACATACGCTACTTTATACACATAGATGTACAGTATACACATAGATGTACAGTATACACATAGCTGTACAGTATATACATAGATGTACAGTATATATATAGATGTACTGTATAAGAAAGTGAATGAAACATTAGAGAGAGAGAGAGACAGTACGTACGTGGCAAGTGGATAAAACCGCCTAAATGAATGATATATTTAGACAGACAAACACGCAAGTGACATGTATATAAATGACAGATTAGACAGACAAACAATAAATGACAAGCAGATAAATTCAACTAAATAAATGACAGATTTAACAGACAAATAGTATGTAAGTGGCAGGCATATAAACCAACTAAATACATGAAAAATTTACACAGATAAACACATAAGTAAGTGGCATGTAGATAAGTGACAGATTAGAGGGACAAACAGTAAGTAACAAGTAGATAAATCCAACTAAATACATGACAGACAGACACATAGTAAGTAAGTGATAAGCAGACAAAACCAACTAAATACATGACAGATTAGACGGAAGAAACATGCAGACAAAATGGCTTAATTAATGATAGATTTGACACACAAACATATAAATCAGAGACAGACAAAATGGTTTAATTAATGATAGATTTGACACACAAACATATAAATCAGGGACAGACAAAATGGCTTAATTAATGATAGATTTGACACACAAACATATAAATCAGGGACAGACAAAATGGCTTAATTAATGATAGATTTGACACACAAGTATATAAATCAGGTACAGACAAAATGGTTTAATTAATGATAGATTAGACACACAATCATATAAATCAGAGGCAGACAAAATGACTTAATTAATAATAGATTTGACACATAAACATATGAATCAGAGATAGACAAAATGGTTTAATTAATGATAGATTTTACATACAAAGGTATAAATCAGGGGCAGACGAAATGGTTTAATTATTTATAGATTTGACACACAAACATATAAATTAGAGGCAGAAAAATGGCTTAATTTTGGACAAACATGTAAGAAGGAACAGGAGCTAATAAATGGAATTTTAGGCTTGCAAATAGCCTATTTTGTCTACAGATATGTAGCATCATCATCAGGTGCTGTGCCTACTGGCGTTGGCTATTATTCTTCTCCAGTGTACACGATCTTTCATGCTGGCCATCAGCTCAGTTGGTGATCTCCTCTCACACCATCCCGTCAGACTGTCCAGTATCATTTCTCTTGGTCTTCCTCTTGATCTTCTTCCTTCTATTTTTCCTGTTGTTATAATATTTTCAATGCCCCCTCTTCTCATTGTATGTCCTATGAAAGTACATTGTCTCTCTCTTATCTTTTTGACAAAATTTGTTTGTCTCTCCAGCTCTTCTCATACATTATTCTTAGTTATTTTTGCTGTCCAGGGAATTCGCAACATTCTTCTAATAAACCACATTTCTGCTGCTTCCAATGATTTTTGTGCAGACCTGCCTATTGTCCATGATTCACTTACATATAACAAGATAGGTTCAATATAGCATTTTAGGACTCGTTTTCTAACATTCATTGATAAGGATGTGTTGGTTAATATGTTTCTCATTCTCTGAAGTGCAGTCTTTGCTTGGCCTATTATGTTCCTAATTTCTGTTCTACAGATATGTAGACAAAAGATGAAAGTGAATACCATATTAGGGAAACAGATTGCTAAGTAAAATGACATCATATAAGGAGATAAACAGCTATAGGCGGGCAATCAAGTAAGTCACAAATTTGCAGACAATGAACGAAGTAAAGACAAATAAACAGCTAAGTAATAACAAATTGGATAAACAGCTAAGTAAATAACAAATTGGATAAACAGCTAAGTAATAACAAATTGAACAAACATCGAAGTAACTGACAAATTGGATAAACAGCCAAGCAAATGGCAGTTGGATAAACGGTTAACGTAATAACAGACAGGAAGTGCGCCTACCGAAGATAATGAAGATCGAATAAGAAACAAACGGTTGCCTACCTGCATCTCTAATTCCGAACACTCATCGATACCATCAGCCGTCTCCTCCTTCACTCCCATTTCTTCGTCCTCTTTCTCCTCCTCTTCCTCGTCCTCTGATGACGCCACCTTGAACTTGAGTGGCGCTGCGTAACGTCAGGCTATTGTGTCAGAGTAAAGGGCGATAATCCGAACACTTCAAGAGAAAGTCAGAATACAGTCCCCTTTACGGTTGACATAATAATCCCTCTTTTTTGGACAACGATGACGCATTTTTTGGGGGGAGTATTTGAAATTCTTGGAGTCCACTTGGACGTTTTCGAATTTCAGAATAAGTATGTGTGTATCACAAATGCGATGAACTTCACTTGCGATGTTAAGACTTTCAGGTGCTGAAATAAATCCGAAACTACGCTTTCAAAACAAATGGAGCTATCTTTTTTTTAAACTTTGGGAAAAAAACATACTAGCGCTGTTTACATGGGAGAAATTGTACTAGTTGTTTACACGGGGAAAACTGTACTAGTTGTTTACGTGGGAAAAAACTGTACCACCTGTTTACACGGGGGAAAACTGTACTATTTGTTCACATGAGAAAAACTGTATTAGTTCTTTCATTCATTCATTCATTCATTTGCATGTCCCTTGCAGAAATTTGCCTCCCAAACAGCACTCCTGTAGGCCTCTCGGTTGTGAGCAAGATGGTCTGCTGCTTATACATCCATTTGCAGATCATCAACAATATCTTCAGCCATCTTCGCCTTCGTCTTCCTTTCTTTTTCCCATTATGCACCCTTCCAAGATGGTCTTCTCTGGATTATCGTGACGTTTAATGTGTCCAAAATATTTAAGTTTTCTCTCTTTAATCCTCTTTACTAGCCAGCCTTCTTCAGTATTAAGTTCTTGTAGTATAGATATATTTGTTTTTTTTTTGTGTCCATGATATTTGAAGAACTCTTCTGTAGCGTTTACATTCAAAGGCATTTATGTGTTTCTCAGCTGTTTTATTAAGTGTCCAGGTCTCACAGGCATATGTTGCGATGGGAAAGATGTATGCCCTTAAAAATCTTATTTTTGTAGTTCTGTCTGCTCCTCTCCACAGATTCTTTAGTTGTTTTACTTTCTGAAGAGCGATAGATGTCCTCCTTTTAATTTCCCTCATTGCATCTCCACTACTAGTTAGTATTGATCCAAGATATTCAAAACTCTCCACTTCTTCCAGCTTTTCCTCATTGATACATATTTCAGCTGCCTTATTTGTTTTGTCAGTTGTCATCAATTTAGTTTTCTTTGCATTAAGATAGAGGTTCTGTTCTTCGCTGTCCTTACGGACGGAATGAGTTTTTCCATTCCTTTTTGTGTTGTGGACAAGCAAAACGTTATTTGCAGGGGGGAAAAGAGGGTATAAATGCGTAAAAGTAGTAATTATTGTGTTACATTGCGCAATCAATGATCAAATAAAAGTAATCGCATTGAATGAGAGATGTAACAAACTACACTCGCATCGCTTTTCGTTGTCACAAAGTTTCGAGCATAAGAAGACGGGAATTAGCTAATAAAGATTTGAGGAATAAAACATTTTAACTGAAGTTTTTCAATATAAGCTTAACAATACACAAGAATAACATAAAAAAATGACTATCTATGAATTCAAATGTATAAAGAACTTCATTAATCTCATAAGAAATAATTATTCTCCTCTGCGAATTCAATTTCACATCAATAAACTACTCTGTAAACGTTATTAAACTTAGCTCCCTGTACCCATTTCCGTCAGCGCTATTTTCAGTTATAGGGGATTTAGCTGTGTACAAAGAGATTATTATCGCAATTAATCCACACTTTATGTTAAGGCACTGTGGGTTGATAAACAGTGAATAATTCTGTTAAAGCGCACTTTATGTTGAGACATTGTGGATTGATAAACAATGAATAATTCTGTTAAAGCGCATTTTATGTTGAGACATTGTGGATTGATAAACAATGAATAATTCTGTTAAAGCGCACTTTATGTTGAGACATTGTGGATTGATAAACAATGAATAATTATGTTACTTCTTTTTGTGTTCGAGTTAAATTATAAACAATATGTTAATCACAATACTTTTGATTCTGTTGGTGAAAGCTCACTGTTTAAGAACACTTCATGGCCTAGTGTGGGTCAGTTGTTTGGATGGCGGGGTAGGGGTAGAGAGGGGAAAGATAGAGGGGAAAAGGCTCTAGAGAAAGAGAGAGAAAGAGAGAGAGGATGAATGCGGGGAAAGAGAGAAATGGAAAGGAGAGACAGGTGGGAGAAAGGAAGGGGAGAGAGAGGCGAGATAGGAGTGGTAGAGAGGAGAGATGGGGAGAGAAGGGTGAGAAGGGGATAGAGAGAAGAGGATATGGAAGGGGAAGAGAGGTGGGAGAGAGAGAAAGAGAGGTAAGATAGAGGCGAGAGAACGAGAGAGGCGATGGGAGAGAGAGATATCGGAGAAAGAGAAAACAAACACATAATCAGATAAGCACAAGAACTCCGCTAACGAGTGACCCACTTACCTCTTGGAAGAGAGACATCTGAAATCCAGCAAGAAATGAAGTGTTTGCTAACACTGTTATGCTGCAGGCAGTCTTGCAGATTTGAACTTTTACAGAATTACTCAGTTTAAAAAAAAAAACATTAATGAAAAAGAATGAGGGAATTAACTTTATTTTGAGATATTTAAGATCCGAACATCTAGTAACGTCAGAATCTGTGCACTTTACGTACCAGTCTGTGTTCACTCTAACAAAATGGAGCTTCATTGAAATTTTAAGTAACAAAAGTTCTACTTCAGTCTCTTATGCACTAGCAAAAGTTCTATTTCAGTCTCTTAACACTAACAAAAGTTCTACTTCATTCTCTTATCAACTAACAAAAGTCCTATTTCAGTCTCTTATGCACTAGCAAAAGTTCTACTTCAGTCTCTTAACACTAACAAAAGTTACTAAAAAAATTACCATCAGTCTTTTACGCTTTACGCGCACTGTGATTGTACGTGTGATTTTCCTGTAAAGTGTGACTTATATCTTATATCTTATATTCTTCACTTTCCAAAAATTCAGAAATATTTTCCATAACACAAAGAGAGCTACAGAAATCAGTTCCATTATGTCCAAAAAACAGAGAAAAAAAGTCACTGAAATCTTGTACACTACATCAGTCAGATCAGAAAACAAAAGAAAGCAACACAACTAAAACCCACTGAGTGAAATTTATCCGTCATAAAAGATGATAAAAAAGAAGATAAAAGTAAAAAGAAGGCAGTGAAACAACCCAAACCAGGCCTTGGGAAGGACTACATCGTACACGCTGCCATCATTCTTGTCAAACCCGAACCAAAAACAAAAATCTTTCCTTGCTTGTCTGTATATCTCAGATCACATCAAACGTTTTCCTTGTCCGTATATCTCAGATCACATCAAACGTTTTCCTTGTCCGTATATCTCAGATCACATCAAACGTTTTCCTTGTCCGTATATCTCAGATCACATCAAACGTTTTCCTTGTCCGTATATCTCAGATCACATCAAACGTTTTCCTTGTCCGTATATCTCAGATCACATCAAACGTTTACAACGCCGAACATTCCGAAAAGAGGTTTACCCTGTCTTAACAGCTTCGGCGAGAGAGCCGATATTTTGTACAGTTTCTTTCAATCCCTTATAGAGGAGTTTCGAGATTTCTTGATTTTGATGACCTCATTTTCCTAATGCAATAGATAAATTAGACCCTATAATGCCTGAAAGCCAGGTTTGTCTAAGCAAGTTTGAGTAAACAAAGACTAACAGCCATATTTATTGCACAAATCTCTCACGTCCGATATTCGTGCTCCTTCCAATCAGTTATCTATCCTCTTTTAATAGGGGAGAGAGAGAGAGAGAGAAGAAGAAGAAGAAGAAGAAATTAATGAACAAAGCTAAAAATAAAATGAAACAAAACTTCAGTGTTATCATTAATCACCGATCTTTCACATGATATAGTCGAAACGTAATCACAATTAGTTCATAATTATGAACCACGTTGTATAAATTCCCGTGAGTTCAGTTCTTCTTAATGAAAGCTCGGGTTATCTCTTCTTCTTGCATTAAACTGCCCCAAAGGAGGAGAAAGTTAACAACAACAAAAAAATGAAACCACGAGTTTTCTTAGACGAAGGAGAGATAGCTTGCTGCTGCGGCATCTCCATGCCATTTGGCTCAAAGATGTCAAGAGAGAGAGAGACAGACAGACAGATAGAGAGAGAAAGAGAGAGATAGAAAGAGAGAGATAGAAAAAGAGAGAGAAAGAGAGAGATAAAGAGAGAGAGAAAGAGAGAGAGATGAAGAGAGAGAGAGAGAGAGAGAGAGAACCTGAGAAAAATAACAAACATAAAAATAGATCTGAATTGTAGACAGAACAGCAACCAAAAAAGAATGTCAATCGATTAAAAGATTGTCTTAGATTTCTCTGATAGAATGTAAATGAAGACACTCAGAGCACGCCTTTTTTTTATCCTTTCTTGGCCTTTTCTTAACGATAATGACAATGTTGGAAGAACATGATTTGTTCATGCTTGGAACGACAAAACAATTTAAATAACAAAAAAAGCTAAAATGGAACAAAAATTACATCTTCCAGTTCCCAATATATATATTCTCATTGTTCTCCTGCGCGAATCATATTTAGCCTTCTTCTCTACTCTCTCTCTCTCTCACTCTCTCTCTCTCTCTCACTCTCTCTCTCTCTCACTGTACCGTGGTTTATTTTTCTCTCTTCTCTTTATATCTTTATCTTTAGATGATAAAAATGAATGCTAGATCACTGAAAATGGAGGGAAGAATAAATACCAGAAATCCACCTCTTTCGTTTTCTCTCTCTGACCACTCCCTATCCCCATCTTGTGTCCCCTCTCTATATCCTCTTTTCTCTATATCCTTCTCTTTTCCCTCTCTCTATCCCTTCTCTGTCACCCTCTCTCTCTACCCCCTTCTTTCTTCCCTCTCTCTCTATAACCCTCTCTCTTCCCTCTCCCTATCGCCTTCTCTCTATCAATCACCCTCTCTCTCTCATCTTCTTCTCACTATATCACCCTCTTTCTCCAACCTCTACCCCCTCTCTCTTCCCTCTCTCTGTCCCCTTTTCTCTTCCCTCTCTCGCTGTCCCCTTTTATCTTCTCTCTCTCTGTCCCCTTTTCTCTTCCCTCTCTCTGTCCCCTTTTCTCTTTCCTCTCTCTCCCCTCTCTCTATCCCCTTCTCTCTCTATCACCCTCTCTCTCTCCCTCTGTCACCCTCTCTCCAACCTCTATCTTTAGGTCTTATTAGAAATTATCTTAGTAAATGAGCAAGAGTAGAATGTCAGAAGAACTTCTTCATTGAAAATATATATTGTGTGTGTATGTTCATGTATGTGCGCGCTATCATGTTAGATCAGTTACCTCTCATGTAGTTCAATATCCTATATTTGTGAATGTAATATATTTATCTTGCATTTTTATATATAGTTTTATGGACGATAAAAAATCTGAAAAATGGTAAATCACGGGGATGTGATGAGATAACAGCTGAACTTATTAAAGCAGGAGGAAAGGAATGTGCAACAATCTATCATGCACTATGTAAAAAGATATGGCATTCGGATATTTGGCCAAAAGAATGGAAAGGAACTATATTCATACCACTGCCAATAAAACAGTAACTAGAGATTATGCACAAACTATAGAACCGTTGCTCTGATTAGTCATGCCAGTAAAATTCTCTTAAAAAATCATAAATGGGTAGACTCCGTAAGAGATTGGAGGAATTAATTTGGTACAAGCTGGTTTCAGGCAAGAAAGAGGATCAAGAGATCATATATTCAATATAAGATTAATAATAGGGAAATGCAGAGAAATTAATATGAATCTATATTTATCTTTTATAGACTATTCAAAAGCATTTGAATGTGTACAACACCAGATACTTTGGGAAAAAATGGAAAAAATGAGATTTCCAACACATTTGATACAATTAAAATCACTGCTGTATCTAGACCAACAGGCAGCAGTAAGAATAAATGATGAAACAACAACTTGGTTTGACATAAAACAAGGGGTCCGTCAGGGATGTATACTGTCGTCTTATTTATTTAATTTGTATCCTGGAAATATAATGAGGAATGTTAGAGAAGATGTAGACAAAGAATTGGAGGTTATGAAATACCAGAGATTAGATATGCTGATAGGCCTAACATGGAACCCACAGGGTAAAAGGAGGAGAGGGAGACCTAGGAACTCCTGGCGCAGAAGTCTGGACACGGACATCCAAATAATGAACCAGACATGGAGACAGTTGGAAAGAGTGGCCCAGGACCGAACTGCCTGGCGAGCTCTTGTTGGCGGCCTATGCTCCACGAGGGGTCAGAGGCATAGATAGATAGATAGATAGATAGATAGATAGATAGATAGATAGATAGATAGATAGATAGATAGATAGATAGATAGATAGATAGATATGCTGATGGCACAGTATTACTGTCCACAACACAAAAAGGAATGGTAAAACTAATTATGTCAGTCCGTATAACCAGCGAAGAGCAAAACCTCTATTTTAATACAAAGAAAACTAAATTGATGACAACTGACAAAACAAATAAGGCAGCTGAAATGTATATCAATGAGGAAAAAGTGGAAGAGGTGGATAGTTTTGATTTACTTGCATCATTACTAATTAATAATTGAGATGAGATACACTGAAGGAAATTAAGCGGAAAATGTCTATGCTTTTCAGAAAGTAAAACAACTAAAGAAGCCGTGAGAAGAACAGACAGAACTAAAAGAATTCGATTTTGAAGGGCATGCAGCTGTATGGGGTAAATGGCGATCCCTGCCCCATTAGCCAGGCTAGACCTGTTACTAGGGGTACCAACGGAGAGGTGGGACAGGGTCTTTGTCAGCTATGGTTCGCTAACCCTGACACTAGCATATCAGCTATGGATCGCTGATTGCCTAATCGGACAGTGTGTTTGGTTTGTGTAATACAGAGTCAAATAGTCATAGCAAAAATCGAAACAAATGGAGAATTATGCCGTATACCAGAAGATGGTGGAACAGGTTGGAGGAGGCTGAGTGCCCCTACCATTAGTCTATAGACCTGAATGGTGGTTAATCCGTTACTGCTATATCCTTTGCTATGATCCTAGACCCGTTTATGGAAAACCCTTGCGGAAACCCCATGTTCCTTGGGTACTTAAGATTCAGAGATATCCTAGTCCGTTTGATGTCATAACATAATCACGAGAACGATTTTTTTGCCAGGATTCTGTGAGGATAATAGTTTTTAACATTTCTTTGCTGGGAAATGTAATCCCAGATCCATGCCCGTAAAATTGGGACCATCGTACTGTTTTTTAACATTATAGAACTGTCTATGATCCACCGTAAAGGTCACTGCCTCAATTGTACAACACTGTATGTGCTTGTGAACGGTTTTTTTTTTGGTTCGACGAACGCAGACTTCATAACACAAGATAAAGGTCTCCAAACCTTGAATGGCTTGTTGGCCAAGAAACAAAGAAGGCAGAGATTATTAGACAGGTCCTTGTTTGGTTGCGCCCCACGCTATGAGAGGGATTTATTACAATACTCAAACAAACAACCCCCCACCTCCCAACAAAGCCAAGATATTGATTCCACCTTGTTTGGGTATACGCCAGCTGCACGAACCAAAAGTATGATGGACGCCATCAGACCACATTACAAACTTTAAACTTTAAACCAGCGCACACATGCACGCGCAGTTACTACTTTTACCTGCCTAAAAACAGAAGATAGTAATAGATAATCCAAGTACTTCCTCAAGCTTTGAGAGATAAAAAAAAAAAGAATTTGTTAAAGTACCTAACTACACGTAAATACCGATGTGCATAATTACTAGGTTGTGCTGGCGAAGGTTTTTTTTTTTTTGGGGGGGGGGGTGGAGGGAAGGAGAGAGGTGCAAAAGGGGGGGGGGGAGAATAAGAGAGCCAGAATCAATAGCGACAACACAATTTTATCTGACCGACAGGCAGTGAGTTGTACTTCCGCAACCGTTGTCGACCAAGCTGTAAAAATATATTCTCGGCACTCCGTGTTGAGAAAGTGTCTCCGAGGAGGATACCTACTAGCACGGGCGAGGAGCACTGGATTACACAGCACACATGACTGTCAGTTGAGAAAATTAAAAAAGTAATCTGAAAAAATATGAAAAGTAATTAATCCGGGATATTTCTGTCACAAAAAGAAAGTCTAGAAAAGAACAAGAAGGTATGAAAAAGATATGGAAGCTATAGAAAAGAGAAGGAAATATAGAAAAGAAAAAAAAGGAAAGCATAAAAAGGAAGGTATATAAAAGATTAAGAACCATAAAAAAATGAAGGTATAGAAATGGACAGAAATGAGTAGAAAAAAAGAAAGGATGGCATGAGAAAGAAAAAGGTATAGAAAAGATAAGGAAGGCATAGAAAAGATATAGCATTATGTACGTTTCATATAATGTTATCTGTACGACCAGAAAGTTCGAGGTGAAAGCTGGAAAAATGTCTGTAGTCTATATTAGTTATTATTTATGGTTACTTAGTTTGAAAAACACACTTACTAGAGCAAACCTGGCTTTTGCAAT
Organism: Achatina immaculata; assembly: GCA_009760885.1. NCBI lineage: Eukaryota > Metazoa > Mollusca > Gastropoda > Stylommatophora > Achatinidae > Lissachatina > Lissachatina immaculata. The sequence continues at coordinate 37,900,829 of CM019713.1, forward strand.
GCTGCAGACTATATGGAAATTTAAAAAAACTAGGCATGTATACGAAAATCAGGGTATTTAAGAGTAATGTTCTAAGCATACAACTCTGTGGAAATGAATGCTGGAAAATCACCAAAACCATAGAAAACAAGCTGAATTCTTTCCAGACTAAATGTTTACGAAGAATTAGAAATATATTTTGGCCAAACACCATAAGAAATAACATCTTGTTGGCAGAAATGCAGATGAAGCCACTGACAGCAATTATTGAGGAAAGACGCTGGCGATGGTTGGGACATGTGCTCCGGATGACTGACAACTCACTACCAAAAATAGCACTAAGATGGACACCACAGGGGAACAGAAGTAAGGGTAGACCAAAAGAGACATACAGAAGAACAACAGAAAGGATGTTGAGCAATAGAGGGCTCACCTGGGCAAGAGCAGAAAAAAAGGCAAAGGACAGGCATTTGTGGGAAACCCTTGCGGAAGCCCCATGTGCCCTGGGTACTTAGGGTTCAGAGAGAGAGAGAGAGAGAGAGAGGGAGCGAGAGTTTGAAAAGCGAACTAATTTTGCTTTAATTTGGCACTAAGTATATCAGCAGAATATGCCACGCAAAAGTAATATGTCAGAAAGTGAAAACCATCTTGTGCATTGTCATTGAATGTGAGAAAGAAAGTATTACAGTGCTGTATTGAACCTATTTTGCTATACGGATGTGAATCATGGACTGTTGGCAAGCAAATGAGTAAACCATTGGAGGCAACAGAGATGTGTGTCGTAAGAAAAATGATGAGGATTCCATGGACAACCAAGATAACTAACGAGCAGTGTTTGAGACTAACTAATGAAAAGCATATTATAATAACAAAGATAAGCAAAAGACAATCATCATTATTGTGGCATATGATGAGAATAGGGATAGCAATGGGCAAAACTGAAAGCAGAAAAGGCAGAAGACGACAGGGGAAACAAATGTTAGAAGGTCTGACATTGTGGCTTAGAAAGATATCAGCAACAGAGTTATGCAGAAATGTCAAGGACCGAGGTTTTCAGAGGAGTATGACCGCCAGTTATGATGATGATGATGATAACGATGATTTCAACAGAAAAAACATCTCAAACACATGAAGTTTTCTTGGACACCAAAGACATATTACAATACATCTCGGGCTGATCAGATGCTAACAAGCCAAAGCCATGGGCATAAATTACCCACAAGACAAACAAATGTTACCATATCCACCAAGGGGAACTAATTAACAAACAAAAGGGCGTAAGCAATTTTAGAATAGATAGCTGGGTCTGCGAACAGCTCCTCCCAGAAATAAATGACTCATCATCATCATCAGATGCCGTGCCGACCGGCGTTAGCTATCGTGCCTCTCCAGAGTACCCGATCCTTCATACAGCTCATTAGCTCAGTTGGGGATCTCCTCTCACGCCATCTCGCCAGACTGCCCAGTATAATTTCTCTCGGTCTTCCCCTGGTTCTTCTTCCCTCTATTTTTCCTGTTGTTACAATATTTTCAATACCCCCTCTTCTCATTGGATAGTAAGTAAGAAAACACAGTTTTGTAGTATTAGACCTCGAAAAAAATCGTAGACTTTAGAGAGACGTGAGAGAAAGAAAGATCACAAGAGAATTACCTGGGATTCGAACCACAGACTCGGGTAGGAGGAGCAGCCGTCTAGTCACTAGCCACGAGAGAACAGGTTACTAACTGACTGCGCTACTAACATCTCCAGAGAAAGGTGTTTCTTTCTCTCACGTCTCTAAAATGCTTTGTCTACGATTTTTTCGAGATCTAATCTAACAAAACCGTGTTCTCTTACTTTACAGCACGAAAGCCTCGTTGCTTCCTATTTATAAAAAAAATTGTTCCCGAAACTATAACTGAAACCAACTTCATGTAAAAAGTATTCCTCCGTTTGTTGTTGTTGTTGTTGTTGTTGTTGTTGTTGTTGAATTATGCACTAGACATGTCAGGAGACAGTGTCTATGTTTGTCCAAAAGTTGGTACCTGCTAGAGAGACTGAATCTAAGCTACGGAATTTCTGTGTCACGACCTCGTTTCTTTCCGGGTGTCCACTGAACAGTTACTAACGACTACTCTTACAAAACACTTTTTTTTTTGGAGGTGCTAGTTAACGCATACAGTTAGTACGCTCTTCTCATTGCATGTCTTATGAAAGGACTACTCATTTAAATAACCTTTTCTTTTCAGTATTTTTTTCTGCGTCATTGTCGCACTGAAAGCGAAACATAATTTTAGACTGTCTTTTTATCTTTTACAGACAAGACCTTGTTAATTTGCTGAATCTGATTAATTTAAACATGTATTTTTCTATATGAACCACTTGTATCAACAGTGGGGGGGGGGGGGAGAGGACTACCAATGTTTGGTATCCCCTGGACCAGTCCATTTTTAGAGGTCGGGGCACGACACCAGCTTTTACATACGAAACACGTGGAAGCATTTGAAAGTGATTTACTTTCCTTAGTCTCTACATGAAAGTGAGTTTCTTCGAAAGTGATTTACTTTCCTTAGTCTCTACATGAAAGTGAGTTCTTCGAAAGTGATTTACTTTCCTTAGTCTCTACATGAAAGTGAGTTTCTTCGAAAGTGATTTACTTTCCTTAGTCTCTACATGAAAGTGAGTTCTTCGAAAGTGATTTACTTTCCTTAGTCTCTACATGAAAGTGAGTTTCTTCGAAAGTGATTTACTTTCCTTAGTCTCTACATGAAAGTGAGTTTCTTCGAAAGTGATTTACTTTCCTTAGTCTCTACATGAAAGTGAGTTTTTTCGAAAGTGATTTACTCTCCTTAATCTCTACATGAAAGTGAGTTTCTTCGAAAGTGACTTACTTTCCTTAATCTCTACATGAAAGTGAGTTTCTTAAGAATAAGTTTGCCCGCTTCATCGCTAGTAGACAAGCAATACCTCAGACTAAGTTTCTTAAACGTGTAAGGAAAATACTAAATCTGGCAAGCCACTTCCTGTTTAATCTTTATATAAAACCATTCGCTGAAAACCTCTCATTTCTGCCTAAGATTTATTATAATTCACTTGTAATTACAGCCATTCTGCTCTGCGTCCATAAACAACAGCTTCCCGTTATAACGTATTGAAACAAGTTGTATGTTCATGCGTGTATGTGTGTGCGTTTTAAATTCTTTGCTACATTGTAAAAATCGAAAACATTTAATGAACGTTTTCTTGGAAGGAATTTCAGGTCTCACGATATGCTTTGTTTGCAAATATAACCCGGGGGGGGGGGGAGAGGGGGGGGGGGGTAAGTGAGATATCAGAGTTCTCAGATGAATTTGCAATAATGAGAAATATTGGGCTAAAATAGAAACAATTACGAGATGTGTTTTCTCTCTGTTTGTGTCTGTCCCAAGAAAATTCTAGATTTATAGTCTGTGCGTCTAATAGTTTAATGTCTTGTTTTCTTTTGCCTTTTACCTCCCTGGACCTTCGAGCTGGTGCTATTTGCAGCCGATGCTGTGAAGTTGTTGAGACACGGAGCGGGTTATGGCAGTTAGTTTTTCCGTCCCTGATTGCAGCCAAATACAGGACGGGAGATGTAATGCTTCTTTAGCAGAGTCCACCACCACGGGGGCTATGGCAATCTCTGCCCCGTTAGCCAGGCCAGGTCTATTGCCTTGGGGGGGGACCAATGGAAAGGTGGGACAGGGTCTTGGTCAGCTAAGGTTCGCTAGACGAAGGTTTGTAGTTGTAGGAAGGACTGCAATTTATATTTTTATACAGGATGAAAGGATATTCCAAAGATGAGCAGCAGAATAACTAAAGCTTTTCTTGTAAAGATCAAGTCTAAGTTTTGGAAGACGTATGTTGTTTAAGCGTTGGCTGCACTTTGGGCTAAATTTAAACAGGTTCCATAGATAAGGCGGAGCATGCTGTGAAAGAATTTGACTTTGTTGAAGAGGAACCTGTTCTTAAGAGGCAGTATTTTGATACGTTTGTGCTGGTTAGTTGTTTGTGCTTGATCTTTATCACTAATAAGCTTTACTGCTCGCTTTTGCAGTGAGCAATGCCTCTTTGTATTTGACACTGAACAACCATCCCAGATTAATGAGCAATAGTCTAAATGTGTTTGTTATATATGATATCTAGCACGTCTTCCTTGTGTCTTGATCGATGAAGTGCTTAATTTTGGCTAACTGGTATACTTTTTGTGCCATGAGTTTTGTTAGACTTTGCACATGAGAGTTCCAGGTCAGATGTTGGTCAATAATAAGACCTAGTGTTTTGTGCTCGCTAACGTTTTCTAATTGTGATGTTTCTTGCTGAGCCGAAATGTTTTTGTTGCGTTTTGTAGTTTCTGTCTTGTCGTATGAGCATTGATTTTGTTTTATCGGTATTTATAATCATGCAATTGTTTTTGCTCCATCTAATTAAATTGTATAACTCGACCTGAAGAGTTGATTCTAGATTAACACAATCGTAGTCACTGGTGTAGGCTGTGCAATAATCGGCAAAAAGGTGACAAGAAGAGTGTTTAAGTTGAAGTGGAAGATCATTCATATAGGTAACAAAGAGCAACAGGCCTAGAATAGAACCTTGTCGGACAAAAGTGTCAACTTTAGCAGAATTTGATAGATAATTGTTGAAGAATACTACCTGTTGTCTGTCTGAAAGAAATGATACAATTAATTTTATTAGGTCAAGGTGTAATTTATACGTTTTTATTTTTCTTATAAAAATATCGTGGTCAATCATATCAAATGCCTTTTTAAAGTCGACAAAGATGGCATCACATAGTCTGTCGTCATTTGTGTTTACTGATCAGTTTTCTGTCATTTTGGTAAGAGCTGTGTGGCAGGAATGATTGGGTCTAAAGCCTGACTGACTGTCTATGAGTAAAGTGTTCTCTTGCATGTGTCGTATAGTTATTTTGTGTATGCGTCTTTCGAGTGGTTTTGATAATGACGATAATATGGATGTTGGTCTATATTTGGTACGATAGTTGGATGAGCTAGATTTAAAGCGAGGATACACCTTAGCAGTTTTAAAAGCCTTGGGGAAATAACATTTTGTAATGCACTGATTGTAAATGTATGTTAGTGTATGTGAAATGAAAGGTGCAGCATAACGTAAGATCTTATTACTAATATCATCATGTATTGTTGTTTTTTAAGGTTAAGAGATAACTGTGAACTTCACTGACTTTTAAGAATGGAGTGTGTAACTGTTTAAAATCAGTACATCTGCTGTCCAGGAATGTTTGTAGTTCATGTAAGTCGCATACAGGAGCTGGTATTGATGATCTGATTTCTTCTCTGAAATGTATACTGATATGCGCGCTAGTGTATGCACGATTGATGGCTTGAAAATCTTTTCTTTTATCTGATAGGGTATTTATGGCTTTCCAATTTGATTTACTGTCTGATTTATTCTGTACTAGATTCCTAAAGTAATTTTTTTTTCTTGTCTTATTAAGTATTGAACTTTGTTTCTGAGTGAACGGCTCGATTTTGTGCACCCGGTCACATTCTCTCACGGCATGTAATATTTCAGGTGTTATTCAAGGTGACTTCGTCTGGTGTTTTACTCTCACATCTTTCATAGGGACATGTTTGTCTAATATATCTTTGAAGATATTTAGCCAATATTCTATTGCCTCATCAGGGTCAGTTAGTTGGTACACGTGTGTAAGTGAAGATGCTTGCAAATCGTTAAGGAATAATTCTAGGTTAAATTTTCTGAAGCTTCTAAATTTCATACTGGTGTGATTGTGTTTAGGAAATTTATACCCCTTTCTTGTCCACGTACAGCAGACTGGGTAATGATCACTTAACGAAGTATGAGGGATGTTACATTCAATGATGTTTCCTGGGTGGGCTACATATATATGATCTAATAAATGTGGATGATACTTCTGTTACTCTAGTAGGTTTGGTGACAATTTGGCAAAAATTGTAGGATAATATAATATTGCTCCAAGTTGGATTTGATTGTGTTAGATCTATGTTGAAATCTCCAAGAATGATAATATCTTTGAAGTTAAAGGTTGAAACCTCATCCATCATAGTCGTGAAGTGATCACACCACAAGGATGAGGCATTTGGATTATGGTACAAAACTCCAATAACTAATGGACCCTGATCTGGCAATTTAACTTCTGCCCAAATACACTCTACCTCTGATGATTCGAGGTCTTATCTACAACTAAACTGGATAGTTATGGAGACAGACATTACTAGACCTGTTTCTAGTTTCCTGGTTGGGTCACGCCGGATCAGGTTAAAACCGTTAATTCTAATATCTTCATCGGTTATGTTCCTATTTAAACGGCTTTCAGAGAAGCAAAAAATGTGGAAATTTTTTATTTAATATGTGTGTTACTTCAGGAATTTTACATAATAGGTGATTATACATTCAGATGGCCTAATCGAAGTTCTTATGTAACCATTTTTCGGTAGGTGGCGGTCATTTTATTTTCCTGTCTACTGTTATTGGTTTGAAAGTAATTCCTATTATGATACTTAATACTGAAGTAAATGAACTTTTAAATACTTCACAAAGACACATTCTGTATATTAAACTTTCAACTGGTACACAACTCACCAGCTGAAATAATTGGAGACTGAAAGAAAGACACACTTAACTACTGAATAATTAAACGCTGAAATACGCGAATTCACTAACAATTGGAGTAATTAAGTACATAGTTCTCACACACAAACAGATACACCTCACAAACTGCAAGGACCTATAGAAAGTTAATTAGAAAAATAGGTACAAAAGAGAAGGGGCAAGAAATAAAATGCAATAATAAAACGTAAAGAATTCTAAATAAACTTAAGAAAAAAGATATCAGTCACTATGTTCTGCTGAGTAATAATTATTTTTTGACATTGCGGGTTGAAGGTTTCAGTTTGTGATGGATCACGATGATATTGTCATCAGTCTAAGGCATGTGGTGCCTGTAAGGTACCATTCATTCACTCATTCATTCATTCATTTGCATGTCCCTTGCGGAACTTTGCCTCATAAACAGCACTCCTGTAGGCCTCTCGGTTGTGAGCAAGATGGCCTGCTGCTGATGCATCCATTTGCAGATCGTCAACGATGTCTTGCAGCCATCTTCGTTTTGGTCTTTCTTTTTTTCTTTTTCCCATTATGTATCCTTCCACGACGGTCTTCTCTAAATTATCATGACGTTTAATGTGTCCAAAATATTTAAGTTTTCTCTCTTTAATCCTCTTTACTAGCCAGCCTTCTTCAATATTAATCTCTTGTAGTATAGATATATTTGTTCTCTTTTGTGTCCACGATATTTAAAGAACTCTTCTGTAGCATTTACATTCAAAGGCATTTATGTGTTTCTCAGCGTAAGGTACCATGCCATGTGAAATATGCAGAGATTACAGGCATAACTGAAGGCTGCAGGGCTAAATTGCAACAAATACTGCAGCTCCAGATTTCGTTGAGGATATTGCATGGAACTTGCTTGCGTGTTGAAGTCTTCCCATAAGTTGTGCGACTGTGGAAGAACTCTGACGTTGCTGACGCTCGTATCAGCTCGTCTGACAGTCTGAGGTTGACGTGAGGGTAGGGGTGGAAACATTGTGTCATAGTCGGTGGTTTGCTGTGGATCAGGTGGTGCAGATTTGGGGGTCCCTATGGTTTTAGTGCTCGGAGTAGAGCTGGCTTTATGGGGGTTTTTTTGTTGGATATGGGTGTTGTTTGTGGACATCCAATTATACTACGTCTTTCTGTAGTGTGCGTTCTGGAAACTTTAGATTTTTGGCAAGGATGCTGGTACCAAGTTTTGATGTATGTATGTGGTCCCTGTACATCTGTTTCTTCGCAGCACCAGAGGCTGAGATGAAGAACACAGTGTGGTTTATGAAGACAGTATTGTTACCACGACAGTATGACTGAAGTTCCTTGTTGTTGATGTCTGCCAGGCGGCGTCCAGGACTGGAGCAGGGTGGAATGATGGAAGATAGGAAGATGGCTGCAGTCGGATTCTTTTCCTTGATGGCGTAAGTCAAAGCCTGCATGTCGGAACGTCTGATGTTCTGGCCATTCATGCTGTCATTTATGCCAATATGTACGGGGATTTTCCTCACGCCCTGGTCTATATTAAAACTTCTCAGTGTTTGCGTTATTTTCGCAATACCAGCTCCCGGTGCTGCAACTACCGAGACAGTCTCTTTGTCTGCTATGAATATCCGCTCGCCATATACGCCCTTTAGCAGAGAATCCCCAATTATTAAATGTGTTGTACTGTCCCTGATTTTGTGAATGGGAAATTGCTGCGTATTTTGTTCACGTTTTTTTTTTGTTATATCGTGACTGGAGGTGGGATGCGTTGTTTGACTGGGGTAATTGTTGCGTTCTGTCTGTCTGCTGAGTATCTGGTATAGAGCTTTGTTGTAGAGCGTCGAATCTGTTGGTGATCTGGACCTCGATGGGGTACTCGTATATTGTGCTATGATGGTCTTGCTCACCTAATAATGAGTCACTGATTTCACTCTGTTTTTGTTGGTCGTTTATCTGGTGAAATTTGTTTACATCGGCTGGGGACGATGAGTTAGCCTTCGGCTTCATGTTAAGATTACTTTGACTAGTAGCCGCTGAATGACTGTGACTACCAATTTCTATCTGGTTGCTTTTATGTAGTTTTCTGCTACTGCTGTGTTTTCGCTGTTCGTTGGTTGAATCAGCAGCTTCAGTTTGGTATTTTCTTCTCTCAGCTGTTCAACTTCTTTTTTGATATTGTCATTGTCCGTACTGAGTAACTTTACAACTTCCGACTTCATGTCGCTGATGAGTATTTTCACGAAGTTTTTAATAGCTTCTGTGAAGTCACGGCCACAGAGACAAGTAAGTGATTTTGTATCTGTACCAACAGCTTGATGAAAATGACAGTCTCACTAAGTCTAGGAACATTACTCTGCAAAGATTTTTTCAGAATTTGGTTTCGTTATTATATCAGTTTCGCTAGAACTGTTATTGGGTTGTCTTTTTGAGTGAAGGTGTCTGAAGACAGTGGAGACTTCTCAGTAGAAGCTGTTGCTCCTTGTTCTCCAGCAGTATCTGGGATTATTGTTTTTTTTTCTACAACAAGTGTAGATAGTGATTCATATTTGCTGGAGGCTTCTTTGCTGGTGATAATAACAGCGTTTTCTGGCACAGACTCTTCTGCTGTCATGATTTCCACTCTATCGCCGACTATGTCAATAGACTTCTTTGCAGGACTTGCAAAACTTTCAGCCATGCTTGTAATTTAGTTGATCTGGGTTATCTGCTTGTGGGAGCTGACTGGCCGTCACTTCCTTGGCTGTGTTTATGTTTCCTTCTTGCAGCTCCATAAACTATTTTGTTAGCCAGGATTCAATGGCCTCGGCGTCACCTTGTACCAAGACTTTGTTCTTAGTGTGATAAAGGTATATTGTGATGACTGGTGTTTTTATGATGTCCTAAACATTACGGCATTGCTTGTCGTACCTCTCCTCTCTTTCTGATTGATAGCCCTTCCTAAGGACTTGCCTCAGGGACTCGTACTGAAGTGTGTTGTGACATGTCACAACGACACATTGTCCCTCGTTGGTGTATTTTATTGTTAAGCCTGGTGGGTTACTGCATTTCTTTAGCGTTTGTTCCCACGGCTTTGTGTTTGTTTAGGCTATAGCTCTTTGTTGTGGTAGACCGGAGACCATCCCGCCTGCTGGGCTTGTTCGTCACCTCACAGATTAAACCTTCTGTCCCGGCATTCTATCATTGTTGCATAATGTCCAGATTAAACCTTCTGTCCCGCATTCTATCATTGTTGCATAATGTCCAGATTAAATCTTGTGTCCTGCATTCTATCATTGTTGCATAATGTCCAGATTAAACCTTGTGTCCCGCATTCTATCATTATTGCATAATGGCCAGATTAAATCTTCTGTCCCGCATTCTATCATTGTTGCATAATGTCCAGATTAAATCTTGTGTCCCGCATTCTATCATTGTTGCATAATGTCCAGATTAAACCTTCTGTCCCGCATTCTATCATTGTTGCATAATGTCCAGATTAAATCTTGTGTCCTGCATTCTATCATTGTTGCATAATGTCCAGATTAAACCTTGTGTCCCGCATTCTATCATTGTTGCATAATGGCCAGATTAAACCTTCTGTCCCGCATTCTATCATTGTTGCATAATGTCCAGATTAAACCTTGTGTCCCGCATTCTATCATTGTTGCATAATGTCCAGATTAAACAAACAAAACATTCTGGCTGACACTGGGCAGACCGCGTGGCTTATCAAAAATGGAGGTGAAAATTGGTGACCACTATGAACTCAGAGAAAGAATGTCTTATTCAATTTTATGACATAACTTCACAAATTCACGTATTTTGAAGAATTTTCATAATCCAAATGAAAATACAATTTCTTCAGAAATTCACCAATATACGTATCATTTGAAATATCATGCAAAATAAATGAAAAATCAGGACCGAGAAATTGTACGTCTTATCGCAGACAACTATACTCGAAGAGATAGACAGACAGACAGACAGACAGACAGATAGATAGATAAATAGATAGATAGATAGATAGATAGATAGATAGATAGATAGATAGATAGATAGATAGATAGATAGATAGATAGATAGATAGATAGATAGATAGATGGATGGATGGATGGATAGATGGATGGATGGATGGATAGATAGATAGATAGATAGATAGATAGATAGATAGATAGATAGATAGATAGATAGATAGATAGATAGATAGATAGATAGATAGATAGATAGATAGATAGATAGATTTTCTCTCCTTTCGTATCATACAGTAAGATACATTCTTCCAGTCTCAAAGCTCTGTGAAATGCTGATTGCTGTCTCTTTATTTTCCTTAAAAGAACATCCCCTCAGAAGTAAAAATTAATCTCCCTGTCCTCACAACATTCCACAGAGTTTGAGATGTTTTTCACTGCCTTAAAAGTGGACAAATCCGTGCTCAGGTAAAAGGCTTCATTAAGAGGAGGTGCTGCCGCCCCACGTGGTTTTTTTTTAAGTCGTGTAGAAGGAAACGTCCGCCATCTTCATAGATTTTAAAAAGGCATTTGATAGCATACACAGAGATTCATTATGGAGAATTTTATGTCTATATGGAATACCATCTAAAATTGTCAACATCATTAAGGACTTATACAATGGATATGTTTGTGCAGTCAAGACAGAAGAAGGGATGAGTGAATGGTTCCAGATTGAAACAAGCGTCAAACAAGGATGTATACTGTCTCCTTTACTTTTTGGTATTACAGTAGACTTCATAATGAAAAAAATGCTGCACATATAACACAGGTACATGGGACCAAACTAGAAGATCTTGATTCTGCTGATGACATAACTCTTATCAGTAATAATGTGAATTCCATGCAAGAAAAAACAGATAGCTTGTCTTCACTGGCTAGCAAAATAGGACTTGAAATTAACAAGGACAAAACAAAAATAATGAACATTCCTCTGAATCACAATGGAAAAATACACATAGAAGGGACAGATATTGAAGAAGTCAATCAATTTGCATACCTTGGCAGCTACATAGACCAGGATGGTGACACTAGAAAGGAAGTTAGGATCAGAATTGCAAAAGCAGCATCAATCTTCAAGAATCTTGAGAACATATGGAATTCAAAAGTTATAAGCACAAACCCGCTGTTGGCGAGATCTTCAGCTGCCGTGCGTGGAGCGGTGCTCTTCCCGGCCAATGAAGAAATTTGCAAATGAGGTTGCCGCGCAGCATCACTGCGGAAAGGGTGGTTGAAAGAATAAAGCGAGGCAAACAGTCAGATCACGGCACCTCTGGTCTGGAGGTCGGCCACGTCCTGGGTGCAGTCATATCGGGTGAAACGCATGAACCGGTTTGTCCCAGAGGTTAAGTCACTGCTGGCTTGACTTTTCAAATGCCGTGCGTGGAGTGAAGCTCCTCCCGGTTAAGGAAGTAAATGCGGAAATAAAGGTTGCTGTGCGGCGCCGATGGAAAAAGGTGGTGGAAAGTTAAGTTTAACCTGGTATGTCCAGTAGTATCGCTACGAGAGCTATACCACGGCACCTCTGCTCTAGAGGCCGCCTACGTCCGAAATACACCTACACTGGTGAAATATGCCTAAACCGGCATACACCAGAGGTGGAACATGATGGCTACACATGTCATGCCACCTCCGCTCTAGAGGTCGGTAACGCCTGATAAACACCCATACTGGTGAATTTTGCCTAAACCGGCTCATGCCAGGGGTGAATCTTGAAGGCTATGAATGTCACAGTACCTCTGCCCTAGAGGTCAGTCCCGTCCCAAACACGCCCATACTGGGAAATGCCTAAACCGGCTCAACCCAGGGGTAGAAGTCACTAGTGGCGAGGATTCGTCCTCCTGGACAAAAGCTCCATCCTGGTCACAACTAGGAAGGGTAGCGGCCACGACCGCAAAATGCTGAAGTCAGAGACACTGGACCAGGGAAGTCTAGATAGGCAACCACCTCTCACCCGGCGGGGATGTCTGCGTATCCTAATCACGCTGAGGTTTTCCGGTGAGAAAGTCCAACCCTGGACTGGATGGGCAACCACCTCTCACCCGGCGGTGATACACGGGTATCTCAAAACACGTCGAGGTTTTCCGGTGAGAAAGTCCAACTCTGGCCTGGGTGGGCTAACGCCTCTCACCCAGCGGGGATGCACTGATATTCCAAACACGTCGAGGTCTTCCGGTGAGAAAGTCCAACCCTAGACCAAACTGGTGCAATGAAAACCACGGTGTCACGCAATCCCGCTTCCGAGACCCACCAAGAATACAGGCTAAAGCACTGTGATACTCTGAACCCCTTGTGGTCCTTTCGTGGAACTCGTGTGGTCTATTTTGGACCACACAGGGGACCACCGGACCTAACGAGGACCACATGTGTGAATTCAGTAGGTTCACAGTGCGGTTTTTGGTGGTAGAAGTGAACGAAGAAGAAGAAGAAGAAGATAAGCACAAAAACCAAGTTAAGATTATTCAATTCAAATGTAATATCCACCCTCATTTATGCATGTGAAAGCTGGAAAACAACTAAAGAAATAGAAAAGAAATTAGACTCTTTTTAAAACAAATGTCTAAGGAAAATACTCGGCATCAAGTGGAATGAATTCAAGAACAATGCAGAGATAAGACAGATGACTGAACAACAACCAGTCTCATGGGTGATCAGGAAAAGGAGATGAACATATGTTGGTCAATTGGTGAGAAGAAATGATCAGAGAATCCCAAAACAAGCTATCAAGTGAAACACAACAGGCCGAAGAAAAAGAGGCAGACTGTTGAAACTCTGAAGAGGACATTATTAAGAGAGTCCAAATTAACAGGCATAAAATCCTTTGATGAGGTTGAAAGGCTCGCTGAAAACAGGAAAAATTAGCGAACTACTTTGCGAGCCCTATGTGACGTTTAACGGCACGGGAAGGATATAAGATATAAGATAAGAAGGAAACATATCAAGTCAGTTTCAGATTACTGTACTACAATCCGTGGAATCAAGAGGGAGGGTGGGGGGGGGATGGGGAATGGTACTTTCTTGTGGACTTCCGTTTAACAATACTTACATGGTGATAGCCAAATGGAGCTACTATCTGTCTGTCTGGTCTGTTTGTTTGTCTGTCTTTGTCTGTCTGTCTGCCTCCTCTCTCTCTCTCTCTCTCTCTCTCTCTCTCTCGTGTGTGTACCTGAAACAGTAATTGAACTGCATCCGCTATTCGTTTTTTTTACGTTTTGTCTTCTCTATCTCAATATTTATCTTAATGAATGAAGGCATAATTACATAGCTGCACGCTCATACATTGTCCGTCTATCTGTCTGCCTGCTCTCTCTTCTCCCCCCCCCTCTCTTGTGTGTACCTGAAACAGCCGAACTACATCCGTTATTCGTTTTGTTACGTTTTGACTCATCTTTATCTCAGTATTTCTCTTAAGGCACTCTTAAGACAATGAATGCACAGTTACATAGTTGCACTCGCATACAACTCGAAAGCATCTGCATATAGCGCCCAATGGCGATCAAAGAAAAAGTGGATAGATGCGGGTGAAAGACACACTGAGAAAACATGACAGCTGCCCAGTCCAACCTTACACTGGACCGATATCTGAAACTCTCTGCGACGCTAACGGCTTAAGCAGACAGATAAGAAGAAGAATTACAACTCTCTTAGCTGTGTAATTTTCTTTCCATTTGAGAACCATCATTTCATCTTGACCCACGTCATGACTTGCACGCGAACCAAGGTTAAAAAAAAAAAGTATTCCCGAGAACAGACAGCATAAGTGATCGTTTATTACAAGAAGTGGGTACGCATGGAGATAAAGTATTAACACAATATTCTCCAGCTTCAGTTTCCTTATGTGTTCCTGCATTCGTGATCTTCTCCAGCCAGTCGTTTCAGCTCATTCTTTCTTTGTCTGCTTGTTGTTTTAATCATTCTTTTCTTTTTCCTGAGTTTTTATTTATTTATTTTTTTTTTGGTTGATAATATCTGGTGGTACCAGGTTCAGTCCCAGAGGTGGGGTTTTTTTTTCTGGTACTCAAAAAAGGCCCCAGCTTCTTAAAATGGGTACCAGAGAAATCTGAGAAGATAAATGCTGCCAGGGGTAAAATGACCACATCATACTTTCATGTGCCGAAGGTAATGGAAGGTACGGGCCTAACATCGTATTCCTTGGCTTTAAGCCAAACCTTCATGACGTCTGTCACCCACAAGGAACATGTGTCACCGATGTTCAGACAATAGGAACTCTGAATTGTCATGAAATATCTTGTCATTCAATTAATTATCGTTGTAACTTTACCATAATAGTTTACTAGTTGTAGAAAATGGCTCAGATAGTTGATGAGTGGCTACGAAAGGATGGCCTTAGAATTGAATAAACTAGGAAAAAAATTAGGAACAGCTTTATTATTTAACGAATACAAAGCCGCGACGTTTCGGCGTAAGCCTTAATCATACAAACACATAAAAAATACACTATTTATCGGGTCTTAGAATTGGTCATTTAAACATTTACCACCTGCTAGGGAAACTTTCTGAAGTTAATCATAACTTCCATGTCTTTGGAATTCCCTATGGATAACACCTGAGATATTGCAAGTCATGATAGAAAGAGATCAGGCCCACAAAAATAAGGAATTCACTAGCTACGGATTACTTAGAAATAGAGTTCAGTACTTAATTAGGCAAGAAAATAAAAATTACTTTAAGAACCTAGTTCAGAATAAATCAGACAGTAAGTCTGTCTGGAAAGTAATTAACATTCTTGAAAACAAGTCTGTTTGTTTGTCTGTCTCTGTCTGTCTGTCTGCCTCCTCTCTCTCTCTCTCTCTCTCTCTCTCTCTCTCGTGTGTGTACCTGAAACAGTAATTGAACTACATCCGCTATTCGTTTTTTTTTACGTTTTGTCTTCTCTATCTCAATATTTATCTTAATGAATGAAGGCATAATTACAAAGCTGCACGCTCATACATTGTCCGTCTATCTGTCTGCCTGCTCTCTCTTCCCCCCCCCCCTCTCTTGTGTGTACCTGAAACAGCCGAACTACATCCGTTATTCGTTTTGTTACGTTTTGACTCATCTTTATCTCAGTATTTCTCTTAAGGCACTCTTAAGACAATGAATGCACAGTTACATAGTTGCACTCGCATACAACTCGAAAGCATCTGCATATAGCGCCCAATGGCGATCAAAGAAAAAGTGGATAGATGCGGGTGAAAGACACACTGAGAAAACATGACAGCTGCCCAGTCCACTCACCTTACACTGGACCGATATCTGAAACTCTCTGCGACGCTAACGGCTTAAGCAGACAGATAAGAAGAAGAATTACAACTCTCTTAGCTGTGTAATTTTCTTTCCATTTGAGAACCATCATTTCATCTTGACCCACGTCATGACTTGCACGCGAACCAAGGTTAAAAAAAAAAAGTATTCCCGAGAACAGACAGCATAAGTGATCGTTTATTACAAGAAGTGGGTACGCATGGAGATAAAGTATTAACACAATATTCTCCAGCTTCAGTTTCCTTATGTGTTCCTGCATTCGTGATCTTCTCCAGCCAGTCGTTTCAGCTCATTCTTTCTTTGTCTGCTTGTTGTTTTAATCATTCTTTTCTTTTTCCTGAGTTTTTATTTATTTATTTATTTTTTGGTTGATAATATCTTGTGGTACCGGGTTCAGTCCCAGAGGTGGGTTTTTTTTCTGGTACTCAAAAAAGGCCCCAGAATCTTAAAATGGGTACCAGAGAAATCTGAGAAGGTAAATGCTGTCAGGCGTAAAATGACCACATCATACTTTCATGTGCCGAAGGTAATGGAAGGTACGGGCCTAACACCGTGTTCCTTGGCTTTAAGCCAAACCTTCATGACGTCTGTCACCCACAAGGAACATGTGTCACCGATGTTCAGACAATAGGAACTCTGAAATGTCATGAAATATCTTGTCATTCAATTAATTATCGTTGTAACTTTACCATAATAGTTTACTAGTTGTAGAAAATGGCTCAGATAGTTGATGAGTGGCTACGAAAGGATGGCCTTAGAATTGAATAAACTAGGAAAAAAATTCGGAACAGCTTTATTATTTAACGAATACAAAGCCGCGACGTTTCGGTGTAAGCCTTAATCATACAAACACATCAAAAATACACTATTTATCGGGTCTTAGAATTGGTCATTTAAACATTTACCACCTGCTAGGGAAACTTTCTGAAGTTAATCATAACTTCCATGTCTTTGGAATTCCCTATGGATAACACCTGAGATATTGCAAGTCATGATAGAAAGAGATCAGGCCCACAAAAATAAGGAATTCACTAGCTACGGATTACTTAGAAATAGAGTTCAGTACTTAATTAGGCAAGAAAATAAAAATTACTTTAAGAACCTAGTTCAGAATAAATCAGACAGTACGTCTGTCTGGAAAGTAATTAACATTCTTGAAAACAAGAGAAAGCATTCTGACTTGCAGAGTTCTAATCATGTTCCCACTTGTGAAGAGTTCAGCAATCACTTCAGAGAAAACGTCAGTATCTTAAAATCTTCACTACCAACCCTTTCTTGTGACTTAAGTGAATTAAATAAATCTGTATGTAGCAAATCTGCAAATCTAAAGCAACCCAATATTCCTTTCATGTCAGTTAGTGAAGTTTACAATTATCTTTCATCTTTAAAGAACAACAACACCTCAGGACTTGATGAAATTAGCAACAAGATATTACGCTACTCAGCCCCAGTAATTACAGATACACTAACATACATTTACAATCAGTGCATTGCACATTATCATTTTCCGCAGGCTTTTAAAATTGCAAAAATATATCCCCTTTTTAAATCTTGTTCAGAGAAAAATCTCTCAAGCTATAAGTCAGTTTCCATTCTATCGACATTGTCAAAACCACTAGAAAACACATACAAAAAAAAAACAACCTTACAACACATGCTAGAAAACGATTTGATTGTTGACTGTCAGTCAGGTTTTAGACCAAAACATTCCTGCCTCACAGCTCTCACAAAAATGACAGAATGTTGTTATAAACGATGATAAATTATGTGGTGCTGTCTTTGTTGAATTTTAAAAAAAAGCACTTGACATGATTGATGACATCTTTGTTAGAAAGCCTGAGACTTATACATTACACCCTGACTTGACAAAATTGATTACATCTTTTATTTTTAACAGACAACAGGTAGTTTCCCTCAAAAACTCTATGTCAAGTCCATCTGTGGTTGATAATGGTGTTCCTCTCCTTTTCACCATCTACATCAGTGATCTTCCACTTCATCTAAAAAATCATCTTGTGACCTTTTTGCTGATGACTGCACAGTTTACATTAGTGAAAATGACTGTATTAACCTTGAGTCTTCAAATTGAAATAAACAGTCTAATTAACTGGAGCAACAACAAAAGAATGCTAAAAAACATCAACAAAACAAAATCCATGCTCATTACAACAAGACAGAAATTAACAAATTCACCAACAACAACACTACTGGAACTTCAGAGAATGTTAGTGAACATAAAACTCTAGGTTTCATGACTGACCACCACCTCAGCTGGAGTCATCATGTAGACAATCTTAATCAAACTCACTGCACAAAAAGTTTACCAATTTACTCAAATTAAACATTTTCTTGACAGGACCAGAAGAATATACTACGTATCACAGATACAAACACACTTGGACTACTGTTTCACAATCTGGGATGGTTGTTTCATGTCAAACATGAAAAGACTTTATTCACTTAAAAAACGAGCAATAAGGTTATGGATGACAAACATGCAGCACATATTACAAATTGGGACAAACATCTTGATATTCTACCCCTTAAAAAGGGATTGGATTTCTTTTCAACAAGGACACGTTAATTCATAAAATTCTATCGCACCCTATCTGTGGTCGCTGTTTAATTTCAGCCCAAAACGCTGTCAACTTTTAAACAATTGTATTCTCCCAAAACCAAGGCTTGATATCTTTAAAAAAAGCTTCTCTTCTTCAGCTGCCTACCTTTGGAATACCCTACTAACTTATGTAAAACTTACAAGTAAATTCGTTCTTATAACTTCAGACTTTGTCAACATCTGTTTGATATGGACTATATGCCTCCCTAAGCAGTGTCTAAAGTAGTTTAAAGTATGGTTTGATTGTTGTATTTTTAACAGTTTTTCTATAAATTTTAGTTTTGAATAAATGTAAGAATGCAAGTTTATTCCATGCTGTTGCATAAATCAGAGTGTGAAGTGTATGGACAAGAGATAAGTTTATTATTTATTTGTGTAATAATTTATGTCTTCGTGATTATTAATGCTCATTAATAAATGCTGAATGACTGTGACTGGGTGAAAGCTGTATGATGAAGGGCAGAATGTTAGACGGGCCTGCGTGCCCAATTCTTAACCCTTTGAAAATAAAGTATGTTCGTTCGTTTGTTCCTCGGTGTGCCTTAATGGCAAGGAAAGGAGAATTTTACATTTACCTTATCATTATAGAAGAAAATGAATTCTGACCTTCTTCTTCTCCTTCTAGAAGAAAATGAATTCTAACATTCTTCTTCTATTTCTAGAAGAAAATGAATTCTGATCTTCTTCTTCTCCTTCTTTGTGCACCTGCTGAATTCAGAAGCTTTCCAGGCCTTTGAGACTCGTTGCCGCAGACAAGACATCTTATCTTATCTTATATCTTATATCCTTCCCGTGCCGTTAAACGTCACATAGGGCTCGCAAAGTAGTTCGCTAATTTTTCCTGTCTTCAGCGAGTCTTTCAACCTCATCAAAGGATTTTATGCCTGTTAATTTGGCCTCTCTTAATTTAATAATGTCCTCTTCAGAGTTTCACGCGGTCTGCCTCTTTTTCTTCGGCCTGTTGTGTTCCACCTGATAGCTTGTTTTGGGATTCTCTGATCATTTCTTCTCATCAAGTGACCAACATATGTCCATCTCCTTTTCCTGATCACCCATGAGACTGGTTGTTGTTCAGTCATCTGTCTTATCTCTGCATTGTTCTTGAATTCATTCCACTTGATGCCGAGTATTTTCCTTAGGCATTTGTTTTCAAAAGAGTCTAATTTCTTTTCTATTTCTTTAGTTGTTTTCCAGCTTTCACATGCATA
Organism: Achatina immaculata; assembly: GCA_009760885.1. Classification (NCBI taxonomy): domain Eukaryota; kingdom Metazoa; phylum Mollusca; class Gastropoda; order Stylommatophora; family Achatinidae; genus Lissachatina; species Lissachatina immaculata. The sequence goes on from CM019713.1 coordinate 37,920,470, forward strand.
AATGAGGGTGGATATTACATTTGAATTGAATACTCTTAACCTGGTTTTTGTGCTTATAACTTTTGAATTCCATATGTTCTCAAGATTCTTGAAGATTGATGCTGCTTTTGCAATTCTGATTCTAACTTCCTTTCTAGTAGGACAAAACAAAAATAATGAAAATTCCCATCAATCAAAATGGAAAAACACATATTACAAATTGGGACAAACATCTTGATATTCTACCCCTCAAAAAGGGATTGGACTTCTTTTCAACAAGGCCACGTTAATTCATAAAATTCTATCGCACCCGATCTCTGTGGTCGCTGTTTAATTTCAGCCCAAAACGCTGTCAACGTTTAAACAATTGTATTCTCCCAAAACCAAGGCTTGATATCTTTAAAAAAAGCTTCTCTTCTTCAGTTGCCTACCCTTGGAATACCCTACTAACTTATGTAAAACTTACAAGTAAATTCGTTCTTATAACTTCAAACTTTGTCAACATCTGTTTGATATGGACTACATGCCTCCCTAAGCAGTGTCTAAAGTAGTTTGAAGTATGGTTTGATTGTTGTATTTTTTAACAGTTTTTCTATAAATTTTAGTTTTGAATAAATGTAAGAATGCAAGTTTATTCCATGCTGTTGCGTAAATCAGAGTGTGAAGTGTATGGACGAGAGATAAGTTTATTATTTATTTGTGTAATAATTTGTGTCTTCATGATTATTAATGCTCATTAATAAATGCTGAATGACTGTGACTGGGTGAAAGCTGTATGATGAAGGGCAGAATGTTAGACGGGCCTGCGTGCCCAATTCTTAACCCTTTGAAAATAAAGTATGTTCGTTCGTTTGTTCCTCGGTGTGCCTTAATGGCAAGGAAAGGAGAATTTTACATTTACCTTATCATTCTAGAAGAAAATGAATTCTGACCTTCTTCTTCTCCTTCTAGAAGAAAATGAATTCTAACATTCTTCTTCTCCTTCTAGAAGAAAATGAATTCTAACATTCTTCTTCTCCTTCTAGAAGAAAATGAATTCTAACATTCTTCTTCTCCTTCTAGAGGAAAATGAATTCTGATCTTCTTCTTCTCCTTCTTTGTGCACTTGCTGAATTCAGAAGCTTTCCAGGCCTTTGAGACTCGTTGCCGCAGACAAGACATCTTATCTTATCTTATATCTTATATCCTTCCCGTGCCGTTAAACGTCACATAGGGCTCGCAAAGTAGTTCGCCAATTTTTCCTGTCTTCAGCGAGTCTTTCAACCTCATCAAAGGATTTTATGCATGTTAATTTGGCCTCTCTTAATTTAATAATGTCCTCTTCAGAGTTTCACGCGGTCTGCCTCTTTTTCTTCGGCCTGTTGTGTTCCACCTGATAGCTTGTTTTGGGATTCTCTGGTCATTTCTTCTCATCAAGTGACCAACATATGTCCATCTCCTTTTCCTGATCACCCATGAGACTGGTTGTTGTTCAGTCATCTGTCTTATCTCTGCATTGTTCCTGAATTCGTTCCACTTGATGCCGAGTATTTTCCTTAGGCATTTGTTTTCAAAAGAGTCTAATTTCTTTTCTATTTCTTTAGTTGTTTTCCAGCTTTCACATGCATAGATGAGGGTGGATATTACATTTGAATTGAATACTCTTAACCTGGTTTTTGTGCTTATAACTTTTGAATTCCATATGTTCTCAAGATTCTTGAAGATTGATGCTGCTTTTGCAATTCTGATTCTAACTTCCTTTCTAGTAGGACAAAACAAAAATAATGAAAATTCCCATCAATCAAAATGGAAAAATACACATAGAAGGGACAGATATTGAAGAAGTCAATTAATTTGCATACCTTGGCAGCTACATAGACCAGGATGGTGACACTAGAAAGGAAGTTAGAATCAGAATTGCAAAAGCAGCATCAAGACAAGACATGTCTCCACAATAATTAGTGTATGAGTATATAACTATACACGGAGCCACTGCAGTAAAGCTGTGATATCAAAATGTATAAACTAGGGGGAAAAAAGTAGGAACAGCTTTATTATTTAATGAGTACTCGTTAAGTAATAAAGCTGTTCCTACTTTTTTCCTACTTTATACATTAAGACACATCTCCATTCCTCTCCGTACTGGATCTTTTCTTGCCAACTGTCGATTTACAAGAGAGCGTATACCTTCTTCTAAGTTGTCTCGTCAATGTTGTCTAAGTCTATCTCTTGGTCTATCCCTTTTCATCACTTCTGTATAGGTCACCTTTGGTTGTCTATTCGCTTAGTACATAAAACTCGGTGTTTACGGCGCCATTTACGACACTCGGCAACGGAAGACTAATGAAGATGGATGTGATAATATAACAAGAATGCAAGATAACCGTATCCAAATGGTGAACCTTTGTAGCGGAAAGGATGCCATAACTGAGAAACAACTCAACTGCCTAAGACTTTCCCTATCAGCTCTTCCAGGTCTGGAAAGAGCTTATGAGAAACCAGGCCACGTGGAAAGCTATTCTATATACAAGGATGAAATATGTGTAGAGGAGAAAAAGATCAGAATTTTAAGACGAGAGATGGACGGAAAGGAGGTTAATCATGCAACGTAATATTGTTTGGTATTACTGGGTTTACGTACGCATATCCTACAATGTTTGGCGTTAATGAGACCAGATATACAAATCCGACATTGGTTGGTGTAACTGAGAGCAGATACGCGTATCCAACATTGTTCGATGTTACTGAGACCAGATGTACAAATCCGACATTGTTTGAGATTACTGAGACCAGATATAGAAATCCGACATTGTTTGAGATTACTGAGACCAGATATACAAATTCGACATTGTTTGAGATTACTGAGACCAGATGTACAAATCCGACATTGCTTGGTGTTACCGAGACAAGATATAAAAAAATTCGGCATTGTTTGGATCACTGAGACCAGATACACGTATCCAACATTGTTTGACCCTGAGACCAGCTTGGGTAATTCAGTATTATTTGATGTACTGAGAGCAGATACGCATATTCAACATTGCTTGAGGTTAATGAGACCAGATATACAAATCCGACATTGTTTGGTGTTACCGAGATCAGATATACAAATCCAGCAGTGTTCGATGTTATTGAGACCAGACAGGGTAATTCAATATTATTTGATATTACTGAGAGCATATATGCAAATCTAACATTGTTTGTATCACTGAGGCCAAGTGCCCAAAATCCAACAGTCAGCTATGGCAGAAACTACATAGCAAAATAACATTCGGCAAGTTCCACAATTCCTACCTTCTACCAATTACAGAATTGTCTCTTAAGACGAAATCATAGTTTCTACGCCAATATCCTTTTTTCCGTTACTATACTGGCTCGTATATAAAGTGTACTCTGATATGCTTCACATTGTAGGTAAATATTCATCTTTTATCAGAAGAAGTATAATTAAACAGATAGCACAATACCATTGGCGAGATCGAGAACAGATGTATTAAAGCGAATCAAATCATTGATCAAATGACACCTTTTTTTTTTGTAAAACAAAAAATATCTCAACTGAAACAAAACTAGCATTGTACAACACATAATTTTATTTTCAATGTCAGACATGGACACTAATAGCCAAACACAGAAGGATAATCATCACTAGAGAAATGATATGTTTATGGAAAATACTAAATGTCACAAGAAGAGACCAAACAAAAAATAACACGATCAGGGCAAAGGTTGAGGTAACATCGGTATTCCACTACATACAGAAGCAGCAAGTCAAATGGTTTGACCATGTTACACGGTTACCACCAGACAGTATATCACAGACAACATTCACACTAAGATTTGTAGGTAACAGCGTCTACGCAGGGGATCTTATCTCATATCTTATATCCTTCCCGTGCCGTTAAACGTCACATAGGGTTCGCAAGGTAGTTCGCCAATTTATCCTGTCTTCGGCGAGCTTTTCAACCTCGTCAAGGGATTTTATGCCTATTAATTTAGCCTCTCTTAACAATGTCCTCTTTAGAGTTTCACGCGGTCTGCCTCTTTTTCTTCGGCCTGTTGTGTTCCATTTGATAGCTTGTTTTTGATATTCTCTGATCGTTTCTTCTCATCACGTGACCAACATATGTCCATCTCCTTTTCCTGATCACCCATGAGACTGGTTGTTGTTCAGTCATCTGTCTTATCTCTGCATTGTTCTTGAATTCATTCCACTTGATGCCGAGTATTTTCCTTAGGCATTTGTTTTCAAAAAAGTCTAATTTATTGTCTATTTTTTTTAGTTGTTTTCCAGCTTTCGCATGCATAAATGAGGGTGGATATTACATTTGAAGTGAATAGTCTTAACTTGGTTTTATGTGCTTATAACTTTTGAGTGCCGTATGTTCTCAAGATTCTTGAAGATCGATGCTGCTTTTGAAATTCTAATTCTAACTTCCTTTCCTGTGTCACCATCCTAGTCTATATAGCTGCCAGGGTATGCAAATTGACTGACTTCTTCAATATCTGTCCCTTCTACGTGTATTTTTCCATTTTGATTAGTCGCAAAATATGGAGGGAGGAAATTACAGGAGCATTAAATATCCCATCATATGATGCATATCGTCGGGCGTTATCAAGGAAGGAAACAACATAAGACGGGAGAAGACAAGACAAGAAAAGACGCAAATGTCGATTTACCTCTTCCACAGCGGAATGATATAGCCGGTATGTAGCACTACTTTCAGCTTCTGAAGACAAGACTGATATCATTCACGCTGCCCTTTTCACTCTTTTCTCTTAACTAGTTTTGACTTTTTTTTCTAATTTCATGTTATTGCGGGGGGGGGGGGGGGGGGGGTCATAATCGAGAAACACGGACGGATAATCAAGAATCACTGAGGTACCATCATGAAATACAAAAGTGCCGTCAATAAACATAAAGATGTCATTAAGAATCACAAAGTTACCGTCCAGAGACATAAACATATAATTCATTTCGATCCTATGGGGTATTTTGAATTGTTTCTAGTGATTCCATTACTTGGAACAGAGATCGTCTCTAGTGATTCCATTATTGGAAACAGAGATCGTCTCCAGTGTTTCCATTACAAGAAACAGAGATCGTTTTTAATGTTCCAATTACTAGAAACAGACATCATCCCTAATGTTTCCATCACTAGTAACAGAGATCGTCTTTAATGTTCCCATTACTAGAAACATACATCATCCCTAGTGTTTTCATCACTAGAAACAGAGAAAGTCTTTAGTGTTCCCATTACTAATAACAAAGATCGTTTTTAGTGTTCCCATTACTAAAAACAGAGGATTGATCACCATTCATTCATTCATTTGCAGATCCCTTGCTGAACTTTGCCTCCCAAAGTAGGCCTCTCGGTTGTGAGCAAGATGGTCTGCTGCTGCGGCATCTATTTACAGATCGTCAACGATGTCTTGCAGCCATCTTCGTTTTGGTCTTCCTCTTTTTCTTTTTCCCATTATGTATCCTTCCACGACGGTCTTCTCTAAATTATCATGACGTTTAATGTGTCCAAAATATTTAAGTTTTCTCTCTTTAATCCTCTTTACTAGCCAGCCTTCTTCAATATTAATCTCTTGTAGTATAGATATATTTGTTATTGCTGATCTTGCAGCCATCTTCCTTTTGGTCTTCCTCTTTTTCTTTTTCCCATTATGTATCCTTCCAATACGGTCTTCTCTAAATTTTCATGACGTTTAATGTGTCAAAAATATTTAAGTTTTCTCTCTTTAATCCTCTTTACTAACCAGCCTTCTTCAATATTAAGCTCTTGTAGTATAGATATATTTGTTCTTGTTTGTGTCCACGATATTTGGAGAACTCTTCTGTAGCATTTACATTCAAAGGCATTTATGTGTTTCTCAGCTGTTTTGTTAAGTGTCCAGGTCTCACAGGAATATGTTGCGATGGGAAAGATGCATGCCCTTAAAAATCTTATTTTTGTGGTTCTGTCTGCTCCTCTCCACAGATTCTTTATTTGTTTTACTTTCTGAAGAGCGATAGATGTCCTCCTTTTAATTTCCCTCATTGTATCTCCATTATTAGTTAGTAGTGATCCACGGTAAAGCCCACTGCTGGCGAGATTCTTCAACTGCCGTGCGTGGAGCGGTGCTTCTCCCGGCCAATGAAGAAAGGTGCAAATGGGGTTGCCACGCGGCATCACTGTGGAAAAGGTGGTAGAAAGGATAAAGCAAAGCAAACAGTCAAATCACGGCACCTCTGGTCTGGAGGTCGGCCACGTCCTGAATGCATTTATATTGGGTGGAATGCATGAACCAGCTTAACCAAGAGGTTAAGACACTGCTGGCGAGACTCTTCGAATGCCGCGCGAGGAGTGAAGCTCCTCCTGGTCAAGGAAGAAACTGCGGAAAAGAAGTAAGGGTTGCTGAGCGGCGCCGATGTGAAAGGGTGAAGGAGAGGATAAAGTGAAGTTTAGTCGGTATCTCCAGTAGTATCGCTGCGAGAGCTACACATACCACGGCATCTCTGCTCTAGAGGTCGGCCACGTCCGAAATACACCTACACTGGTGAGATATGCCTAAACCAGCACACACCAGGGGTAAAACTTGATGGCCGGGCATGTCACGCCACCTCCGCTCTTGAGGTCGGTCACGCCCAATATACACCCATAATGGAGAAAAATGCCTAAACCGGCTCATACCAGGGGTGGAACTTGAAGGCTAAGCATGTCGAGCTATCTCTGCTCTAGAGGTCGGTCACATCCCAAACACGCCCATACTGGGATAATATGCCTAAACCAACTCAACCCAGGGGTGGAAGTCACTAGTGGCGAGGATTCGTCCTCCTGGACAAAAGCTCCATCCTGGTCACAACTAGGAAGGGTAGCGGCCACGACCACAAAATGCTGAAGTCGGAGACACTGGACCAGGGCAGTCTAGATAGGCAACCACCTCTCACCCGGCGGGGATGTATGCGTATCCTAATCACGCTGAGGTTTTCCGGTGAGAGAGTCCAACACTGGGCTGGATGGGCAACCACCTCTCACCCGGCGGTGATACACGGGTATCTCAAAACACGTCGAGGTTTTCCGGTAAGAAGGTCCAACTCTGGCCTGGGTGGGCTACCACCTCTCATCCAGCGGGGATATACTGATATCCAAAACACGTCGAGGTTTTCCGGTGAGAAAGTCCAGCTCTAGACTAAACTGGTGCAACGAAAACCACAGCGTCACGCAATCCCGCTTCTGAGACCCACCAAGAATACAGGCTCAAGCCCTGAGATACTCTGAACCTCTTGTGGTCCTCTCGGGGATCTCGTGTGGTCCTTTCGGGGACCACACGGGGGACCACGGGACTTAATGAGGACCACAGGAGTTAATTCAGTAGTGTTACAGGGCGGTCTTGGTGGCAGAAGCGAACGAAGAAGAAATAGTGATCCAAGATATTCAAAACTCTCCACGTCTTCTAGTTTTGCCTCATTGATACATATTTCAGCTGCCTTGTTTGTTTTGTCAGTTGTCATCAATTTAGTTTTCTTTGCATTAAGATAGAGGTTCTGCTCTTTGCTGTTCTTATAGACTGACATAATTAGTTTTTCCATTCCTTTTTGTGTTGTGGACAGTAATACTGTGTCATCAGCACATCTAATCTCTGGTATTTCATAACCTCCAATGGAATGATCACCGGGACCGGAAAAAAAAACCTGACCTAGGTCCTATCCCACTCCCCATTGGTGCTCCGAGCAACAGACTCAGCGAGGGGCTAACAAGGTAAGGATAATACTGATATCCGTTGAGAAAGTTTGCTGATTGTGGGTGCACTCCGTGTCATCAAACAGACCACAGTAATCCACTTGCGAACTAGCAGGTTTTCCGCGTTTCAGCCACTTCACGGCTTCGGCTGCTAAGACTGTCTCACTAGCAAGCAACAACAACAACAACGGCAACGTCGGTTCGTGTTCGTGCAATAAATGTTGCGTGTGTTGCAAGTTACAAGTGTGTTACAAGAAAAGCGGAAACATACAAATATCTAGGCCCAACCTTCAACGGAAGCAACATAGTAAGCGAGATAATTAAAAGCAGAGTAGAGATAGGGAATAAATGTATGAACTAGGAAAAAAAAAAGTAGGTACAGCTTTATTACTTAACGGGTGTACTCGCTAAGTAATAAAGCTGTTCCTACTTATTTCCTAGTTTATACATTTTGGTATCACAGCTTTACTGCTGTGGCTCCGTGTGCTGTTATATACTTATATGCTAATTATTGTGTGTTACTAGATAGGAAACACAATTTACTTCGCCTTGCAAAACCTGTTAAAATCCAAAATCCTCTCCCAAAACAGGAAAATAATCTAAAAAACTATAAGAAGAGCAACCGTCATATATGAATCAGAAACGTGGAATACCAAAAAAAAAAACCAGAAAAACGGATGAACAACTATTGCAGATCTTCGAGAACAAGATCCTAAGAAGAATCTATGGGCCCACAAAATATTCCACAGTGGAGAATGGAGAGCTAGAAAGAACACCGATCTGGACAGCTTATTTAAATCCCAATCTTGAAACTGAACAGACTTACGCTGTCTAGGCCATATAGAAAGAACGGAAGAGAACAGACAAACGAAAATGATGTATGTACAAGAGATGAGGGAAACAAGACCCGGGGGGGGGGGGGAGACCAAGACAGAGATGGAAAGACAACACAGAAGGATATAAAGGAAATTGGTGTTACCAACTGGAGAGAAAAGATTAGGAATTGGGAGGAATGGAGGCGAACTTTGTATGCAGCAATGAGCCTTAATGGCTCGGAAAGGTGAAGAAGAAGAAGAAGAAGAAAAAGAAGAAGAAGAAGAAGAAGAAGAAGTGTTATTCGTTCCTATCAGGTTCCGTCTCACGGACAGCTGAGTATACAGGCAGTCCCTGCTTCCCTACTGAGCTTCCGTTTCGTTCTTTACCGTCAATGGACCGGCTTGTTTCAAAACATGAAAATAAATCTGAGTGGACCTATAATATTTTGCACAGCCCTTAAAATATATAGTTTCACGCTAAAGAATTAGGCAAGGACTTGGTTACATTGATAAGAGGAATAATATCCAGATCCACAGAACAAAAAAAAGCAAGAAACTGTAGTAAGTCGAAGACGTGAACATCCGGGCAGTATCTTCAGCTTCGTGAAGTGCTTGTAAACCAAAGAAAAAAACTCACAAACCTCTGGCAGTCATGACCCAGAAGGGCCGAAATGCTTCTCTGAGTGGGAGAGGAAGGGAAGGGGGGTGTACTTCTCGGATGATCTGAGGAACTGTTTTGTTGTTTTGCTTTCCACAACAGAGTATGACTATGCGAAAGAGGCAGAGCGAAGGATAGCTGCAGACAATCAGAACTTTGCTGAAAAGACCGAGCTGTGTACAACCAATGCGCCACTGACACCAACATCCAACACATTATGAGCAACGCTGAGGTTAAAGGCTGAGCACGTGAGAGAGTGTCCTGAATGGCAAGGAAGCCCATCTCTAGGCCAACAGCAGAGCATCGCCCTTCGTCAAGTTTCATAACAGAGAATGTATTTTCCAAGTAATATTTGTAAATTTAAAACAATATGTCACTGGACCCAGTAGTTAAATTTTTTAAAAAAAGAATCGCCATAAAATTGGATGTCGGAAGGCAGGGACTGCATAAATACATCGATATTATTTTGCATTTTTTTTCTCCTTCTCTTTTTTTCCTATTGATAATTCATGCCTTTTTTTGCTTTTGTTTAGCATGTTTCACGTCCAAACTTATTATAAAGGCGTTTGAAGCATACGATTTTATGATATATTTACTCTAAAGTTTTGTATTTCGCAAGAAAGATTTGATACTCATTCTAGAAAGTGATTTTCTTCTACAGCTATAATCCCTGTTCATTTATTAATTCTCATAAAGGATCTCATCCTTATTTTCTCTTTCCTTTACGCTTAATCTTTTCATTATCTTGGAATCTCATTTTAAATCCTTTCTTATTAATTTTTTAAGACGTTATAATCCTAATGTTTATCGCCTTCTCCGCGAGTGAATTAATTTCCCTTCACATAATTTCTCCCCCTTTCTGGTTTTTTTTTTGAACATCTCATTACGACGGGTTCTAATCTCTCTTCCGCCTCATCTTTGTTGTTAAGTCCCAAACTAAGAAGAAGAAACAGAATCTACGAGTTTGTTTGTTTGTTTGTTTGTTTGTTTTCCTATTCCCGTTAAATGGTGTATTTTAGAAAAAGGATGCCCAACCTTCTACTCGGCAATTTATAATTCTCACGGCTCGACGATCAGCGAGTGATATGAATATTACTACAAAAGTACGTGTCACTGTTCACATCCTTAAGTCGGCACTATTAGCTTCTCTTGCCAATCACGCTTTTGTTGACTTCAAAGGCCACTGAGATCCGACGACGAGTGGGCCGCCAAGTCTAATGGCCGTCTTTTCAGTAGCGTTCGATCCTGCCAACTTGATTGAGACGTCGTAAGTAATGGTGGAGAGTAGCAGAGTTTTTTTTCACACTTTGATTTAAAAGTTCATCTACAGACTGAAAAGTAGTCTTGAAAAGAGCTGAAAGGAGAAAAAAGGTCTTTAATTTAATTTATCACTGGTATGGTACGAGGAAAGGATTTATACACAGAATATATGAGTTCAAAAATTTCTTTGCTGAAAGATGACTTTACCTAATTTGAGCCTGATTTTTTAGCTCCCCCCCCCCCCTCAAAAAGAAATAGCAACTGGAGTCGCCAAAGCTGTTGTTAAAAAATGACTTTACTTAAGAAAGTCTGATACTCACTAAAAAAAAAAATCGATTTATTTGATTTTCTATCAAACAGTTCATCTTCTTCTTCTACTCTGAGCAGCTGCTGAGTTCAGCAGATTTCCGAACCACTGAGGCTCACTGCATGTTTCCACTTAATCTCTGTTCTTGATCTTTTCTTGCCAATTGTCGATTCCAAGTTAACACAAATATCTTATTCTAGATTGTCTCTCATTCATTGTCTAGGTCTACCTCATGGTCCGTCCCTTTTCATCACTTCTGTATAGGCCATCTTTGTTTTGTCTATCCTCCTCCATTCTCTTTGAATGCTCCGAACTCCGTGTTGCTTTTCATAATGACTCTCATAAGAGGGGGGGGGTAACTTGTGCATTTCTTTATTCTTGTCTTTTATTGTTGTGTTATATGGTCTCTTACCGATCCATAAATTCTTCGTAGGTGTCTGTTCTCAAATGTTTGTATTTGATTTTCGTCATATTTAGTTGTACTCCGTGTTTCTGATCCATATAGAATCCTGCCATACATAAACAGCCCAACAGTTGAATAAACAGGCATAGAATAAATAACATATTTTTTGTTCTCTGTGGAAGAATGTTTTTTTCTAATGGAGAATGTTTAAGAGGAGCCGGAGATACACAAAAAAAAATTGTAAAAAAAAAATAAGAGAGAGAGGGGATGTACTTTCAAACGACATGCAGTGAAAAGAGGGGGCACTGAAAGTATAGCAACAGGGAAAAATAGAGGGAAGAAGAGCTAGGGGAAGACCAAGAGAAATGATACTGGACAGTCTGACGAGAGATGATGTTAGAGGAGATCACCAACTGAGCTAACGGCCTGCGTGAAGGATCGTATACTTTGGAGAAGAGCCAACGCCAGTCGGCATGGCACATCATGGTGATGATGATGATGATGATGATCATGATGATGGTGTGAAAGAACTCTACATATCCGTATGAAAAGGTTCAGAGAGCCCTGCCATGCCAGAAAGGCACGTAGGAATCTGGTGTTGATGCATGTGAGTTTCTTTCACATGTGGACACACAAGACGGCAAAATGGTCAGCATCACCCCAGGCTGTCTTTCCTTCCCCAGGGAAAGAATGAGCCCGGAATCCATTCTTAAAACTGGGTTACTGAAGCATCTCCTGTCGGATTCAAACCACCTATCTTTGCATTGAGAAACGAGTGCATTGTCCACTTCGCAACTCTTGCGCCCGGTGAGCATGCGTTGAAGAAAAAAATGAGTGGATTATTTAAAATATAAAGGAATGTGGTTAACATTGATGAAATAGTTCTCGTTAAGGTATGTAAAATCTTGACATTTCGTATATAATATTGGTGAAACTGCAGTATCCAAGTGTAACAGATTTATACATGTTTGAAGGCAAAGGACAGGTGTTTCTGGAAAAACCCTTAAGGAAGCCACATGTGCCTTGAGCACTTAAGGTTCAGAGAGACAGAGATAGATAGATAGAGATAGATAGATGGACAGACAGACAGACAGACAGACAGATAGACAGATAGATAGATAGATAGATAGATAGATAGATAGATAGATAGATAGATAGATAGATAGATAGATAGATAGATAGATAGATAGATAGATAGATAGATAGATAGATAGATAGAGATAGAAAGAGAGAGAGAGAGTATGCAGGGAAACTTTGCCTTTTAGGTGTACCCGGTTCTGCCCGGGTAAATAGCGTCCAAGGAAACCTCTACCAACATTTAAGAAATGTCATTAGCTGAACGGATAAATTATTCTCCAGAATGTCGCTAAGAATTTTTTAATGAACGAATACCGACAATTAAAATCCGTGAGCTAATTTTCAAATCAAGTTCACAATACTAAACGAACACATTAAAAGCCAAGGAATCACAATCTTATTAACGAAAATAAATAAATATCCAATTCACTATAATATTTTATGGCATTAGTAGATACTTTTTGATCCAGTACAGTTCATTTCACCGATGGAATTAGAATACATGAAGTAAAAACAGGTATCTTTGAAATCATTTATTTATTTGCGCCACTGGATCTATATGCAAGTGTATATAGACTTTCGTTGGTATCAGCAAGCAGCTTCTATATTTAAGTGCAGATGAACTAACACTCAGCGAATCAGGCGCCGCTGTCTTCACATGATACTACTCTATATGCGTATTGCTGTCTCGGTAACTGCTTACTACAGCAGAAAAAAGAAGCGTCTTTGGAAATGCACATTTGTGGTCAAGATATTCAGTAAAATCACAAAAGAACTGCAGAAAATTAAAATTCCCCAGTTTTATTCTTAATCTCAAAGAACATCTACTTCGTACACACATTGTCATGAAGGAAAATCAGATTCCCAATATAAAGCCAACACAGGATATACAAAGTAACCCTTTTACAATTAACACTAATAAACATAAACCTAAACCAATACGTTAAAATAAATCTGAACGCTAAGATGTACAACTGTATGGCGTCTTATAAAGCCCAGTATTCTTCACATAACTTCATTGCTGCAGTTAGAGGTTACATTAGTTTTCTTAAAGAAATTTCACGAAGAATACATCTAATTCACAAGAGAATAAGAAGGTACCCTGGTGGTGTAGTGCTTTGTGTACTCGCATGCCGATCAGAAGTTCTTCGATTCGATTTCCTTCTCGGGCGGACATTTTTTCGGACCGAAATGCACTGGGGTTCACCCAGCCTCGGAAAATTGGCAATGGGGTCTTTTCTATGAAAACAAAGCCAGCGAGGACAGATGCTAGCATCACCTTATCTCAAATGCTGTATTGGCGTAAGAATGTGAAGGCGCTAACTTTGAAGGGAGATGGACATATGTCGGTCACGTGATGAGAAGAAACGGTCAGTGAATCCCAAAAACAAGCTATCAAGTGGAACACAACAGGCCGAAGAAAAAGAGGTCGACCAAAAGAAACTCTAAAGAGGACATTGTTAAGAGGGGTCAAATTAGTTGGCATAAAATCCCTTGATGAGGTTGAAGAGCTCGCCGAAAACGGGAAGGATGTAAGATGTAAAAAGACTAACACTTCACATCCCTACAGCATGCACGTGCTACAGAACAAGGGTAAAGAACAATGAAAAGTAACGGAATAAATATTAAAGAAACTCCTCCAGTTCACAACAAAAAACAAATGATATATGAAATATGGTCATTCAGTTTGCGGTAATAAATAATTAAATCTACAATACAAATCTACTGCCAATTATTTCTTTCTTTGTGTGTGATTTCTGCATGGCATCAGAGGATATATCATTTCCTAAAGTAATTCATTTTTCTTATATATATCAATATGTACTAGAATTATCAGTAGATGAAAGTATGAATTGTATACCATGCTGGTGGAAAGAAAGTATTTAAATGAATAAATGTTTATCATTAAAGTCTATGAACCAATTTTGGCGTGCGATTTATTAGATTACTGAGCAAACAGATTAAATTTGAAATATACTTCGTTTTTTTTTCTAAAGGTATTTAAAATCTGATTCACAACATTATCTATCTATCTATCTATCTATCTATCTATCTATCTATCTATCTATCTATCTATATCTATCTATCTATCTATCTATCTATCTATCTATCTATCTATCGACTTGCGTTGGCAATCATGCTTTTCAACAACTTTCTGTCCCGAGTGTTGATTATAAACGTGCTTTCTCGTTAGTCCGCCCAGCATTTGCTCTCTCTCTCTCTCTTTCTCTCTCTTTTTCTCTCTCTTTTTCTCTCTCTCTTTCTCTCTCTTTCTCTCTCTCTCTTTCTCTCTCTCTCTTTCTCTCTCTCTTTCTCTCTCTTTCTCTCTCTCTCTCTCGATCTCTTTTGCCTTCTGTCTTTCCCTTTGTCACAACGTATTCTAGCGTGCCTCTCCTAGAACGTGTTCACAATACAAAGTGAACATATTAACGCAAAAAAAGAGAAAAACTTGTCTCATTCACAATAATAAATATAAAATCCGCTGTGGAAGCACAGTTGTATCTTTCATAGATAAGGAAAGCCAGTACTCTTCTAACCCCCCCCCCCCTCCACCCAAAAAAATCCCTAAAAATATATCAGTGGAGAATACTGATCAATATCATCGGGTGCCGTACCGATGGCTATTGCCGGCCATGTTCCTACATTTCGTGGAATCTGTTTTTCCTAATCATCTCCGTTACCTTTTTCTGTCCCGCGGGATTTGGTTAACCTGATCGGAATAGTTCTCTCTCGCTCTCTCCTGCAGCTTTTTCAGAATTGATACAGACACTGTTGATTTTTTAAAAAAAAATTAATTATTAGCCGTAACCCGTCAACAATGACAAGAAAGATTAGAAAGATTTTTTAAAAGTGTTATTCTACTTTACACCTTAATGTTATTTTACCACCATTATCTCATCTGTTGCTACAATATCAGTATAAATAACAATATGCGTTTGAAATATCATTTTCAAAATACAGAGACATTTCGGCTTGCGATGCATAAGATGCTCACGTGTGAGTTCATGCAAGAATTGTAATTTAATATTTATAAAGGCAGTGAGATCAAAACAAAAAGTATCTGCTAGCGCTAGGATTATCTAGTCTTACCCTATGTCTCAGACGAACATATTGTTAATTAAAACTCAATAGTTTGCGGATATTTTTTTATAGGAAAGACGCTGGCAATGGTTGGGACACGTGCTTCGGATGACAGACAACTCACTACCAAAAATAGCACTAAGATGGACACCACAGGGGAACAGAAGTAAGGGTAGACCAAAGGAGACATGGAGAAGAACAACAGAGAGGATGCTGAGCAATGGAAGGCTTACTTGGCCAAGAGCGGAAAAAAAGGCAAAGGACAGGCGTTTCTGGAAAAACCCTTGCGGAAACCCCATGTGCCTTGAGCACTTAAGGTTCAGAGAGAGAGAGAGAGAGAGAGAAGGAGAGAGAGTATACGGGGAAACTCTCTACTATAGAGAGCGGAACAACACAGTTCCTTCAGATCGTCAGAGGAAGTACTCCTTCTTAGACAAGTATTTCGGCCCTATTAAGAACTCGGCACTAACTGGTTCATGACTCCCCAGAGGTCTTGTGAGTTGTTTTTATTAGTATTATTTTGTCCCATTCCGAAACAGAACCCGCGATCTTCTAACTGACATTGTACTTCGAAGTGCATCTTATCAATTCAGTTAAAGAGGACAGTATTAGACGTAACAAATGAAATTATTTAAGTTCTCATTGCTTTGTTTCGTTTGCTCCACAGCAAACACGAGGCCTTTTCTGCTGTTTCTGAAAGGTCTTTCAATGCCTTTGCTCTTGCTTGTCCCTTCATGCCCATTTGCTTACAAAGTTCTATACTGATGTTGCTATGAATCCTCTCGCTCCAACTTCTACAGCTATCACTTTTGCCCTGACTTCTGCCCCCTGCTTCAGTTGCTTGACCAGATCATTGTACTTCTCCAATTTGAATAAATGCTGCTCCTCTATTCTTGGAGTGGATTGCAATGTCCAGTGGCATTCCTGTGTTCTTGACGACAGTCAGGTATTCTCTTCTTCCTGCTAGGTCCGCTATCATACTCCAGTCGTTTTACAAAATCCAGCTCCTGCATCTGGCCGCACTTTGGTCAAGATGCGACAAAACTGTCTCTTTTTGTGAGATGTGCCCACTATTAAATGATATGTTCTTCCTTTCAAGGACTGTTTCAGTACTGTCCTGCTCTGTTCATTATTTGCGAACTAATTTCGCTTTCTTATATTAATGTGTCTCTTTACTTCTCCTTTCACGTTCACTTGTTCCAGTACTTGTATAATATAAACTTTTTTTTCACCTTCATGAAATTCGACATTGATTCATTTGCATGTCCCTTGCGGAACTTTACCTCCCTAACAGCTCTCTCCTGTAGGTCTATTGGTTGTGAGAAAGATGGCCTGCTGCTGATGCATCCATTCACAGATCATCAACGATGTTTTGCGGCCATCTTCGCCTTGGTCTTCCTCTCTTTTTTTCCCATTATGTACCCTTCCAAGACGGTCTTCTCTGGATTATCATGATGTTTAAAGTGTCCAAAAGAAATACGACATATTCATTGTATATTCACATTAGTAAAAACTGAACTGATATATTGTCTTTGAACTGCTAGCTTAAGGCGGGTAATTTATATGAATATTGTGCTTAACAAGTTTCGCTGCTTTCATTATCTTTGGTTAATTTGCTCTAAAGTTCCACACTGGCGCCTCGTGGGCCCAAATTTATACCCCAGAATAACTCAATCTCATATTTACGTTAACGTTTTCATATCGATCACATGTAGACGCTCATTGTTTGAAATAAAGATCAAAGTCCACCTGCACGCTATTCATTTAACGCCCTTTCAGTTAAACAAAGAGATGATGAAGAAACTGGAACAAGAGAGATGTGGTTTAGGAGCAACAACTTTCGAGGAAAACCAGGGCGGAAAAAAGCGAAAGAAAACACACACACACACACAAATGAAGTTATCATCGGAAAGTTTCAGAACAATGAAAACTTGGTTAAAATTATAAGAAATATACAGACAAACTTTCTTGAGCATGTCATGAGAAGACAAAAGTTAAAAAAAAAATTTTATAATCACCGGAAAATTCAAGGGAAAAAAAGGAGAGGGTGGTCAAGGGAAAACAAATCTTGACTGACTGGCCATGTGGTATGTGAGAAGAACTGCACTGAACTGATCTATAGAAAAAAAAAGAACTGCACACGATGGAGCAGCACGCAGGCTAACGCTCATTAGAACAGCACGTAATGAATGAATGAATTATGCAAGTAAGAAAATAGAACATTAGAAACAATTTTTTTTTTACCGTTAAATCTATCTTTGAACTCCCTCACAGAGCATGGGGATATATCGAACCAAATACTTCCTCTTTTCTGTGGGCTCATAAACAGTGAAACTAATCTCAAAGTCCCTTTCTCAGAGCTACGAAACATGTAATCCATTAATGGCCGTAGTAATTTCTGTACTTCTTTATTTAGCCAGGACTAGTTCTTTAAACGTAACTGGACAGTTTTTAAGTAGAGCCTAATCCAGTGTTTCCCATCTTGGGGCGTAAGCCTCACAGGGCACAATTTAACTATGGCTGGAGGTGGGGGGCACTTAAAGTATGTTATTTTTTTTTCAGAACTTGGTTGACTGTCATGCTGTGGTTGGGGGTGGGGGGGGGGGGGGGGGGAAAGGGGGGAATCAAAATCTTTAATGCGTTGATCTGGAGTTTAGTCACCAAAAAACAAAAGTTAGGAAACACTGGCCTAACCCATTAACTGGTACCACTAGGAGAACCGTGAAAATGGACACCCTAAACGTCTGGCGCGAACAGGAAAGACAGCAGACACCGCCTGTGGCATGGACATCGTCACTTCCTGGATCCAGAAAACTTAACCAGACCGATTCATCTGGTCACCGAAAGAAGGAAAATTCTTGTCACTTCTCTCTTCTACGTCCGTCGGGGCGGGCGTGTTTTGGTGTGAATGTTTCATGAACACACGGCTGCTTGAATGAACAAACAGTGTTGAGAAACAGTGAAACACAGAGGAAAATAAAGAAATGGTGTTTCGTGA
Organism: Achatina immaculata; assembly: GCA_009760885.1. Taxonomy (NCBI): domain Eukaryota; kingdom Metazoa; phylum Mollusca; class Gastropoda; order Stylommatophora; family Achatinidae; genus Lissachatina; species Lissachatina immaculata. Next base: position 37,938,757 of record CM019713.1, read on the forward strand.
GCTGGTGGCGGGAAAAAATAAGCGCATAACAGCTCGGCACTTCAACAATGTGACAGGCTGGAGCAGAGTCTACCATCACATGACGAAGAACCAGAAACCATAAAACCAGTATAATCCACGGAATAAACTGATTACCGAAATAAAATGAACATAATAATAAATATTATTATTATATTACATCACGTTCCGCTTAATGGTTCGAGTAATTTATCGAGTTTGGATTAAACAGAGAATGCTCCATGAATTCATTCACGTTTATTGTTTTATTGGCGGGGACGAAGATGCTGTTCGATTTGGCGATTAGCGACCCGTTGCTGACATTATGGCGCCAGTGCCGGCTAACCATAGCCGACCAAGACCGTGTCCCTACCACATCGTGTATACACCAGTGAAGAGGCTTAGCCTGACTAACGGGGCAGGGATCGCCATAGTACCCGTGGTGGTGGAGTCTGATAAAGAAGTGCTGTACACCCTCTTGTCTTTTTACCTCCATTCAAGGGGCTGTAACCCGCTCCCAATCCGACAGTGTGCTATGTCTCAACATCTTCGCCGCTTCGACTGCAAAATACACCAGCTCACAGCAGTTCGAGCGAGATAACAGAAGAGGAAGAAGACGAAGAAGAAGAAGAATGTTTTATTTGTCATGTAATATATGACATTGTTCAATTTTGTATTCCACTTTATGTAGCTCTTGCATTGTGTTCTTGTATATGAAATATACAGACAAACTTTCTTGAGCATGTCATGAGAAGACAAAAGTTTTTTTAAAAAAAATTTTATAATCACCGGAAAATTCAAGGGAAAAAAAGGAGAAGGTGGTCAAGGGAAAACAAATCTTGACTGACTGGCCATGTGGTATGTGAGAAGAACTGCACTGAACTGATCTATAGAAAAAAAAAGAACTGCACACGATGGAGCAGCACGCAGGCTAACGCTCATTAGAACAGCACGTAATGAATGAATGAATTATGCAAGTAAGAAAATAGAAAATTAGAAACAATTTTTTTTACCGTTAAATCTATCTTTGAACTCCCTCACAGAGCATGGGGATATCTCGAACCAAATACTTCCTCTTTTCTGTGGGCTCATAAACAGTGAAACTAATCTCAAAGTCCCTTTCTCAGAGCTACGAAACATGTAATCCATTAATGGCCGTAGTAATTTCTGTACTTCTTTATTTAGCCAGGACTAGTTCTTTAAACGTAACTGGACAGTTTTTAAGTAGAGCCTATTCCAGTGTTTCCCATCTTGGGGCATAAGCCTCACAGGGCACAATTTAACTATGGCTGGGGGTGGGGGGCACTTAGAGTATGTTATTTTTTTTTTCAGAACAACTTGGTTGACTGTCATGCTGTGGTTTGGGGGGGGGGGGAATCAAAATCTTTACTGCGTTGATCTGGAGTTTAGTCAACAAAAAACAAAAGTTAGGAAACACTGGCCTAACCCATTAACTGGTACCACTAGGAGAACTGTGAAAATAGACACCCTAAACGTCTGGCGCGAACAGGAAAGACAGCAGACACCGCCTGTGGCATGGACATCGTCACTTCCTGGATCCAGAAAACTTAACCAGACCGATTCATCTGGTCACCGAAAGAAGGAAAATTCTTGTCACTTCTCTCTTCTACGTCCGTCGGGGCGGGCGTGTTTTGGTGTGAATGTTTCATGAACACACGGCTGCTTGAGTGAACAGTGTTGAGAAACAGTGAAACACAGAGGAAAATAAAGAAATGGTGTTTCGTGAGCTGGTGGCGGGAAAAAATAAGCGCATAACAGCTCGGCACTTCAACAATGTGACAGGCTGGAGCAGAGTCTACCATCACATGACGAAGAACCAGAAACCATAAAACCAGTATAATCCACGGAATAAACTGATTACCGAAATAAAATGAACATAGTAATAAATATTATTATTATATTACATCACGTTCCGCTTAATGGTTCGAGTAATTTATCGAGTTTGGATTAAACAGAGAATGCTCCATGAATTCATTCACGTTTATTGTTTTATTGGCGGGGACGAAGATGCTGTTCGATTTGGCGATTAGCGACCCATTGCTGACATTATGGCGCCAGTGCCGGCGAACCATAGCCGACCAAGACCGTGTCCCTACCACATCGTGTGTACACCAGTGAAGAGGCTTAGCCTGGCTAACGGGGCAGGGATCGCCATAGTACCCGTGGTGGTGGAGTCTGATAAAGAAGTGCTGTACACCCTCTTGTCTTTTTACCTCCATTCAAGGGGCTGTAACCCGCTCCCAATCCGACAGTGTGCTATGTCTCAACATCTTCGCCGCTTCGACTGCAAAATACACCAGCTCACAGCAGTTCGAGCGAGATAACAGAAGAGGAAGAAGACGAAGAAGAAGAAGAATGTTTTATTTGTCATGTAATATATGACATTGTTCAATTTTGTATTCCACTTTATGTAGCTCTTGCATTGTGTTCTTGTATATGAAACTAAAGGATACATGTTAGTCTGTTTTAAGTACTTTTTATATATACATAAATTTCGATTCTATAACTTCTTGGATACCTGTTAAAAGAGCTCTGGAATGCAGAGGTTAAGCGAATCTCCATTCTGAGGTGATCTGTAAGTTCTTCACGTAATAACGATAAGAAACTTTTGGCGGGCGATGAAGTACAGAAGACAACAGACTAAAAACCATGAAGTACAGAAGACAACAGACTAAAAACGATGAAGTACAGGAGACAACAGACTAAAAACGATGAAGTACAGGAGACAACAGACTAAAAACGATGAAGTACAGGAGACAACAGACTAAAAACGATGAAGTACAGGAGACAACAGATTAAAAACGATGAAGTACAGAAGACAACAGAATAAAAACGATGAAGTACAGAAGACAACAGAATAAAAACGATGAAGTACAGAAGACAACAGAATAAAAACGATGAAGTACAGGAGACAACAGATTAAAAACGATGAAGTACAGGAGACAACAGATTAAAAACGATGAAGTACAGAAGACAACAGACTAAAAACGATGAAGTACAGAAGACAACAGAATAAAAACGATGAAGTACAGAAGACAACAGAATAAAAACGACGAAGTACAGAAGACAACAGAATAAAAACGATGAAGTACAGAAGACAACAGAATAAAAACGATGAAGTACAGAAGACAACAGACTAAAAACGATGAAGTACAGAAGAATAAAAACGATGAAGTACAGAAGACAACAGAATAAAAACGATGAAGTACAGAAGACAACAGAATAAAAACAATGAAGTACAGAAGACAACAGAATAAAAACGATGAAGTACAGAAAACAACAGAATAAAAACGATGAAGTAAAGAAGACAACAGAATAAAAACGATGAAGTACAGAAAACAACAGACTAAAAACGATGAAGTACTGAAGATAACAGAATAAAAACGATGAAGTACAGAAGACAACAGAATAAAAACGATGAAGTACAGGAGACAACAGAATAAAAACGATGAAGTACAGAAGATAACAGAATAAAAACGATGAAGTACAGAAGACTAAAATAAAAGTAACTGTTTTTGACAGCCTTCCCCTGACTTTTAATTAGCAAGGGAATATCTAATGTCTGTCTTTCTCTCGCCTATCACAGGAAAAGTAGTCATTAGTGAAAGTTTATAACTGAAGTTAGCACCGAATAGTCAAGAACAGAGCTAAGTGTAGTTAGCAACAAATAGTCAAGAATAGAGTTAGGTATAGTTTGCAACAAAAGGTCAAGAGCAGAACCAAGTGTAGTTAACAACAAAAAGTCAAGAACATAGCTAAATCTAGTTAGAACGAAGAGTCAAGAACGGAACATACAGTCAGGAATAAAAGACCGAGTGAAATTAGCAAAGAAATATTCAAGAATAGAACTAAGTGTACTTAGCAACACATAGTCAAGAACAGAACTAAGTGCAGTTAGCAACAAATAATCTAGAATAGTACTGAGTGTAATTAGCAACATATAGCCAAGAACAATCTTAGAAGGGTACATACTGGGGAAAAAAGAAAGAGAGGAAGACCAAGAGGAAGACGGCGAAAAGACTTCGGTGATGATTTTCGAATGGATGCAACAGCAGCGGGGGATCTTGCTTACAACCTTGAGGCCTTCAAGAGACCTGTTAGCTGCTAAGTTCAGCAACGGACAAGCTAATAAATGAACGAAAAAGAGTCAACAACAGAAGTGAGTGAAGTCAGCAACAAATAGTCAAATATAGAAATGAGTGAATTGTGAATTTAGCAACAAGAATGAAACTAAATATATTTCCATAACTTAAATTAGTAATAAAACAGTACAGGGCAGAACTAAGCCTATTTGGAAATGTTATATATACTGAGAGAGAGGGAGAGAGAGAGAGAGAGAGGGAGAGAGAGAATGAGAGAGAGAGAGAATGAGAGAGAGATAGGGCCTGTTAATTTGATGATTGGAACAGACAAACACCACAAATTTCCACGATAGATCAAGGGAAAAGGACTCCATGGTGCCTAAAAAAAAACATTCTTGATCAGGCAGTGTTCTAAAAGCATCTCTAGTTATTTTTCATTCGTTGATTTGGCTCTATTCAGTTTGTTTACGCGTCAATCATGACCTGCAGCTGAATTGCCTTAATTCAGTTATCTCTTCAATCGCATGCAAAGCCTTGCTGTTGGTAATCAAGCGAATTTCATTCAAAGCACGAGAGTTCGGGTTAGGACAGGCTCATCTCTGCTGCGTTCTGAAAAATCATTGATGAAGTCCTGCTGAGAGATAACGTCTGTCCCCTGGAAATAGCTGTTGGAGCTCAATTTAGAATATAAAAAATTAATTTTAAACAAATTTAAGTAAAATGCAGTAAACATGGACGGTAGACTTCTCACTTTATTCTCATGGCCTCTAGCTGTGAGACAACATCGCCACGGTGTCAAATTCTCATCCTGAGTTGCTTGCCGTAACTCCACTATAGGACAACTCTTTCATGGCATACTTTTACAGTTCGTCTCCGGGATTATCTCTTCAGATTGCCCCACGTGTCTCCACTGGTGTTTGTCATCTATCTTGACATTTTGCACTTGATGCTCTCATCTAACTTGACATTTTTTACTGATGCCCTCATCTATCTTGACTTTTTGCTTTGGTAGTGTCATCTAACTTGATATTTTGCTTTGCTGTTGTCATCTGCCTTAACATTTTGAAATGGTACTGTAACCTATCTTGACATCTTGCCCTGCACTTTTCCACTCAATTTCCGTTTCCCATATATTTTCTTTCTTATAATATATATCCGATATACACAAGATGATAATAATTGTTCCTTTTTTAAATCCAGTTGTGTGTGGCTGGAGTAACTCTCTGTAAAACTAAACACCATCAAAGTTATGAAGATGAGATACTTCGGCCACATCAAGAGACACAACAGGTTGGAGAAGCTGACAGTAGAAGGCATAGTGCCCGACAAAAGAGAAAATGGACGTCATCGTCGCATGCGGAATCAGGACGTCCACGGAAAGCCTGAATATGTCACTGCGAGATGTTGGTCAATGTGACCAAGACCACATTGCATTCAGTGAGGCAGTGAGAGAGGTACAAACGTTCTGGAAAGGTCACGTCACATGATAGGACATGACCGACCTCTCTCTCTCTCTCTGTCTTCTTTTGGCACAATGATGATCGTCCTACTGTAGTCTCAGGCTTCTCTTACTATTTTTTACTCTCATCATCAGATTTCTTTGCTGCAAATTTTCGGGGACAATCATAGATACTTTTCTCTGAGTTTCGCTGAATCTGTTATAAATGGGAACTTAACTGGAACATTTTTTATAAATAGGAAACTACGAGGCTTTTTTACGGAAAAGTAAGAGAACAAATTGTGTAGGATTAGACCTCGATTACAGATTAGAGCTGTTCTCTCGTGGCTAAACGGCTGCTTGTCCTAATGGAGTCCGTGTTCGAATCCCAGGTAATTCTCTTGCGATTTTTCTTTCTCTCACGTCTCACTAAAGCGCTTTGTCTACGATTTTTTTGGGGGAACTTAATTGGGGCGGGAGTGGGGTGGGGTGGGGGTATCCTGTGTGCAGGGGCGTAGGAATCAAATGATGAGCACATATGATTCGTATCTCTGAACAGCGCAGCTAGAAAATCTGTTGGTGGGTGATAGACTAGAATTTTTCTTCAGCTTCTCTGTTCTTAGCAACACCCACCTGGTGACATTTTTTAAGTTGGATCTCTTGGAGGACGGAGATATAGTTAAAAGTCTTATGGAGGACGGAGATATAATTAGCAGTCTAATGGGGGGGGGGGGGGTTGGAGATAATAGTTAACAGTTTCACGGAGGACGGAGGTATAGTTAAAAGACTCTTGGAGGAACTAATAAAAACCTTGAGGGAACTGATCACAAACCTTGGAGAAACTGATAAAAAAATCTTGGAGGAAAACATCTTGGAGAAACTAATAAAAAAACCTTAGAGGAACTGATCAAAAACGTTCGAAGAACTGATAAAAAACATTGGAGGAACTAATCAAAAACCTTGAATGAACTGGTCAAAAAACATGGAGAAAATGATAAAAGTTTTGGAGGAAGTGTAAACAAACCTCGGATGCAAAGATAGATAGCCGTAGAAGAACAGATTTAAAAAAAGCCTTGGAGGAACGGATCAAAACCTCGGAGGAACTGAACAAAAACGTTAGAAGAACTGATAAAAAACATTGGAGGAACTAATCAAAAACCTTCAATGAACTGATAAAAAATCTTGGAGGAACTAATACAACTTCAATGAACTGATAAAAAATCTTGGAGGAACTAATACAAATCCTGTGTGACAAGAAACCTCGGATGCAAAGATAGAAAGCGGTAGAGGAACCGATAAAAAAACCTTGGAGGAACTGACAAAAAAACCTTAGAGAAAAAGATAAAAAAATGTTGGAAGGTGTAAAAACCCTCGAAGAAGTGATAAAACACTTGGAGGAAAAGATACAAATAGTTAGAATAACAGATAAAAAAACTCTTGGAGGAACTGATATAAAACCTTGGAGGAACTGATCAAAAAACCTTGGAGTAAATTTTTTTTTTAATTAGAGGAACTGATAAAAAGCCATTGTGGAAATTATTTTAAAAACCTGGAAAAGAGATCGAAAAAACCTTGGGGGAACTGATAAAAAAACCTTGGAGAAAATGATAAAAAACAGTTTTGGGAGCTAATCAACGCCATTCAGAAAGATAAAGAAAACTTGGAGAAACTGAAAAAACCATCGAGGAACTGATAAAAATTAGTGGAGGAACTGACAAAAAACCTTGGAATAACTGATAAAAAAAACTTGGAGGAACTGATGATAAATCTTTTACGAGCTGATCAAAAACCTTGGAGGAACTGATGAAAATTCTTTGAGGAACTGATAAAAAATCTTGGAGAAACTGACTGAGAACTTTAAAGGAACAAATCCAAAACTTTGGGGGAAATATTTAAAAACCATGGAGGAACTGATCCAAAAATCATGGAGGAACTGATCAAAAACCGTGGTGGAACTGTTGGAAAAAAACCTTTGAAGAACTTATTAAAAACCGTGGAGAAACTAATAAAATACCTTGTATGAAAGTATCAAAATCTTGAAGGAGGTAAGCAAAAAGCTTGTAGGAAGTTAAAAACATCTCGTAGGAAGTGATCAGAAACCGGTAATGAGCACATTCAAAACCGTGAAGAAACTGGTCAAAGAAAAACTTGGAGGAACTGATAAAAAAAACTTGGAGGGAATGATAAAAAAAAACCCATAAAGAAGTGATCAAAACCCCTGGAGCAACTGATTAGAAATCTTGGAGGAACTGATTAAAAACCTTGGAGAAACTAATCAAAAACCTAGGAGGGAGAAACAGATAAATATAAGTGGAGGAACTGATCAAAAAGTCTTAGAGGAACTGATAAAAAGAACTGAAGGAAAGACAAAAACCTTGGAGCAACTAATAAAAAGAACATATTGGAACAAGTAAAAACTGGAATTGGTCGAAGACTTTGGAGAAACTGATAAAAAAATCTTGCAGAAACTTATCAAAAACAGGGTGTATCTGATAAACAGCCTTGGATGAACTGATCAAACACCTTGTAGGAACTGCTCACTAAAGTTGGAAGAACTGATCAAAAACATTGGAGTAACTGATCAAAAACCTTGGAGGAAATAATCACAACCACTTGAGAAAATGATCAAAAACCGTGGTGGAAAAGATTTTTAAAAATTTGAAATACTGATAAAAAAACCTTGGAGGAACAGATAAAAAAAACATTGGAGGAAAGACAAAAAAACCTAGGAGGAACTGATAACAAAACCGCATTAGAATTAGTAAAAAATCTTGTAGGAACTGATGAAACACCTTGAAGTAAACGATAAAAAATCTTCCAGGAATTGATCAAACACCGTGAAGGAACTGATCAAAAACCGTGGTGGAACTGATTAAAAACATTGGAAAGACTGATCAAAAACATTTGAAGATCTGATCCAAAACTTTGGAGGATCTGATTAAGAATCTTCGAGGAATTGATTTAAAAAACCTGGAGGATGTTATAAAAATCCTTGGAGGAACTCATCAAACACCTTGAACTGATCATAAACCTTGATGAGCTGATCAAAAGCCTTGGAGGACCCAAATAAAAGTCTTAGAAGAACTGATAAAAAAAACTTGGAGTAACTAATCAAAAACCTTGGAGAAACAATCAAAAACCTTGAAGGAAGTGATAAAAACAGTGGAGGAAGAGACAAAAAAAACCTTGAAGGAAGAAGATACAAATCCTTAGAATAACAGAAAAAAACTTGGAGGAACTGATCAAAAACCTTTGAGGAACTGATAAAAAAAATTTCAAAAACCACTTATGAACTATAAAAATCTTGTAGGAAAGATACAAAAACCTTGGAAGAGCTGATCAAAAACTTTGGATGAACTGATAAAAAATATTGCAGGAACTGATCAAAATCTTTAGAGGAATAGATCAAAAACATTGGGTAAACTAATAAAAAAATCTTGTAAGAACTGATGGAAAAACCTTGGAAAAACTGATCGAAATCCGTGGTGTAACAGGTGAAAACCTTGGAGGAACTGATCGAAATCCGTGGTGGAACTGATGAAAAACCTTGGAATAACTGATCAAAAACCGTTGAGGAACTAATAAAATACATTGGACGAAATTATCAAAAACCTTTTGAAGAAGTAAGCAAAACACATGTAGGAAGTGAAAAACACGAACTAAACAAAAACCGTGAAAGAACACATACAAAACCGTGAAGGAACTGATTAAAAATCTTGGAGGAACTGATCAAAACCCTTGGAGGCAGCAATAAAAAGCCTGTAAAGAAGTGATCAAAAAACCTTGGAGGAACTGATCAAAACCTTTGGAACAGAAAAATAAGTGTATGAACTGATTTAAATCCTTGTAGGAAGTGATAAAAAATCTTATAGGAAGAAGAAAAACCTGGAACATGTTGAAAACCTTGGAGTAACTGATCAAATGTCTTGGAGGAATTCATCAAAAACCTTGGAGGAACTCATCAAACACCTTTGGTGTAGCAGATAAAAAACCTTGGAGAAACTGATAAAAAAAAACCTTGGAGGAAAGACAAAAATCACCTGGGGGAACTGATTCAAAACTTTATAGGAATTAACTGTAAAAAAATATGTAGGCACTAATAAAAACAGTGGAGGAACTGATAAAAACCTTGACAAAAAAGAAAAAAAATTATAGGAACTGATCAAAAACCTTGCAGGAACTGCCCAGAAAATAAATGTTGAAACTGATAAAAAATCTGGGAGGATCTGATAAAAAAAAAATTGGAGAATATGATATGAAACTTTTTCAGAAATAATAACAAAACTTGGAGGAAGATTTAAAAACTTCGAGTAACTGATAAACACCTTCCAGGAACTGAGCAAAAACCTTGGAGCATCTGATTAAGAACTTGAAGGAACTCACCAGAAACGCTGGAGGATCTGATCAAAATCATTGGAGGATCTGTTAAAAAACCTTGGAGGAAATCTTGGAGAATATGATCACAAACCATGGAGGAACTCATCAAAAGTCTTCAAGGAACTGATCATAATCCTAGTAGGAACTGTTTAGAAACCTTGGATAAGCTGAAAAAAAAAACTTGGAGGAACTGATAAAAAACCTTGGAGGAACTATTAATACACCTTGGAGAAATCGGTAAAAGGCCATGGGGCAACGGACACAAAACCTTGGAGGAACTGACCAAATACCATAGAGCATCTGATAAAAACCTTGCAGGAACTGATAAAACACTTTGGAGAAACTGAACAGAAATCTTTGAAGAACTTATCAAAAACCATTAATTGAAAATATAAAAAAAAATATTGAAGGACCCGATTAAAAACCTTGGAGTAACTTATCTAAAACCTTGTAGGAAATGATACAAAAACCCTGGAGGAGAAGATTAAAAAAACTGGAGGAACTCATCAAAAACAGTGGTAGAACTGATCAAATTCCTTGGAGGAACAGATCAGAAACAGTGGAGAAACTGATAAAATACTCTGGATGAACTAATCAAAACCCTTCGAGAAAAAGATAAAAAACCATGAAGAAACTTATAAAGAACTTGGAGGAACTGATCTAAAACCTTGGAGGAACTCATCTCCAACCTTCGATGAAATGATCAAAAACCTTGGAGCAAAAGATAAAAAACTGGAGGAACTAATTCAAAACCTGTGGTAGAAATAACCAAAAACCGTGATGAAAGAAAGCAAAAACCTTGGTGAAAGATAACAACAATGGAAAAACTTATCAAACCATGATAAAAACCTTGCAGGAACTAATCAGAAATCTTCGAGGATCTGATTAATAACCTTGGAGGAACTGATCAAAAACCTTGATGGATCTACTCAAAAACTTTGGAGGAATTGATAAAAAACATTGCAGACACTGATCAAAAACCATGGAGGAATTTTAAAAAAACTTTGAAGAAACTGATCAAAAACGTTGGAGGAACTGAACAAAAATCTTGGTAGAACTTATCAAAAACATTCCAGGAAAAGATGAAAAACTTTGGAGTAACTGAACGAAAATCTTGGAGGAAATAATCAAGAAACCTTGGAGGAAAAGATAAATAAATTCGAGAAACTGATTAAAAACCTCTGAGGAAGTTAAAAACATTGGATAAATTGATAAAAATTCTTTTAGTAACTGATAAAAACCTTGGAGAAACTGATCATAAACCATGTAGGAAGTACGCAAAAAACATGTAGTAACTGATAAAAAAAACTTGGAGAAACGGATCAAAAAGGGCATTTGATTAAGAACCTTTGCGAAACTGACCAAATACATTGGAGGAACTGATAAAAAACACTTGGAGGAACTAATAACAATCCATGAAGAAACTTATAAAAAAAACTTGCAGGAACTAATAAAAAATCTTGGAATAAATGATAAAAAAACTTGAAAGAACTAATCACAAGTCTTAGACGAGCTGACCAAAAACTTTGAAATAACTGATCAAAATTTCTTGGAGGATCTGATTAATAACCTTGGAGGAACTGATCAAAAACCTTGATGGATCTACTCAAAAACCTTGGAGGAATTGTTAAAAAACATTGCAGACACTGATCAAAAACCATGGAGGAACTAAAAAAAAACTTTGAAGAAACTGATCAAAAACGTTGGAGGAACTGAACAAAAATCTTGGTAGAACTTATCAAAAACATTCCAGGAAAAGATGAAAAACTTTGGAGGAACTGAACAAAAATCTTGGAGGAAATAATCAAGAAACCTTGGAGGAAAAGATAAATAAATTCGAGAAACTGATCAAAAACCTCTGAGGAAGTTAAAAACATTGGATAAATTGATAAAAATTCTTTTAGTAACTGATAAAAACCTTGGAGAAACTGATCATAAACCATGTAGGAAGTACGCAAAAAACATGTAGTAACTGATAAAAAAAACTTGGAGAAACGGATCAAAAAGGGCATTTGATTAAGAACCTTTGCGAAACTGACCAAATACATTGGAGGAACTGATAAAAAACACTTGGAGGAACTAATAACAATCCATGAAGAAACTTATAAAAAAACTTGCAGGAACTAATAAAAAATCTTGGAATAAATGATTAAAAAAAACTTGAAAGAACTAATCACAAGTCTTAGACGAGCTGACCAAAAACTTTGAAATAACTGATCAAAATTTCTTGGAGGAACTGATCAATCACCTTGGAAGAACTGATCAAAATCTTTACAGGAACAGATAAAAAAACCTTGGGGAACTAATAAAAAACACCGGAGCAACTGATAAAAACCTTGAAGAAACTTCTCAGAAACTCTAGAGCAACTAATAAAAAGCTTGAAAAAAGTGATAAAAAACTTGAAGAACGTATCAAAAAACCTTGAAGTAAAAATATAAAAGACATTGGAGAAAGTCATAAAAACCTTGGAGGAACTCATATAAAACATTGGAAGAAATGATCCAAAGACCTTCGAATAAAGATTTTTAAAAATTGCAGGAAATGGTAAAAAATCTTGGAGGAAATGATAAAAAAACCGTGGTGGAACTGATCAAAGACATTGGAGCATCTGATCAAAAACCTTGGAGGAAGATAAAAAAATTGGAGCAATTGATAAAAACTTTCGAGGAACTGATCACAAACTTTGGAGGAAAGAGAAAAACTTTGCAGAAACGAAAAAAAACCATGTAACTAAAAAAAAACTTGTAGAACTCATATTAAATCTAGAACGAACTGATAAAACCTTGGAGGAACTGATCAAAATCTTTGGAGGAAATGATCAAAACCCATTGAGGACCTGATCACAAACCTTGGAGGAACCTATCAAACACTTTTGAAGAACTGATCAAAAACCTTGGAGGAAACGATAAAAAAAATTTTCGAGGAATTGATTAAAAACCGTGGAAAAACTGATAAAATACCTTGGATGAACTAATCAAAAACATTGGAGGAAGATTTCAAAAAAATTCGGAGGAAGTAATAAAAACCTTCAAGGAACTGATAACAAAAATTGGAGGATTTGATAAAGCTTTAGAAGAAATGATCAACAAACTCGAGGAGGTATGCAAAAACCTTGTTCATTCATTCAGTAACTAGCATGTCCCTTGTGGAACTTTGCCTCCTTAACAGCACTCCTGTAGGCCTCTCGGTTGTGAGCAAGATGGCCTGCTGCTGATGCATTTATTTGCAGATCATCAACGATGTCTTGCAGCCATCTTCGCCTTGGTCTTCCTCTCTTTCTTTTTCCCATTATATACCCTTCCAAGACGGTCTTGTCTAGATTATCATGACGTTTAATGTGTCCAAAATATTTAAGTTTTCTCTGTTTAATACTGTTTACTAGCCAGCCTTCTTCAATATTAAGTTCTTGTAGTATAGATATATTTGTTATTTTTTGTATCCATGATGTTTGAAGAACTCTTCTGTAGCATTTACATTCAAAGGCATTTATGTGTTTCTCAGCTGTTTTGTTAAGTGTCCAGATCTCACAGGCATATGTTGTGATGAGAAAGTAGAAAGTGATAAAAACATTGGAGGAATTGATCAAAAACCTTGGATGATCTGATTAAGAAACTGTAAGAAGTGATCGAAAATCGTGGAGGAGCTGATAAAAAAAAACTTGGAGGATCTGATAAAAAACCTTGGAGGAACTGATCAAAGCTTTGGAGGAAGTAAGCAAAATCCATGTAAGATCTGATACAAATCTTGGAGGAACTGATCATAAACCATGGAGTATCCGATTAGGAAACTTGGAGGAACTGACCATAAACCTTGGAAGAACTGATAAAATACCTTTGAACTAATCAAATCCCTTAGAGAGAGGTAAAAAAAATACTTAGTGGAACTGATCAACAACATTACCGGAAGTGATCAAAAACCTTGGAGGAAGTAAGCAAAAACCTGTAGCAACTGATAAAAACGTTGGAGGAACTGATCAAAAACGTTCAATGGTCTAATTAAGAACCTTTGAGGAAATTATAAAAAACCTTGGAGTAACTGATAAAAAAAAACATTGGAGGAACTAATCAAAAACCACGGAGAAACTGAAACAAACCTTAGAGGAACTAACACAAATCTTGGAACAACTTTTCAGGGAAAGACAGAAAAAAAAACGTTCGATGAAATGATAACACACTTGAAGGAACTGATCTAAAACTTTAAAGGAAATTTTTGAAAACCTTGGAGGAAAAGTTAAAAAACTGTAGGAACTGGTAAAAAAACTTGGAGGAACTGACCAAAAACCTTGGTGGAACTGATCCAAAACCGTGGAGAAAATTATTAAATACCTTGAATGAACTAATCAGAAACGTTGGCGGACGATTAAAAAAAAAACTTGAAGGACTCTTCAAGAAACTGATAAAACAAATTGGAGCATTTCATAAAACTTTAGAGGAAATTATCAACAACATTCGAGAAGATAAGCAAAAACCTTGTAGGAAGTGTTAAAAGCCTTGGAGGATCTGATTAAGAACCTTGGAGGAAGTAATCAGAAAACGTGGAGTACCTGGTAAAAGACTTGGATGAACTGATCAAAACCCTTAGAGGAACTGACCTTGGAGGAGCTGATCAAAATACTTTGGAAGAAGTAAGTAAAATCCATGTAAGAACTAATAAAAAACTTGGAAGAACTGATCAAAATCCTTGGAATATCCGATTAAGGACCTTGGATAAACTGATAAAAACCATGGATTATCTGATCCAAAACCTTAGAGGAACTGATCTAAAACTTTGGAGGAACTGATCTATAACCTTGGAGGAACTAATCTAAAACCTTGGAGGAAATGATCACAAACCGTGGTGAAACTGATAAAAAAACCATGTTAGAAATTATCAAAAACCGTGGAGTAACTAATAAAATAAAGTGGATGAGCTAATCAAAACCTTTCGAGCAACTGATCAGAAACTTTGGAGGAAGTGATTAAAAAAGACTTGGAAAAGGACAAAATCTTTGGAGGAACTGCTAAAAAAATATAGGAACACGTAAAAATGTTTGGAGGAACTGGTCGAACACCGTGGAAGAACTAATATAAAACCTTGAAGAAACTGATAAAAAATCTTGGAGGAACAGATCAAAAACCTTGGAGGAACTGGTGAAAAACCTTGTTGTAACTGATCAAAAACTTGCAAGAACTGATTAACTGATGAAAAATTTTGAAGGTACTGATAAAAAAAAAACCTTGAAAGAACTTATAAAAAATGTTGAAAGAAAAGATTAAAAAAAAATATTTGAGGAACTCTTACGGACCTTGGATGAACTTATCTAAAACCTTGGAGGAAAAAGATAAAAAATGCAGGAACTGATCAAAAACATTTAAGGAACTAATCAAACACTGTGGTGGAGCTATTCAAAAACCTCGTAAGAACTGATAAAAAATGTGGAGGAACTGATAAAATACTTTGTATGAACTAATGAAAAACCTTGAAGGAAGATTAAAATTACTTTTAGGAACTGATAAGAACCTTCGAGGAACTGATTAAAAAACTTAGAGGAACTGATTATGAAAGCTTGGAATGAAAGGTAAATAACATTAGAGAAACTGATTTCAAAAAATTTGAGAAAACCTGAAAAACTTTGTAGGACCGGATAAAAAACCTTGGAGTAATTCATTAAAAACCTTAGAAGAACCGATCATAAACTTGGAGGAAAGACCAAAAAAAACCTTGAAGGAACTGATAAAAAAAACTTGAAGGAAGTTATCAAAATCCTTGAAGGAACTGATAAAAAACCTTGGAATAATTCATCAAACATCTCGGAGAAACTGATCAAAAACATTGGAAGAACTGATCAAAAACCTTGAAAGAACTGATCAAAAAATCTTGGAGGAACTGATAAAAAAAAACTTGGAAGACGATATCAAACTCCTTGAAGGAACTGATTAAAATCCTTGGAGTAATTAATCAAAAAATCTTGGACAAACTGATCAAAAACACTGGAAAAACTGATCAAAAACATTCTAGAAACTGATCAAAAACTTTGCAGAAACTGATAAAATAAAACATTGCGGTAACTGATCATAAACTGCGGTGTATCTCATACAAAACCTTGGAGAAACTGATCAAAAGCTTTGGAGGAACTGATATTTCTAGTTCTTCGCAGAACTGATACAAAATCTAGGAGGAACTGATCATAACATTGAAGGAACTGATCAAAAACCTTGGAGGAACTGATCAAAAAATCTTGGAGGAACTGATCAAAAACCTTGCAGAACACGAACAAAAATCTTGGATGAACTGATAAAAAACACTAGAGGAACTGATCAACAGCCATGGAGAAATTGATAAAAACCTCGGACAAACTGATCATATAATTTGGAGGAACTGAACAAAAACCTTGGATGAACTTATCAAAAATTTTTGGTGAAAAGATAACAGGAAACTTATAAAAATTTTGGAGGCACTGATTTAAAACCTTGGAGGATCTGATTAAGAATTTTAGAGGAACTGACCAAAAACCTTTGAGGACCTGATAAAAACCTTGCAGGAACTGATCAAATACCTTGGATCAACTGATCATAAACCTTGGAGAAGCTGATCAAAAACCTTGGAGGAACTGATCAAAAACCTTGGAGGAACTGATCAAAAACCTTGGAGGAATTAAGCAAAGTCCGTGAACTGATAAAAATCTTGCAGGCACTGATAAAAAATCCTGGAGGATATGATTAAGAGCCTTGAGGAACTGGTAAAACACCTTGGAGGATCTGATCAAAAACATTGGTGGAATTGATCAAAAACTGTGGAGGAACTGATAAAAAAAAACTTGGAGGAAAGACAAAACAAGCTTGCAGGAACTGATGAAAAACCTTATAAAAACTAAGAAAAAACCTCGTAGGAACTGATAAAAAAAGCTTGGAGGAACTGATCAAAAGCTTTAGAGGAAAATATCCTAAAACCTTGGAAAAACTTACCAAAAACCTTGGTGGAACTAATCAGAAACCTTAGAGGAACTGATCAAAAAAAGGTACAGGAACTGATTAAAAAACATGGATGAACTAATCAAAATTTTGGAGAAACTGATCATAACCCTGAAGGAACTGATGAAAAACCTTGCAGGAACTGATCAAAAAATTTTGGATGAACTGATCAAAAACCGTGGAGGAACTGATCAAAAACTTTGGAAGAAAAGGTAAAAAATCTTGGAGGAAATGATTAAAACTTTGGAGGAGCTGGTCAAAACCTTGAAGGAACTGATCAAAAACCTAAGAGGAACTAATCAAAAACGTTGAAAGAACTGATCGAAAATCATGGAGTACGGTCTCATGGAGGACAGAGATAAAGTTAACAGACTTGTTGAAATCGGAGATATAGTTAACAGTATTCTCATGGAGGACGGAGATATAGTTAATAGTTTCATGGAAGAGGGAAATATAACTGACAGTCTCACTGAGAACTCGGATATTATTAACAGCCTCGTGGAGGATGATGACATAGTCAACAGGTTTCATGAAGGGGAGAGACATCGTTAACAGCCTCACGGAGGACAGATATACAGCTAATTACCTCATGAAGGACGGAGATAATAGTTGACAGACTCATGAAGGGGAGATAATAGTTAACAGAGACATGAAGGACAGAAATAATAATCAGCAGACTCATGAATGGCGGAGATGATAGTTAAACACACCCATGGTAGGCGAGGGCATAGTTAACAATTCTGGCAAACATTTTAGCCGTCGTCTCTATAAAAAGAACCGAGAGTAAAACAGTGATGATTCCGGCCACGACAAATTATGTACAGTGCATAAAAGGAACTGTTACTCAGCAAACAACGGGTGTCTTCAGTTGCTACATTCTGTTTCATATATTAATGATATCGCACTCATAAACTTGTCCCGATTGCTAGGATGAATGATTAATGATCGCACCCTAACCCAATCTAACCTTACCGTGCATTTCTATATGCTTTTTTTAAAGTAATAAGTTTCAGATGAATCCACTGATTTATACGAGAAGGCCGATAAAAAGTAATAGTCAAGATATTTTAGACGCTGAGTCATATATATATATATATATATATATGTAAGATGCGTCACGTTTTGAAATGAGAGATAAACAATAACACTCTGCAGTAGAACGCTGGGATTGTAACCGTATTTACAACCTTAATCTATCTATCTATCTATCTATCTATCTATCTATCTATCTATCTATCTATCTATCTATCTATCTATCTATCTATCTATCTATCTATCTATCTATCTATCTATCTATCTATCTATCTATCTATCTATCTATCTATCTGTCTGTCTGTCTATCTATCTATCCACATCTTATCTAAAGGCAACTGTCTAACTCAGAGTGTACCCAACGCTTAAACAACATACTTCTTCCAAAGCCTAGACTTGATCTTTTCAAGAAAAAGCTTTGCTTATTCTGCTGCTCATCTTTGGAATACCCTCCATAAGCTATACTTCTTCCCACAACTACAGACTTTTCCAGCATCTATTTGATGCCGACTTGAAGCCTCCATGATTCATAAAATTTACGTGTTATTTTAGACTGTTCTATGGACATGTCGTGAAGAGACAGAAAATCGGTGGGAGGGTGTTGGGGGAGGGGAGGAACTATGTCCTTACAGGCGCCGAATTCAATTATTTATTTATCTTGGGTAGTAGTTTATATAGTAATTATATTAGTAATTAATTATTTATTTAGTAATTAATAACTTTCTCTAACATGTATGTAGTTACGTATTTTGTACAGAGTGCGTGGAGAAGAGTGAAACGTAAATGTTTTATTTTATTTCATTTTATTATATGTTTTTAAGAATTTCAATGTTAATTCTATTTATTATATGCGCATCATATTTGCAGAATATCTGGAAGAGTGTGAAAGTTGTATGATAAAAGGCGTGCCCAATTCTCAATGCTTTGAAAATAAACATTAATCAATCAATCAATCAATCTCATGATATTATTGCTGGCTCTGTCAGAAAAATAAAACAAGGTTCAAAATCAGACTCTGCGGTCACTGCATTCAGGACAGCACGCCTCGGCATCTGTAGCACAGTCCCTCCTAGCAGTTCACAACTGCAATTTGTTAGAAATCCATCCAAGAGTTGTTTGCTTGATAATATTACCATCAAGTATTTGTTTTTATGATGTGTTTCTTGCAAGACAGTTATGGTCTCTTGTCATCACTCGTAAACTGTCCTATCTCCAGTGATCTCCTTATAGCTACATTGTCCTTCCATTCCCGTTCCTCGTTTTCTCGCAGTCTGTCCAGTATGACATTAACAGTGACACCCATGTCCATTCTCAGCCTGCCATTTACTTTAATATGTCCAGCTAGTTATTCCAATGTGTCATTTCCATGTGCTCCTGCATGAACTGGACAGTAAATCCACGACAGACTCATCACATTTGAATAGCGTAACAGAATAGCCCATTCTTTCCGAAGCAATTTTACGAAGCATACTCTGTGAATCCGTCACAGTGACACCATTAACCAAATCATGGGCTACTAGCCACTCCATTGTCGCCGACACAGACTCTATTTCCATTCGCATTCTTGATGTAGTGACTTCAAAGGCACCTGAACCCTGTGCTACGTCTCTCCCATTTCGGTAGGTAACAAACCCCAGCCACTTTTGCTATTCTGAATCACTGAGCCTTTGGTATATATTACTTTAACTGAAGAACTGCAGTGACACTGGAAGAGATCTTGAATTCGAAGCTCAACTGCTGTCTCTGTGTCCAGTCCTCGACATTCACGGCCCTTCTGTATAATAACCTTTGTTAGCTGAGGTCTGGTAGTAAATAATCAAACGATCTATCAAACTATCATAAACGCAATAAAAGCGGATTCAAGGAAGGCCCCAAAGACTGAAGAATCAAAGCATAATCTACGCTAATAGAGAAACTGATACTACAATTGCATATAAAGCTAGCTTTCGCGAAGCAACAACATATGACAAATTAACATCTGAAATCAAATCAAGAATAGAAAAGGCAGTCTGCTATAATGACATAACGAATATGCCAACGAAAAAAAAAAGGTTCTTAAAAGTGAGAAATAAAGCGTGTTCTTGATATAGCCAGTAGTTCTTAAATATAGTTTTCCTAAATCGATGCAAGAAGCAAACAGATAAAACACAAAATGGAAGTAATAGAAATGTGATTCCAATGAAAAATAAAAACACGCAGGGTATACTGTGTCGGTCATTTGCATGTCCCTTGTGGAACTTTGCCTCCCTAACAGCTCTCCTGTAGGCCTCTCGGTTGAACCAACATGACCTGCTGCTGTATGCGTCCAATCTCAGATCATCAACGATGTTTTGCCGACATCTTCGCCTTTGTCTTCCTCTCTTACTTTTTCCCATTATGCACTATTCCAAGACGTTCTTCTTGATAAATTCTCTTGACGTTTAATATGTCCAACATATTTACGTTTTCTCTGTTTAATCTTCTTTACAAGCCAAACTTCTTCAATGTTAATTCTATTTATTATATGCGCATCATATTTGCAGAATATCTGGAAGAGTGTGAAAGTTGTATGATAAAAGGCGTGCCCAATTCTCAATGCTTTGAAAATAAACATTAATCAATCAATCAATCAATCTCATGATATTATTGCTGGCTCTGTCAGAAAAATAAAACAAGGTTCAAAATCAGACTCTGCGGTCACTGCATTCAGGACAGCACGCCTCGGCATCTGTAGCACAGTCCCTCCTAGCAGTTCACAACTGCAATTTGTTAGAAATCCATCCAAGAGTTGTTTGCTTGATAATATTACCATCAAGTATTTGTTTTTATGATGTGTTTCTTGCAAGACAGTTATGGTCTCTTGTCATCACTCGTAAACTGTCCTATCTCCAGTGATCTCCTTATAGCTACATTGTCCTTCCATTCCCGTTCCTCGTTTTCTCGCAGTCTGTCCAGTATGACATTAACAGTGACACCCATGTCCATTCTCAGCCTGCCATTTACTTTAATATGTCCAGCTAGTTATTCCAATGTGTCATTTCCATGTGCTCCTGCATGAACTGGACAGTAAATCCACGACAGACTCATCACATTTGAATAGCGTAACAGAATAGCCCATTCTTTCCGAAGCAATTTTACGAAGCATACTCTGTGAATCCGTCACAGTGACACCATTAACCAAATCATGGGCTACTAGCCACTCCATTGTCGCCGACACAGACTCTATTTCCATTCGCATTCTTGATGTAGTGACTTCAAAGGCACCTGAACCCTGTGCTACGTCTCTCCCATTTCGGTAGGTAACAAAACCCCAGCCACTTTTGCTATTCTGAATCACTGAGCCTTTGGTATATATTACTTTAACTGAAGAACTGCAGTGACACTGGAAGAGATCTTGAATTCGAAGCTCAACTGCTGTCTCTGTGTCCAGTCCTCGACATTCACGGCCCTTCTGTATAATAACCTTTGTTAGCTGAGGTCTGGTAGTAAATAATCAAACGATCTATCAAACTATCATAAACGCAATAAAAGCGGATTCAAGGAAGGCCCCAAAGACTGAAGAATCAAAGCATAATCTACGCTAATAGAGAAACTGATACTACAATTGCATATAAAGCTAGCTTTCGCGAAGCAACAACATATGACAAATTAACATCTGAAATCAAATCAAGAATAGAAAAGGCAGTCTGCTATAATGACATAACGAATATGCCAACGAAAAAAAAAGGTTCTTAAAAGTGAGAAATAAAGCGTGTTCTTGATATAGCCAGTAGTTCTTAAATATAGTTTTCCTAAATCGATGCAAGAAGCAAACAGATAAAGCACAAAATGGAAGTAATAGAAATGTGATTCCAATGAAAAATAAAAACACGCAGGGTATACTGTGTCGGTCATTTGCATGTCCCTTGTGGAACTTTGCCTCCCTAACAGCTCTCCTGTAGGCCTCTCGGTTGAACCAACATGACCTGCTGCTGTATGCGTCCAATCTCAGATCATCAACGATGTTTTGCCGACATCTTCGCCTTTGTCTTCCTCTCTTACTTTTTCCCATTATGCACTATTCCAAGACGTTCTTCTTGATAAATTCTCTTGACGTTTAATATGTCCAACATATTTACGTTTTCTCTGTTTAATCTTCTTTACAAGCCAAACTTCTTCAATATTAAGTTCTTGTAGTGTGGATACATTTGTTCTTGTGTGTGGTCATAATATTTAAAGTACTCGTCTGTTGCATTTGCATTCAAAGGCATTTATGTGTTTCTCATATATGCTATGATGAACCAGAAAAACATGAAGAGCTTTAGAACAATAGATGGTTTACTAAATGTGTCGTGGATGTTCAGGCTTGGCATTTTGTCACGTGAATGAGTTCTTACTGAACTTGGTTTACGAGAGAGGTTTTTGCTTGGGACTTTTGGTGGAAGAAGAGATGTGTGCAAACTACAAGATCAACGTATGGGACTATGCAAGGTCTATGTCTGCCTGCATGAGTGCTGAGGAAGTGATTAAACATGCATATATATATATATATATATATATATATATATATATATATATGTGTTTGTGTGTGTGTGTGTATGTATGACATCTTAGAGCTGGACTTATGCTTGGACCTATTCTTCAGTGTGCTGGTAGTTTCTGAGTTGTGGCAAGAGTCAACGTGAAGTGTTCGTTTTGTTTGGATGTACGTTTCTGAGCTGCACTGCTTACAACATGATTCATCACGCATACACTCATCTACCACTAGATCACTCCGTACACATGTGAGGGGGTTAACGTTCACGCGTTCCTCGATACGGCGTACTATAGTTAAAACAACAACGAAGGGGCTTTAATTCTGTGGACAGGTCAGAAGGCAGAGAACTTAAATAGTAAGATAAGATAAAGATACCAATTTTCATATCATGGAGGACCTGGGGGAATTGGTGTTAGTGCTCATATTATCTTTGACCTGCCGGCACACTAGAAGGTGCTGTGGTCAGATCACACCTGGTTGATTTTCCTTCTTTAGATCCAGAAGAAGTCAGGCACCCATTTTTACAATGGGAGACTAGGGGGCCTCCAGCCGGATTTAAATCCCCGACCTGTGCCATGAGAGAATAGTGCACTAACCACTTCGCCAATTTAGCGCTCAAAGAACTTAAATAGTCACTTGAAAACTCAAAGGAAAAAAGAAAAGACGAAGGTAGAGAGGGAAAAAATATATTTATGCATATATATCTTAACTGGCTTGCGATATGGCACGGGAAGTACATACAATCAAACCGACTGGACATACCAGGGACAGAACAGCATAAAGGAGCATGGTCACCAGTGTCTGATCGACTCGACAGAAAATGGATGAACGAATGTGTGCCCCAGAGCTGCTAAATGGAGAAGTCCACAAAGCGCCACATAAACATTAAGTAGAAAGTTACTTAGCATCTGACGTACGTGCTCTCCGAGCGAACTGCATCGTGGAGTTAGTCACGGAGGTGACCTTTGTGATTTTATATCGCGTAATCTCACTATCTCTGCGAGATAAGACAGATGACTGAATAACAACCAGTCTCACTGGTGATCAGGAAAAGGAGATGAACATATGTTGGTCACTTAATGAGAAAAAACAGTCAGATAATTCCAGAACAAGCTATAAAATGGAACACAGCAGGCCAAAGAAAAAGAGGCAGACCGCGTGAAACTCTAAAGAGGACATTGTTAAGAGATGCCATATTAAGAGGCATAAAATCCCTTGATGAGGTTGAAAGGCTCGCCGAAGACAGGAAAAATTGGCAAACTACCTTGCGAGCCCTATGTGACGTTTAACGGCACGGGAAGGATATAAGATATAAGATAAGAATCTCACTATGTGCCCCTATCGCAGAACATTGACGACTGTATCAGCCACAAATATACTGAAATTCACCATTAACAAGGCCCGGCATCTCTGGGAACAACTGTGCTAAGAACACACTTATCTTAACATAGTCCCTGTGCGACAGGGAAAATCGGATCTAATTGCTTGTAAACTCAACTTCTGTAGCCCAGAAACCTGTAGCAGTCAACGCTAACTGTAATTTTTTTTTTTTACATTTTTGTAAAATGTAATGTCAGGATGGTGGGCGGATGGGGACATGGAGATTTCCAGCGGGAATGAGGAAAGTCTGATGTGAAACCAATGAATCTAGGACGTAACAAGCCTACGGGTCTGTACAAGAATGGTTGTCAGAATAAGGTAAACAAAACAGAGCCAGCAGACTATAGGTGGTGGGGAATGGATATCGCTGAGGCACTCATCGGCTTCTTCATATTAAAGATGGAGTGTCTCTCTGGAACTGTCTCGAAGCCGTCTGGCCAGACAGTGATGCATGCTGGATCTGACGTGGCTGGAAAACAAAGTTTTGGCCAGGCCAGCCTACACCACCGTCTTCATGGCATTCCGAGCAAGACCACAGTCTTGGAAAGCTGGTGAAGTCGGAGGTACCTAACCAGAAGACGGAGTAGCAAAAATCAGGGTACCACGCATTATCGCTAAAATTGCATAAGAAGAAGAAGAAGGAGAAGAAGAAGACAAGGCCCGGCAACATCATCAACACAACAGCTGCTGAATTATAACCACTTTCCCCAAACCTAAAAACAAAAACTTCTCTTATTTAGTATTTACATTTTTTTTTCAATGGCATCATAACTTCCTACAGCAGTTTCACAGTTTTCCGTTCTCTTTGTACACCTGCTTCTTTTGATGTCGGACAGAGAGCGAGTTAATGCAGTTTTTTTTTCCAGATAATTCTTGAGCTGTGTTTGAAAATGAAAACTTCTGAACCGAGTCCACTAACGCTAAAAACAAGTCAATCTCTTCCCAACCTATTGATTAACCAGCAGATATTATAACATTCTAAGATCGCAACCGGTTTTATTTGGCCAGATTTGATAATCATTATAATCTCGTACCTTAATCACGGTTTCTGGTGTTAATACCTGTATCAGTCGATAATGACCGGAGTAGACTAATCGATAGTGACCTGCCATCTCGTCTTGAAAGTTGTGAGCACAGAACTCGCTGTCTGCTCCTTCCAGCCGACATAATTATAGAAATTAATCCCAAACACACTAAAGCCAAAGAAGAAAAAGAGCTGCTTCCGAAGAGAGAGAGTATTTACCTGCAGGGCGAGGCACGCCTCATTTCATTGCTGAATAGCTTGTCAGTGAACAGGTAAAGGTAAAAAATCCCCATTTCCGTGCCATTAAGGCAAATTGGGGATATGGTGTTAGGCTCGTATTTCCACGACCGTAGCCACCTGAAAGTGTCACGTGGTCAGTATCACATCTGGCCACATTTACCTTCCCAGATTTCTCTGGTACCTATTTTTAGGGGCCGGGTGGACCCGTCGTGTGGTGGTTCCAGGGAATAAAAATCTTGCTGGTGGGATTTGAACCCGGTACCACCAGAGTAGTACACCGAGTGCCTAACCACTCGACTAACCAGATCACTGTTGACAGTGAACTGGGGGGGGGGGGTGGGGTAGAATAGGATACCGCGTCATGAGAAGTCTCAAGAAAATAAAGGACTTCGACTAAGTCCAGAGAGTTGAGGATGATAATGATTATGATGATTATGATGATTAGGACGTCGACGACGATGATATTGATGAAGATGACGATGATGATGATGATGATTATGATTAGGAGACTGACGTGAGCAATTTAATGCAATATATTGGAAAGAAAAAAAGAAATATTCTGATGGTAAACATTTAGGAACACATATCATCCAAACCCTCTCATGCCAAAAAAAACGTTGTTGAACTGGGCAATGATGACAGCTCCATGCTTCCATACGTAACTGTTAACCTTTCAGCAAATTTATCTCCCCTGTTGCAACAGAAACGGTAAACAAAGTGTGGAGATAATCATGGCTCACGTCCGTTTTCAAAACGTGGTAACTCCCCCCACCTTTAATCAGTTTTATGAAAGCTGACATACGTGTATGTGCGTGAGGGGTATGTGTGTGTAATTAGTGGTTTTGTCTGGTCCCCACTGCCCGCGGATAGACAGATCAATAGTTCAAACGAAAGGCGATATCAATGGCGAGTAGAGGGCATCGATTTGTGCCCTGGACGAAGTAACTAGTCATCCAGAAGGGAAGTCTTTGTGTGCCCCCGGGCCAAATCGGCCTTGGAACACAAAGATAAGCAACACGGGTTAGGATAAACATGAGCTATAAAAAAATGAACTGACAGGAAAATGAGATAATAATTTAAAAGACATGTCAGCTTTTAGACACAAAATGAACGTTGACAAAAGTTCACATAATGCCAAAGGCAGCTGTGCATAGACGGTAAACTAACAAAGGCAGCTGGGCATAGACGGTAAACTAACAAAGGTAGCTGGGCATAGACGGTAAACTAACAAAGGTAGCTGGGCATAGACGGTAAACTAACAAAGGCAGCTGTGCATAGACGGTAAACTAACAAAGGCAGGTGTGCATAGACCGTAAACTAACAAAGGCAGCCTGGCATAGACGGTAAACTAACGAAGACAGCTGGGCATAGACAGTAAAGTAACAAAGGTAGATTGCCATAACCATATTACTGTTAATGCTAGTCTGACAAAAAGAAAACGTTAAACTAAAAAAGGCACATGGTGAGAGGCTTTTCACTGTTAAGGTCTGTAAGGTGTAGACGTAAAGCTGACAATGACACAACAGCATAGATATATTACTGTTAAAGCCAGTTGAGTCTAGACGTAAAGCTGACATTGACACAACAGCATAGATATATAACTGTTAAAGCCAGTTGAGCCTAGACGTAAAGCTGCCAATGACACACAGGCATAGATATATTACTGTTAAAGCCAGTTAAGGCTAGACGTAAAGCTGACAATGACACAATAGCATAGATATATTACTGTTAAAGCCAGTTGAGCCTAGACGTAAAGCTGACAATGACAGAACAGCATAGATATATTACTGTTAAAGCCAGTTGAGCCTAGACGTAAAGCTGACAGTGACACAATAGCATAGATATATTACTGTTAAAGTCAGCTGAGCCTAGACGTAAAGCTGAAAATAACACACAGGCCTAGATATATTACTGTTAAAGTCAGCTGAGCCTAGACGTAAAGCTGACAATGACACACGGGTATAGACACATTACTGTTAAAGTCATTTAGACCAAGACATAAAATTAGCAAAAAACAAACTGGAAGAAAAATATACACTAAATAGATAACACGCGAAGATACTAAATTAAGGTAAAAAGACAGCGACCCATAGTTGATGTTCTAGGGCCAAGGTTGGTGAATCATAGTTGATCAAGACCCTATTCTAAGTCTCCATTGGTACTCCGTAGTTAAGATCAAACCTGGATCGCTATAGTTCTCTTGACGGTGGATCCTGCTAAAGAAGTATTGCACACCCCACTCCTTTGCTGCTTATAGCAACATTCAGGGACTGAAAAAAGGTGCCATGACACGCTCCCAATCCGGCACGATGCTGTGCTTCACAACATATTCATCGCATCGGTTGCAAAGAACACCAGGTCGTAGTTCCAGGGTGACTGAAGAAGAAAGAAAGAAAGAAGAAAGAAGAACGAGAGAGAGAAAGAAAGAAAGAAAGAAAGAAGAACGAAAGAAAGAAAGAAAGAAAGAAATAAAGACAGGCCTTTATAAAAGAGCACAATAATAGCCATGCCTCTCCCCCCCCCCCTCTCTCTCTCTCTCTCCACAGCAGACATTGAAACATCCATACAACAGTTTAAATTATGGGTTTCTACCTTTTAAACACGCACAGACCCTCCAGTGGATTGCCCAGTACGTTCCATAACCACCCTTCGCTAGACGGTCGAAATCATCATCATCATCATCGTCATCACTTGTCCTATTAGGCGCCAGCATGCCTTCATAATAGCTTGGTTTCACTTGACACACCGATAGCTAGGAACAGAACGGTCGAAAGAAAACTCTAGCAACAAATTACAAATAAAATTATTCAAAGATTGGTCCCATTCCCCAAATGTTTAACCCTTTCCTATCCTTTGTCAAAGATTTAGTAGACGAACCTCTGACAGCAGGCACAAATTTTATTGTTGATTAAAGATACAAAAGGCGTAATTTATTCAGGTCAGTTGACATGTTCAAGAATGAATTATCTTCCTTGTCACTCTGACGTCAGAAAAGTGAGAAATGTTACAACCACTTAGAAATACTATGAAGCAAGTAACACATTTCAAATACCTCGGAAGCATTTTCTCACAAAAAAGAAAACATAGACACAGAGATCGAAAACAGATGTGACAAAATCGAACCTACTTATCGAGCAAATGGCTCCCATACTAAATAACAAGCATGTCTCACTGGAAGCCAAAAGAACTATCTATAAGACAATCTTCATACCAACTTTGTGCTACCAATGCCAGGCATGGACGCTGACAGCAAAAGACAAAAGGAAAGTTACAACAACTGAAATGAGATTCTTGAGAAGAATTCTTGGAATATCAAGAATGGACAGAAGCAGAAATGATGTCATTAGAAATAAAGTAGGAGTCGAACCCGTTATGAACTATATTAAAAAACAGCAAATAAAATGGTTCGGTCATGTGACACAACTACCAACAGACCGTGTAGCACAGAGAGCAATGTTTTACAGACCGCACAAAGGCAGAGGAAGGGGCCGCCCATGCAAACGATGGACCAATGGTAGGGCAGAGTCCATGAACATCTCAATATACGAAGCCAACAAGGGAGCCAGTAGGAGACAATTGCACTTCACCTCTACACCTAGCAGTAAATGAGGAAAGACAAGACAAGACAAGACTTAGAAATAATAGACAAACCAACAACCTGTAAATAAGCTAAAATTATTCTGGATAGGAAGGGGTTAAGGACACCCCGTGATAAAAGAACTTCAAGCCTAGATCATTGGAAGAAGTTCCAGGCCTAGATCATTGGAAGAAGTTCCAGTCCTAGATCTTTGGAAGAAGTTCCAATCCTAGATCATTGGAAGAATTTCCAGTCCTAGATCATTGGAAGAAGTTCCAGGCCTTCTTGTGCTTACTGCGCGTGCCCGACACACGGAGCATGAAGCTGTTTCTCCTGTTTCTGTAAAGTTCAGGCAATAATCCTGTTCTTGTTCGTCTCTTTATGTCTGCTTAAATAAGCCGCACGTTCTGTTGTGCTTCCACATCTACAGCCAATACTCTAGCTCTAAGTCTTGTCGTGTGTTGTATTTGCTTGACAACGCTGTCATTATAATAGCAGGAAAGCATTCAGATTAGCGCAAAGAGTATATACAATAAAACAGTACTTTCATACTTTTCTGCCTGTTTTATTGTATAAAGTATGAAAATTGAACACTGGTGTAAACAAATAAATGAAACAGAAATGAAAAACTTGACATTATACGCTGGTGAAGAGTTTCTCAATACTTCATGACAGGAAATCATGAATTATGACTGTATTATCAGCGATACGCTCCTTCCTTGAGAGCAATGAAAATATCATCCAGCGATGAAAAGGAACTTAACTGTTCCATTTTTGTCCGAATTGTTTTTCAGGAACAACTGAAGATTTCCTATAAAATTCTCAGGATATTTCTTTTACAAATCTAAAACACAGGTTCTTAAAACTTTCTAGAACTCTCAGCACACACATAGGCACACACACAAAAAAAAAACACACGGAATGATTAGATATCTAGACAACACTATTCATCATCATCATGTGCCGTGCCGACTGGCGTTGGCTATTATACTTCTCCAGAGTACGAGATCCTTCATGCAGGGCATCAGCTCAGTTGGTGATCTCCTCTCACACCATCCCGTCAGACTGTCCAGTATCATTTCTCTTGGTCTTCCTCTTCATCTTCTTCCTTCTATTTTTTCTGTTGTTATAATATTTTCAATGCCCCCTCTTCTTATTGCATGTCCTATGAAAGTACATTGTCTCTCTCTTATCTTTTTGACAAGGCTTTTTTGTCTCTCCAGCTCTTCTCCTACATTCTTCATTAGTTATTTTTGCTGTCCAGGGGATTCGCAACATTATTCTAATAAACCACATTTCTGCTGCTTCCAATGATTTTTGTGCAGACCTGCCTATTGTCCATGATTCACTTCCATATAACAAGATAGGTTCAATATAGCATTTTGGGACTCGTTTTCTAACATTCATTGATAAGGATGTGTTGGTTAATATGTTTCTCATTCTCTGAAATGCAGTCTTTGTTTGGCCTATTCTGCTCCTAATTTCTGTTCTGCATTTCCCATCTGAAGTTATGACAACACTATCACTGATGCTTTTTTTCTGCACTTTATATAGTCTTTCCTCCACTCGTGAACGTCTAATATTTCTGTATGTTTTAATGCCTGTTACTCGCTCAACCAAGCATGGGAGTTACTAGGCCGTTGCCTAGATCACAACTGACTAACGTCACCAGATGCTCCAACTTACGCCACTACTAATCTTAAGTCGCCGCACTCCGTACTATACATCACAAGTTAAATCTAATAGGAACTAAACGAAGTCACAGTACCGAACAATCTTACAAACAAAGAGAACTTCAACACGATTATCCTTGGGGAAATATGAAGCAGAAACAGCTTTTCTGTGTAAGTTTCCTCCAATTTCCCTTCATCCGATGTAGAGAAAAAGCTTCGTTCCTGTTAAGTACGGCTAATAAAATACGGCTAATAACTTGACCTTTATTGTGCAAGGCTGTGGTTCGAATCTGGTCCTAGGTAGTCACGTTAAGGTGTAAATGGGTACCTGGTTCGTTGTGAAGCTGGGATGAGAGAGGCGGCCAGGTGTAACGTTGTCTATATCATCCCCCAAAACAGCCTGCGTTCCATTACCCGCCCCGACCCCACAGGGGCTCCACCGAAGGCTTTTTATAGGGCAAACAGCAGGAAACGTATTTGGTTCACTGAAAGAATATCTTCTGGGAGCAGCGGAGATGTGGTTCCTAAGAAGAATGATGAGAATACCAAGGGCAGCCAAGAAAACAAATGAAGAGGCTCTAAGTGAGGCTGGGCAAGAGAGACAAATTATGGCAAAATTCAGAACACGACAGTCCGGATTTGTAGGATATGTTTCGAGAAGAGACAAACTGGAGCACCTGCTGACAACGGGGAAAACCTGATGGACAAAGGGATGGAGGAAGACAAAGAAACAAAATACTTGATGTACTGAAAGAAGTGGCATGGAGCACGTTCAACACACATCTTTAAAAAAAAAAGAACAAAGGATAGATTGTTGTAGAGATCAGCGTCAACCAACAGCATGGACCAGAGAGAGAGAGAGAGAGAGAGAGAGAGAAAAAGAGAGCATGAATGAATGAATGAATGATCTTTATTTTTATATTTTTAAAGGGTAAATAATTGGGCACGCAGGCCCATTTTACGACAGACAGACAGACAGAAAGAACTTTATTTCAATAAAGGACCCACAGTTGATCTCGACAGGACAAAAAATGGTTGGGGGTTTGGGGGGGGGGGGGAACAGACCATAGCCAGAAAGAGACCAAGAACCACTGGTCTGGTGTGACGAGGTCAGGGAATATGCAGCCAGAACCACTACGCACCTGGACGGCACGATATATTCATTTACCTTTACCAAACCCTTAAAAAAAACCACACACACATCTAAACTACGCTATCACAAAGACGAAAGAACGTATTTACCATTTCACACATTTTCTAAAAGTCATGTTGTAAGTAACAGTTAACATGCTCCATTGCCAGGTATGTTTTGTCTTACATAAACTGTCGTTGCAAACTCCTTACAGATCCAGAAACGTTTTTGGGGCAGGTGTTCTGATTTTGTAATGACTGTGTTGTACAACGAACATTAACTATGTTAAAGTTACATGTGAATATGGAATAAATGCAGACCTGTAAAAAGTCTAGTAATCCTGTAGGAAAAGTCCAACATTTCTAAGAGAAAAAAATTACTATTTCTACAAGAAATGTCTGGTATTTCTAAAGGATAAAAAAAAAGTTGCATTTCTGCATGAAAGCATGGTATTTCTAAGGAAAGAATCTAGCATTTCTACACAAATGTACGGTATTTCGAAGGATTATTTAAAAGAAAAACAACAACAGAAACAACAAATAAACCTGCTTTTCTAAATAAAAAGTCCGGTATTGCTAAAGGGAAAAAAATCTAATATTTCTATATTGTAAAATCTGAGTATTCCATTTTTTAAAAAATCTAGCTTTCTTAAAGAAAATAATCTAGTATTTCCTAAGGGGGAAAAGTTTAGCATTTCTAAGGAAAATTCTAGCATTTCAAAGGAAATACTGATCAAGTCTTTACATATAAGCAAGTAGTAACTAAGTGAATTACCTAAACAAACACACACAGTGATATTACACAACATCCGACTGCAGTAAAGATGCCATTTTGAAGAACGATAAAGACTTGTAATTTTTTCACACGAAGCCCGCTCCAAGATGAAAACATTCGTTGCATGTTCATCTTTTAAGTACGTGGGGGTTTAAGATCAAGGACTCTGTAAATAAACCATAATTAATCTCCGCTACAATGTAACAACTATATAATTAATCCGTTTAATCACTTCTCTTAACTCGCTTATTCCTTCACAAATCTGTAACCTTATACCAGCATGTCCGGAATGTTTAGTTTTCTGTGTCAAAACCACGCAACCACAATAAACTATTTGTTTACGCTAAACATAGTCATTGATGATAATAACAGTAGAATATAACCACCCTGCGATTTCAATTTAGAAAAAAATATATATCAAAAGTTGATATTCCACTGAGAATAAAACGAGGCTAGTACTTCTGTGTTCAACGCACGAGCAAGTAATAGGGAAAAAGAAGAAATAACACATGAAAAAAAAAACTATTTGGCCTCCCCTACGATTCAACAGCGACCCGTTTTAATCCAGGGCCCCCCATGAGTTCTCCAGATAAATACACTTTAGAGAACAGCAGAAATGTCCAGTGCCCGCCAGACCTTTAAGTCCTGGGGTAATTGCTCTGGTTCCATTTCCACGAGTGCTTTAAACAATGACGGCTTCTAGCTAAGCATGCAACCTGTGACGTTCCCTGCAGCAGGCGAGGGAATTGGGGTGGAAGGTGGTGGGGGAGATCGCGGTAAACGATTTAGGGCGGGTAAGGGGAGAGTACTTGCAATAGAGAACACAAAACAGCATTTAGTGTAAGGAATAATATATATATATATATATATATATATATATATATATATATATATATGTAAGATGTATAATCACGTTAAGTAAATATCAGATACATATTATGATACACGCGAGAGCGAGTAGAGGGTGACCGCAATTAAAGAGACGTAATCACTGAATTTTCGTTTTCCCTTGAGCTTTCCAGCGTCTGTCAGGTTCTCTAGCTCCCGTCAGTTCATGGCGTGTCCGTAGAATTTACATCGTCTTTTCCTCTTGAATTTTTCAGTGTCTATGAGGTTACCTATGTTTCGACTTAAGGTGTTGAGATACATTCTGTGTGTTTTTTTTATTCATTCATTCATTCATTTGCATGTCCCTTGCGAAAATTTGGCTACCTAACGGCACTCCTGTAGGCCTCTCGGTTGTGAGCAAGATGCCCTGCTGCCGATGCATCCATTTGCAGATCACCAACGATGTCCTGCAGCCATCTTCGGTTTTTTTTTTTTACTATAACAAAAATTTTCTTTTGATATGTTCTGTTATTTTTAACTACAAATTTTTTATGACCTATAACATTCTATTTTGTCCAGATATATTCTATTAAGTATAAGATTTTATTTTGTTGAGATATATTCTTTTTTAAATTAAATATAAGATTCTATTTTGTTGAGATGTGTTCTGCTTTGTTGAACTGCACAATTTTGTTTCCATGTGTAGCTCTAGTACTTGCCCTGTGCACTAATCCTCGTGCAGATATTTAGAGGCAATTTCTGTTAAACAGCCTTTTCAGCTCTTAAATTCTATCTATCTATCTATCTATCTATCTATCTATCTATCTATCTATCTATCTATCTATCTATCTATCTATCTATCTATCTATCTATCTATCTATCTATCTAATCGTGTATGAAATGAAGCACGTGCCAGGCCAGCAAGGGCTCTAGCTCTTGATTTTTTTTGCTAGGTCAAAACATGGAGATCTTCTGCTGCCGCACATTATACATAATGCTCTTTCCATAAGAAATAATCACAAATATAATGATAGTGTTGAATCGGAATGTCCGCTGAAAGAGCGCTGGAGTTCATTAGAAGGAAATCAAATTTTCCTGGAATTGAAAAACAAGAAGAAAAAGCAAAAAAGAAGGAAACAAATCACCGTCGCCTTAGACTGATTGAGCTGCTGAATTATGGAACAGAATTAACAGCGCGTTATGAACGGATAGTGTGGGGCACAATATTTTACATTAATATTATACGACTGACTTTAAAAAAAAAGTGTGAGGTGTGGGCAAGTGTGGGGAATGGGAGTTTTGTATATAAATCTCAGACTCTGATTGATATTATGTAGTATCCCTTCTCCCTGCGCGATTATAGCCTATATCGGCAGTTTTAATTCTCGTGAAAATTAGATTGGTTATGTTTTTGGGGGTTAATTCCTATAAAGAACTGTAGAGCCTACCTTCTTCGGTCATTTCATTAGGTCGGTAGGTACGTCTCAGCGTTTAATACGTAGGTGTAGTTTTCGAGGATGAGCTATGTAGTGTTAGTTGTCTGTGAGAAGTGTAATCCACATGTAATATGTGATATGTGAAGAGGATAATTGTGATGGCGAGTCCTGGGAAAACTGGTGCTAGCGAGCAGAGTTTGACGGAGGTGTATGTTGCAGTGTTACGAAGATGGGCAGAGGAAGGAAGGAAGGAAGGAAGGTAGGTAGGTAGGTAAGTAGGTAGGTAGGTAGGTAGGTAGGTAGGTGTGTTTGCAATAATAATTAGGAACAATGATATGGTTATGAAAGACAACAATAGCAATCCAATATTTCGGAAGCATTGACTTTATCGGGGACAGTAGAAAAGATCTGACACCGCAGATTATCACAGAAAAGAAAGTATGTTTTCGTAACCATTTCATTGTTTCGACTCTTTATTGCGAGATTTTATTTTCTTTCTTCTTTCCTTTCTCTGCATGTTTTCGTTAAACTGCGCCATACATCTTCGCCTAACTCCGCAGAGAGAACTTCCAGCTATAAGTTTTGAATTCATTTGGAGGGGGGAAGCGGGAGGATTGGTTTGATACTATTCTGTGAATCCTTCATGCTTATGTGTCTTCGTGTCGGTGTGAGCATGTAAATTCAGAGGTCGAAACGGGGAGTTGCAGGAAAGAATGAGTCTGACCCAGTGTATACCAGGGTTACAATAATGTCAAGATTCTCGGCGACTGACAAAGCGAAAAGCGCCGGAAGTATCTTGAAAAGCGTTGCAGGACCTTGATGAAGCGATCATCAAAGATCAGAAACTTGGTAATCTGTCTCGGCGCCCCAAGCCTCGCAGTAATCTCCTTGAGGGCCCTCAGATTACACGCTCTTTCCCCCAAAACATTCTTCCGAAGTTTGGGATGCAGAGAGCTCTGAACAACAATCACAAATAAATCCATTTTGGCCAGAATGATTGTCTCATTACGCTAATGGAAGCCTACTCCAGATACAATCTTAGATAATAAGAGATGATGATTATCTTGGGAAGAAAAGAAAGAATTGGGAAATGAAACAGGGAGGAAAGCTTGTTTGAATGATAAATGAACAAACAAGCGACAGGTTCTGTTCAAAAATCTATTTTCTTACTGCAACACACAAAGAAAAAAAAATGGTATGAATTCAGAAATTTATCATCATCATCATGATGTGTCACCCCACTGCAGTTGTGGAATTATAGGTCCATTGTTGAATTTGTAAAATACTTTTCCCTGGTAGAATTATACTTATTCCAAATATTGTTCATGTTTAAGCAATTTCATTTGTGAAATTATTGTTCCTGTGTAATAATTTCAGTAGTTGAATGATTTTCTCTCTCCTCTCTCTCTCTCTCTCTCTCTCTCTCTCTCTCTCTCTCTCTTTCTCTGAATCTTAAGTGCCCAGGGCTCATGGGACTTCCGCAAGGGTTTTCCACAAATGCCTGTCCTTTGCCTTTTTTTCTGCTCTTGCCCAGGTGAGCCCTCTATTGCTCAATATCCTTTCTGTTGTTCTTCTCCATGTCTCTTTTGGTCTACCCTTACTTCTGTTCCCCTGTGGTGTCCATCTTAGTTCTATCTCTGGTAGCGAGTTGTCAGTCATTCGGAGCACATGTCCCAACCATCGCCAGCGTCTTTCCTCAATAATTGCTGTCAGTGGCTTCATCTGAATTTCTGCCAACAAGATGTTATTTCTTGTGGTATTTGGCCAAAATATTTTTTTCTAATTCTTCGTAAACATTTAGTCTGGAAAGAATTCAACTTGTTTTCTATGGTTTTGGTGGAATTATTGTTGATGTGTAAATAATTTCAGTAGCAAAATTATTGTTCACGTGTAAATAATTTCAGTAGTGGAATTATTGTTCATGTTTAAATAATTTCAGGTGTGGAATTATTGTTCATGAGTCTTATTCATAAATAATTTGCTTGATCATTCTTTGTTCTTGTTTCAACCTTGATCTTGTTATGTTTTTATATCTATTTCACTTTTTTTTCTGTCAAGTTATTCATTTCGTGATATTAAAGTTAACTGGTGAAACATCAGCATCATCATCTTGTGAACCATGAATTCAATCTAAAAGGCCCAAAAAAGTAGGTTATTCCCCCTGACTGAAAAAAAGAATGTTTTGCAAACTGAAGCAGTAAATCAGTGAACTGAACTCTGTGTGACGATTAAAAAAGCTGATGATTTGCTGAGAGGGGGTTTTCTTAACCAAATACTTGTTACTTTCACATAGATAAGTTTGCCACCTCCCACTTTGCTTCCAGGTAGTGGATTAACTTGACTTTTAACCACAATTCTTCACGCCTTCGTTCTGCCCATCAAAACTAACTATCGGTAGTTGAGATCAAAGAGGCACGCTGTCCAATCAGATTAAGCTCAGGAAGAGAAGTAGTTCCCTTTGAAATATAACCCGGATGAAGGAGCGAAAGAACGAAGAAACTTTACTTTTAAAAGGGTTAAGAATTGATCACACACAGAGACCCGTCTAACATTCTGCCCTTCATCACACAATTTTCTCTCTGTCACAAACATCCATCATTATTTCTGGAACATAGTAAGCAAGAAGAAAGATTAATTAATTAATTAAACATCTGTTATCTACACACTGCACAATCTGATTTATGTAACTACACGCAATAAACGTATACTAATATCTCACATTGATTATAAACTAACAAATTTGTAGTAAAGCACTATAAAAAATTACAACAATCATATCATACTTTACACTAAATAAGTTTAGATTTTGGCCCTACATATACTTTTTATGTACACATATACATAAAGGTGTATATATTCAGAAATGTATAAATACATTTACTTGTCTGCAGTTACATAAACACGTTTGTAGAAACACATTCATATTCGGAGAGACAGACAGACAGACAGACAGACAGACAGACAGACAGACAGATAGATAGATAGATAGATAGATAGATAGATAGATAGATAGATAGATAGATAGATAGATAGATAGATAGATAGATAGATAGATAGATAGATAGATAGATAGATAGATAGATAGATAGATAGACAAACAATCATTTTCTCCACTGTAACGAATGATATAACTGATCAGCTCAGCAACGGAAAGGATGCGTATATTTCCTCATGATCTAGTGATCTATGTCATCAGCTCCAGGAGATTCGGCGCCGAGGGCATTTTTTAAACTCTATGCTGACCCCTACAACAATTCTGTCCAAACTCTACTCATACGCAACAAATATGTCATTTTCTCCTTCATAGATGGCGATATATGAAAACTAATTTTGATTGCTGATATTTAATGGACAAGGGATGATTCATTGCGAAATATAGCTTACAGCGATGGGGAGTTTGTCAGACGTTAATAAGTTCTTTAACAAATATAGATGATTTATTTATTTTAAGGAATAATGACATGTTTCAGACTGGTGTTTATTATTATTATTATTTAGATTGTTATTATCGACGGCCTGGTTAGCCGAGTGGTTAGGCTCTCGGTTTACTAATCTGGTGGTACTGGGTTCAAGTCCATCAGTGGAGATTTTTTTCTAGTACACACAAAAAAGCCCGGACTTAACTGGCATCGGGTGTGTCACTATTTATCTCACCGACCCCGAAAATTATGGAATCGGCACTAATATCAGTCGTTTTTCGATTATTTCTACATGTCACTGTCCTGCCCCACCCCCCACCCCTAGGCCCCCATGCGATGGGGGCTGAACTTGGACTTAAACGGAATCGGGAGTGTCACTATTCATCTCAGCGACCTCAAAAACTATGCGTTCTACACTAATATTGGTAGATTTCGATTATTTTTACATGTCACTCAATCCCACTCAACCCCTAGCCCCACCACCCCCCTTTCCCATGCCAGTGGGGGCTGAACTTGGACTTAAACGGTATCGGGAGTATCACTATTCATCTCAGCGACCCCACAAACTATGGATACGACACGAATATCGGTCGTTTTCGATTATTTTTACAAGTCACCCCGACCCCTAGAGGTCATAGGGGTATCCTAGGGATGACCTAACCCCTACAGTGCACTGTCCAGATTGAGAGTCATATGTGTGGCAAGTTTGGCTGAAATTTCTCCAAGCGTTCCAGCGTGATTCCCTAACACACACACACACACACATTAGTTCATTTTTGTGTCACCCCAACCCACCCCCACCCCTAGAGCCCCCATGCCGCTTGGGGCTGAACTTGGACTTACAGGGCATCGGGAGTGTCACTATTTATCTCAGCGACCCTGAAAACTATGGATTCGACACTAACATAGTTCATTTTCGTTTATTTTTACATGTCACCCATACCACTAGGGGTCATATGAGTATCCTAGGGGTGATCTAACCCCCATGGTGGCCTGTCCATATTATAAGTAATATGTGTGTCAAGTTTGGTTAAAATTGCTCCAGGCGTTCCAGCGTAATGCTCGAATATATACACACACACACGTTCATTTTTAGACATACATATAGATTTATTCGCTGCATGAATCACTCCTTTGTCATCTTCAGATCTTACCCCTTGGAGCGCATCTTTAAGTGGACCAAACAGATGGAAATCAGAGGTGCCAAATCGGGACTATAGGGTGGATTCGGTAGTGCCGTCCAAACGAATTTGGTGATTGCTTCCCGTGTTGCCAGATTTGTGTGAGGGGGCACACTGTCGTGAAGGAGAAGCAGGTCTGCTGGATTCTTGTGCGGCCGAACTCTGCGAAAACGTTGATTTAGTTTTTTCAATGACTTAATGTAAGCTTGTGTATTGATTGTCTCTCCTCTTGGCATAACATCCATAAGAATCACACCTTCAATGTCCAAAAAAATCATGACATTTCCAGCTGAAGGAGTTGTCTTGAATTTCTTTCTTCGTGGTGATTACGGATGATACCA
This sequence comes from Achatina immaculata, assembly GCA_009760885.1. Lineage (NCBI taxonomy): Eukaryota > Metazoa > Mollusca > Gastropoda > Stylommatophora > Achatinidae > Lissachatina > Lissachatina immaculata. The sequence continues at coordinate 37,978,155 of CM019713.1, forward strand.
CTCCATTAACTGTCTTTTTGTCTCAGGTTCAAAATGATGTGCCTAGGTTTCGTCACCTGTTACGATCTTACCCAAAAAGTTCTCTCCCTCTGCACTGAAACGCTTCAACAATTCAGAAGAAATTGCTTTCTTTTGCAATCGATGTTCATTTGTGAGACTTCGAGGAACCCATCTTGCTCAAACCTTAGAAAATCCGAGAGCTTTTATAACTGCATTTGCACAACCATTGCTGACTGACAGCTTTAAGACCAATTGTTGAGTAGTGATACGCCTATCAGTAAGAATAATGCCCTCATCGCATTTCAACATTTCTGCCTTCGTGGCTATGGCAGGACGTCCACAGAGCGACCGATCATGCAACTCCTTATCTCCACTTATTGATTCTTTGATTCTCTGAATCCAGCGACTGACTGTACTCCTGTCAACTGCAGGACTTCCATACACATCACATAGACGCTTGTGAATGTTCACAACAGTTTCCTTCTCTGCAACGAGAAATTCTATCACAATTCGCTGCTTATATGGCAAATTGCTAAAACACTCTATTTCAGCGGTAAGGGCAGCCATATTCTTCGGCCGGTCGCCGTGCAATTTGGTTCACACTATCGGCGCATGCCATATTTAAAGTGTGCAAAATGTCATGCTTACTTCATTATTATCTGAACACCCCTCGTGCATAAAACTTGGGAACACTCGATTACCGCATTGACTGTATCATGTCACCAGGGCGGGGTCACATTCAGTCCCTGTAAGGCATATTCACACCTTTGAGAGATTGTCCACAAAATAACACCACTTTTTTCTCCATGTATCTCCGTTTGTCTTTCTACAGTGACTCGGGGAAAGTGTGAAGAAACTTCTGGAAAATTCTTCTATAGGAAGTTCTTCTACTTCACCCCTTTGTTTTAGTTGTGAATATAATAAAGAGTCAATTCTGAGAGGAAAAAGACTGAAGTTAATGACGATGTTGACGACGACGACAGTGATGATGATGATGATGATGACGATGGTGGTGATGATGATGGTGGTGATGATGATGACGATGATTATAATTACGATGATGATGACGACGATTATAATGATGATGACGACGATTATAATGATGATGATGATGATGATGACGACGACGACGACGACGACGACGACTAAAGTTAGCTCAGCAATATGTTTCTGGCAAGATACCATTGATGAAGCTTGTAAGAAATTTAATTATGAGATCATCCTGTACTGTTACACAAATGTCTTCTTTTGCAATTCATTTACCACAGGAAATAAAGTCACGCACATCTGTATCCATGACTATTTGAAATGTTACATTTCCTATTTATATTATCAATAGCGTGCGACTGATTCACTGAATAGGATTGCTTGCTGGACCATAAGTCAGATAACCTTCGATCTCTGAAAAAAAGATTACCGCTTTCTGTCTTGTCCATGACTGTGAGAAAAGAAACTAAACTCTACTGAGCATCTATGTTTGAAAACAAAAATAATAAGCTAGTGTGAGCAAAGTATGGTTCATTGGTTTAAATATGGTTTTACTAATAGAAACTATAAGTCATCTAAATGATACTACATGTCATCACTATATAATACATCTACTTGCACAAGATCTGAACATTCTGAAGCAACGAATGACGGACATCAACGGTCTCTACAGATGTGCGTGTATAGATAGATAGATAGATAGATAGATAGATAGATAGATAGATAGATAGATAGATAGATAGATAGATAGATAGATAGATAGATAGATAGATAGATAGATAGATAGATAGATAGATAGATAGATCCATTTAGCAAGTAATGAAAACTAAAAGCAGGTGTGTATAGGTCAGTGGACTCAGCGGATAGAAAAAATGACTGGTTCTTCGATTTTGAATTAGGAAGTATTGACTGTTGATTTGGCTGTTGATTTGGCTGTTGATTTGGCTTTCCTGGGGTTTTGTTCTGTAAAAAGAGGAGACATTGGTTGTTGGTTATTACAAGATAACGGATAGATGGAAGGTGGACGGACAGACGGACAGACAGACAGACAGACAGACAGACAGATAGATAGATAGATAGATAGATAGATAGATAGATAGATAGATAGATAGATAGATAGATAGATAGATAGATAGATAGATAGATAGATAGATAGATAGATAGATAGATAGATAGATTCGACGAAAGAGGTTTTTGTTTTATCGATAAATAATTCCAATTCAATGACCCCTTAGTTGCAGAAACTGGATCATTTCACCTTATCAGATCATATTCTTGACTTCCAGGTTTGTGGGATCGCCGTCCGCTCTGGAGATTGGTTTCTCATTCGAGAAACACTGATTACTGCTATTAGGGCAAGCTGTGAAGTTTGCTGGTTTTCTGTGGTCGCTGGCGGTATTAGAAGTCCAGTTTCCACACTTCACGACGCCTGCTCCATCTAAGTGGCCGTTAATCTCTCAGTCGCCAAAATGCCCCCATCAAAGAACGCTGGTAAACAGTTGCACATGGTCTACTTCACATTTGTAACAGTTATTGATTTTCGTATGTGCGATATTTTTTAAACGGTAAGTTGTTTAGTATCAGTAAGGATTATGTGAAAACATATGCTTACAAAACTGCAAACATTACGACGTGGAGCGAAAATAGATGTGCCCAACATATGAGGTGCAGAGGAAACAGATGTGTCCAACATATGAGGTGCAGAGGAAACAGATGTGTCCAACATATGAGGTGCAGAGGAAACAAATGTGTCCAACATATGAGGTGCAGAGGAAACAGATGTGTCCAACATATGAGGTGCAGAGGAAACAGATGTGCCCAACATATGAGGTGCAGAGGAAACAGATGTGTCTAACATATGAGGTGCAGAGGAAACAGATGTGTCCAATATATGAGGTGCAGAGGAAACAGATGTGGTCAACATACGAGGTGCACAGAAAACAGACGTCGCCCACATATGAGTTGCACAGAAAACAGACGTCGCCCACATACGAGGTGCACAGAAAACAGACGTCGCCCACATACGAGGTGCACAGAAAACAGACGTATCCCACATACGAGGTGCACAGAAAACAGACGTATCCCACATACGAGGTGCACAGAAAACAGACGTATCCCACATACGAGGTGCACAAAAAACAGACGTATCCCACATACGAGGTGCACAGAAAACAGACGTATCCCACATACGAGGTGCACAGAAAACAGACGTATCCCACATACGAGGTGCACAGAAAACAGACGTATCCCACATACGAGGTGCACAAAAAACAGACGTAGCCCACATACGAGGTGCACAGAAAACAGACGTCGCAGATGCCTTTACCCTTTAAATAAAAACACTATGGGGATGTACAAGAACTCCACCTGACCGCCCTTACTACGAAAGTAGACACGCGAATTTCTGAGAATGATTGAAGAAGAAGAAGTAGAAGACGAAGAAGAAAAGTAATAAGAAGAAGAAGACGTGTTACAATATCATTCACCTAAGCAATCAAACGGGTCGTCAACTTACCCTACACTCCATCATCATCATCATCATCATTATTGTCGTCTTCTTCTTCTTCTATCCCCTCCATGCATATTTGCCTAATAACGAACAGTTTTGTGCGTATTATGTGCAATTAATATTTGTTTATGAAGTTAGCCGCGTTTGTGGCAACAGTTAAAACACTGATTAATATTATCCTGGACCAGAAATTGTGGGTGGGAAAAGTACACAGATGGGACAAGTAACGAAACAATGGAGCTTTCAAGACCTAGTGTTCTACGCAATCCAACGTGCAACAACAGAGCGAGGATAGATTTCCAGACAACTATGGCCGGGATCTGTTTACTCCTTGGATCGTCCTGTAATGATTACTTGGCATCCACCTCGCGTGCTTGACCTTCCCCTCCCCCCACACTCTACCCACCCTCGCTCACCTAAACCTCCAACCTACCCCTCCTCTCACCCCCCAATTTCCCTTCTCATGCATTTCAGAGCTTCCCATTGCTTGGAAGACATTTGCCAGATTGGAATTACGATTGCAAATCTGGCTACAGGAAGGTAAAGGGCTATCTCAGCGGAACTCTGGGTAAAAACGGGCCTTTCTTTGCAATTACACAGAAAGCAATTATCACACACTGTTACATAACTGTACAAAGAGTCACAGAGAAGGCTATCGTACCAAGGGTCGCAGAGAAGGCTGTCGTACCAAGAGTCACATAGAAGGCTGTCGTACCAAGAGTCACATAGAAGGCTGTCGTACCAAGAGTCACAGAGAAGACTGTCGTACCAAGAGTCACAGAGAAGGCTGTCGTACCAAAGGTCACAGAGAAGGCTGTCATACCAAAGGTCACAGAGAAGGCTGTCGTACCAAGAGTCACAGAGAAGGCTGTCGTACCAAGAGTCACAGAGAAGACTGTCGTACCAAGAGTCACAGAGAAGACTGTCGTACCAAGAGTCACAGAGAAGGCTGTCGTACCAAAGGTCACAGAGAAGGCTGTCGTACCAAGAGTCACATAGAAGGCTGTCGTACCAAGAGTCACAGAGAAGGCTTTCGTACCAAGAGTCACAGAGAAGGCTTTCGTACCAAGAGTCACACAGAAGGCTTTCGTACCAAGAGTCACAGAGAAGGCTGTCGTACCAAGAGTCACAGAGAAGGCTGTCGTACCAAGAGTCACAGAGAAGGCTGTCGTACCAAGAGTCACAGAGAAGGCTGTCGTACCAAGAGTCACAGAGAAGGCTGTCGTACCAAGAGTCACAGAGAAGGCTGTCGTACCAAGAGTCACAGAGAAGGCTGTCGTACCAAGAGTCACAGAGAAGGCTGTCCAGCCCGTGCACTGCTCCAGGGCCCCGATAGAATTTTTTTTTATTTTAAGGGTGGGCTCGGAGGGGAGGGGGGGGGCGCGGGCTTTGGGGCCCAGATTCAATTTTAAAAAAAAAAATGAATAAGTACAGTATTTTTTACCGGAGTACAAAACCTGTCTCGAAGGCCCTGGCTGTACCAGCTCGCCGTCAGGTATATTTTATATGTTTGTGTGCAGCGTCAACATTAGAATGGTCGACCACAAAGACACGTTTATGTAGAAAATACGAGAGCAGGGAAATAATAAATGGACAAAGGTGCAAAAAAAAAACACTCCCCCCTCCCCACAAAGGACATAAATGTATTATAGTAACCACTTCAGAAGGTACCGAAATAAGCGAGACAGAGAGTCAGCCACGCGAATGATGAATTAATTGCATTATTTGAATCTAAATCAAAAAAACACAACAGAGAGAAATATTGATTAATGATTAGAGAAGAAAGTCTTGAAATTTTGCTTTCAATTATTTTCGTTTTTTTTTTTTTTTAGGAGACACGGAAAGATCTCAATTCTATTTACGAATATATTTTAACAGTAATAAATCATAGAGACATGGTTAGATACAATTGTGAGGGAAAATGGGCAGGAACGAAAGTAACAGAAAATTAGACGAGCACATATGAATGAAGAACATATAACAAACCAATATTTCGGCAAATGCCCGTTTTCAAGGACCACACGCAAAAACGCAATACAACAAATTAAGAAAAAAATAAACGATTGAAAAATCTACGTCACACTTTGGAAGTGAGATAAAAGAATGGTGCCATTATCGATCTTGTCGTCTTTCCTCGCTGTTTCTGTCTTTCTGTAAAACTTGAACCATACAAACTCTTGTCTACCTTCATTAGAAGAGCCAGCTTTAACACTGTCGCCATTTGTCTTATCTCTCTTATGTAAAATTGCAACAGAGAACGAATCTATGTCACATTGCCATGCTAGAGATATCACTTTGTCACAACGTAATTATAGATGGATTATAGTCTTATCTTGTCTTGTCTCCTTCCTCACGTACCTTTAGGTGTTGAGAGAACAAATAGACGTCTGGACAGGGCTCGACGATTTGCTTTATATAATGGGATATTTAATGCTTCTGTAATTTCCTCTCTCCATCTCCTGCGTGGGTGGACTCTTCCTCTGTTACCTACAAATCTTAGTGTGAACGTTTTCTGTGATATATTGTCTGCTGGTAACCGTGTAACATGGCCAAACTACAAACTGGATTATCGTAACATTATATATATATATTTTTGGCGAATGACAACAATTATTGAAGAAAGACGCTGGCGATGGTTGGGACATGTGCTCCGAATGACTGACAACTCACTACCAAAAATAGCACTAAGATGGACACCACAGGGGAACAGAAGTAAGGGTAGACCAAAAGAGACATGGAGAAGAACAACAGAAAGGATGTTGAGCAATAGAGGGCTCACCTGGGCAAGAGCAGAAAAAAAGGCGAAGGACAGGCATGTGTGGAAAACCCTTGCGGAAGCCCCATGTGCCCTGGGCACTTAAGGTTCAGAGAGAGATATATATATATATATATATATCTCTTTGTCTTATTATAGTTATAGATGGATTATAGTAACATCATAGATATATCAATTTTTCATGTAGTAATTACATATTGATAATAGTAACATCATAGATATATCAATTGTTCACACCCTACTTACAGATGAATTATATTAACATCATATATATATCAATTTTTCACATCATAATTAGAGATGGATATAGTAACAATTTTCCACCATATAAAACATCCATAAATTGACTTGGAGGTCCACAGATAAAACCACAGAAAACCAGATCGTTCACATACTAATAAACAACAAGTAGAAACGGTCACTACAAGATGTGAGAGCAAGGAAAGGAGCAGATGTAGGAAGAGATCACAACCTTCTGCTAGCAAAAGATAAAACTTAAATTAAGGAAAACCAAAATCGGAGAATACAGAAAAGCACGCTTTGATACAGCAAAACTGAAAGACCACCAAACAAGAAATGAATTCTCAATAGTACTTAAGAACCGCTTCAGTGTCCTTCAAGACAAGGCAGAAATGTTCATACTAGAGTTCAGTGAAACACTACAGGAAACGGCAAAAGAGGTGCTAGGATATCGGAAATGGAGAAAACAGGAATAGATAAACAAGACCACATGGGAAAATATAGAGCAAAGAAAGGAAATCAAGGAAAAATTACCGAGCACCAAATCACACACCTTAAAGAACAAGTTTTAAGTAATTATGCACAAAAAGACAAAAAAAGTGAAGGAATCATGCCGTCAAGATAAATGCCAATACTATAACAACTTGGCAGAAGCAGCTGAGAAAGCAGCATATACAAATGACATGAAAACCATATATAAAATCACCAAGCAGATGACAGGTAACTTCAGCACAAGATGTGAGAGTGCAGTAAGGACACATAAGGGAGAACTGGTCAGTGGAGAAAGAGAAAAAATTGAAAGATGGAGGGAACATTTTTAACACCCTACTAAACAGAACATAAGCAGTGCAAACAGTAAACATACCTGAAGCAAAAACGGAACTAAACATCAATACAGGACCAATAACAATAAGTGAAGTAAAGGAGGCGATAAAGAAGCTAAAATTAGACAGGGCACCAGGTGAAGATGAAGTGACTGCTGAGATGTTGAAAGCAGAAGAAACAGAAACACCAAAACAACTTTGCCGGATATTACAACAAATTTGGGATCTAGAAAAAAGCTCCAGAGGAGTGGAAAACTGGGCTTATAGTAAAACTACCAAAGAAGGGTGACCTCAGAGATTGCGGGAACTGGAGAGGCATTACCATCCTGTCACTCACTAGTAAAATATTTTGCAGAATAATCATCAACATAATTGTACCAGCACATGAGGGAAAACTTTGGAAAGAGCAGGCAGGATTTACGAAAGAAAGGCCATGCATAGACCACATATTTGTACTTAGACAAATATTAGAGCAGGCAAATGAGTGGCATAGCACAACATATCCATTGTTTATAGATTTTGAGAAAGCCTTTGACAGTGTAAATAGAGATGCACTGTAGAACATTCTAAGATGGCATGGCCTCCCCAGTAAGATAGTGAATATCATCAAAGTCCTATACGAGGTTTTCAATGCAAAGTGATCTGTGGAGAACATACCTCCAGCAGCTTTAGGGTACAAACAGAAGTGAAGCAGGGATGTGTACTATCACCAACATTATTTATATTGGCAGTAGATTGGTTAATGAAGGAGGCAACATCAGACAAACGCAGAGGATTACAATGGACCCTTGACACAGTGCTGGAGGACCTTGACTTTTCGGACGACATCTGTCTACCATCAAGCAGCCACAAAGAAATGCAAGATAAAATAACAAGCTAATTCAGAATGCAAACAACATAGCATTAAAGATCAACATAGGAAAGACAAAGTTAATGAAGCAAAATGTGAACAACAGAAATGTACTCAGAGTAGATAGCAAGTTAATGGAGGAAATCACCGAATTTGTATATCTTGGCAGTAGAGCAGTAGAAAATGGAGACAGCACAAAGGACATCAACAGCAGACTTACTAGAGCAAACCAAGCTTTTGCAATGCTTCAGACTATATGGAAATTTAAAAAAAAAAAAAAACTAAGCATGAAGACAAAAATCAGGTTATTTAAGAGTAATGTTCTAAGTGTACTACTCTATGGAAGTGAATGCAGGAAAATCTCCAAAACCATAGAAAACAAGCTGAATTCTTTCCAGACTAAATGTTTACAAAGAATTAGAAAAATATTTTGGCCAAACACCATAAGAAATAACATCTTATTAGCAGAAATGCAGATGAAGCCACTGACAGCAATTATTGAGAAGAGACGCTGGCGATGGTTGGAACATGTGCTTTGAATGACTGACAACTCATTACCAAAAATAGCACTAAGATGGACACCACAGGGGAAAAGAAGTAAGGGTAGACCAAAAGAAACATGGAGAAGAACAACAGAGAGGATGTTGAGCAACAGAGGGCTCACCTGGGCAAGAGCGGAAAAAAGGCAAAAGACAGGTGTCCTGGGCACTTAAGGTTCATATATATATATATATATATATATATATATATATATATATATATACCCTTGCGGAAACTTCATGTGCCCTGTGCACTTAAGGTTCAGAGATAGTAACTTCAGAGATATATCACTTTGTTACATTGTAATTATAGATGGATTATAGTAACGTTATAGATATATCACTCTGTCATCATATAGACTACACTGTCAGGCAGATCACAAAATGGTAGATAGGCAGTCTATGGACGGCATCAGTTATGAAGGTGTGTCATCAAGTATAAGCAGACAATTGTGAGGCAATTATACACGAATGATTCATGGATTCTGAGCAGAATGTGAATAGTGCCAATTGTGTTTTGGCGTATACTTATGTAACAAGACACGTGACTTACACACCAAAACACACCTGTTGGTACACCTGATCCATTATCCACACGAACCCAGGAACGCGTATCACGACTCGTGGCACATTAGCACCATGAGACGAAGAACATTTTAGTACGTGATAGATTTATTAACTGGATCAGGATGATGTGACGAAGCACGGAGTGAGGGTGATGCAACATAACACGATGAATGAAATTCTGGGCGGCTCTAATTAATAGCCCCTGCCATAAGAATCACTGTAACTCAAGACTACATTCTAATCACACTTCCTATTCTAATCTACATTCTAATCATCCTTTCTATTCTAATCTAAATTCTTATCACACTTGCTATTCTAATCTATATTCTAATCACACTTGCTATTCTATTCTATATTCTAATCACACTTGCTATTCTATCCTATATTCTAATCACACTTGCTGTTCTATTCTTATCACACATAGCGAAATACAGCACCCCTAAAAAACAACTTTATCGCTGGACATTCAAAGGGAAACTATTCCTAACTTCAAACTTCTCCCAGAAACCAGACTATAAAAAAAAAAAAGACAGCCAGAAGTCCCTGGAAAAACAGTATAAGAACATTCTAGATGTAAACAAAAAAAAAACGGGGCCATAACTTTAAAGGCAATAAATTTACATTTATTTCAACGGTTAGTTACCTTCGAAACAAATACTGTCACACACAGTATCACCATAAAGATGACACCTCCCTCGATATACCCAGCTGTCTTCATAAAGGTAAAGGTAAAATTCCCGTTTGCATTCCATTGGGGCATATTGGAAAATACGATGTTAGGCCCATATTTTACATGACCTTCGGCACATGAAAGTCTGATGTGGTCAGTATCACGCCTGACCGCATTTACCTTCCCAGATTTCTCTGGCACCCACTTTTGAACTGTCTTTACACAAAAATAAAACCGCTGTCATAGATAAATCTTTCACCGTCCGACGGAGAACAGCAATGTAAAACCAAGGAACTCTTGAATACCTGTAAAATGTGAGCACATGAACATGACGGCTATATCACTTCCCCCTAAAGACAGCTGGTGTATTGTGTACAATGAGGGATGCCACAAAGCTAAGTTTTTCATGTTCATTTTTCTTCTGTTATTACATGTTGTGTTGTTTTTGTATGTAATCCTTGAGGAAAAAAAAAGGCTCTCGCCAAAATATTGTATGTTGTATGTTTTTCATTATTTGTGTTTTTTGTTCTCACTTTCCTCACTCCTTCTATCGCTTCGTAAAACTGTACCATACGCCTCTATCTACCTTTATTACTAGAACCAGGTTTACTCCACTCGTTATCTCCTTTTATCTATCACCCCACCCCCACCCCCCACACGCCTGCATCTCGATGCACTCATTGTATCGTCCCATCAGCTTATTCCTTCTTTGATAGACAAAGCTTCTTGGTTGATCTGGAACCCCTCTGCTAGTGCCGCTTTCTTGGTATCGTCATCGGAGAGGTGAACGTTCGACCACGTAGAGAAATGTTTCCCAGGCTTGTTCGGGCTACCGCCCCCTTTTTCTCCCAGGCTACATTCTCACTCCCCCCCCCTTCCCATTATGTACTATTAGTACAATGGCCTATTAAACAAGGATATGCATTACACAATCAAAAATTACGCTAGCAAACCAGTTTATTTAACAATATAAAGGAGTACATTTATAACTCACCGACTGCATTATTTTCTCTGCTTTTAATGTGATGGATGAGTTTCATGTAGGGGGGACACAAGTTTCTCAATATCAGGTTGAAGAGTTCTAAGAAGGAAGGTATTACTGCGCCCCCCCACCCCCGTCTGATGTTTCGTTTTCTTTCAATGTCCCCCCCCCCTCCCACTGCACTCATTTCTGCCATTGCCACCCCCCACCCCCGAACCTTTTACTTCAAAGCCCACCCCCCGGTCCTTTCCAACGCAGATAGGGACGTTAACGCCCACTTTGGGAAACACAGGTGTAGAGTCTCTTTAAGTAGACCGAAGACGTGACCATCCCACAGCAGCAGGTCAAGGCTGCAAGAAGAACGAGGAAGATGTTCAACCTGTCTGCTTGGTGGCCGAGCAGACAAACCTTCGTGGGTTACACTAGTTCTTCTTGTTTTATAATTCTTCTTCTTGTATAGTTTTTCTTGTTGTATAGTTCTTCTTGTTTTATAATTCTTCTTGTTGTATAGTTCTTCTTGTTGTATAGTTCTTGTATAATTCTTCTTGTTGTATAGTTCTTCTTGTTGTATAATTCTTCTTGTTGTATAGTTCTTCTTGTTGTATAGTTCTTCTTGTTGTATAGTTCTTCTTGTTGTATAGTTCTTCTTGCTTTAAACCTTTCTAGCCATTCATAAACTTTTCGTTGAGTCGTGGTGCTTTCACTTCCGCACTGAACCAACATACTAGGGTGGATCTGAGCAGGTTTCATTCCCTCAGTCCACAGAAATCTCATTACAGCGCGATGTTCAATAACGATGCAATCCCACAGAGGAGCGTCCGTGTTTATTTGACCTTAGTTTCAACCCAGTGTTTCCTAAACTGGGTGATAATGCCCCCTATGAGTGTTGGAAAGGACAGCGGGCGGTGAAAGAAAAAGGGTTAGTAGGGGAACGGTAGAAGAAAAGCGGGCAATAAAGAGGGTGGGGTTGGGTGGCGTTGATGGAAAACGAAGTAGCAGACAGAGGAAGTAATACTTTCCTTCTTAGCAATTTTCAAACTGATACTGAGAAACTTGTGTCCCTACATGAAACTCACCCATCACTTTGAGAAGTGAGAAAATAATGCAGTAGGTGAGTTATAAATGTGCTCTTTCATATTGTTAAATTGGTTTACTTGCTGAAGTTTTTAGTTCTGTAATGCACATCCTAGTTTAATAGGGCATTGTACGAGTAGTACATGAGAGAGAGGGGGGGGGTGGGGAGGAACGTGGATGACGTGATCTGGGACAAACGGAAATGGCACCCCGAACAAGCCTGGGAAACACTGAACTAGACACGGGGGTAGAACGCTGCGCTGCGAGTGTTTGAACTATCCATCAGTCGTTGAGAATGTTTTGTATTGCGAGGCGTCTGTTCCTCGTGATTATCGAGTAACTGTCAAAGAGCATTTACTTGTTTTAAAAAATTCTTATTCCTAGATAGATGATACTGCCTGTATAGTGAGATTATACTCTCGTCACAGAGAGGTCACACTGACATTACTGATAGGTCACAATAACATTGCAGACAGATCATAATGCCATTATAGTTAGATTACACTGTCACAATAGATAGATCGCAGTGTCATTAAACTATGGTCATACAGACTATACGACACAGAGGTTACGTTTACATGTAAGATATTATATTTGTATCACATATCTCTCTCTCTCTCTGAACCTTAAGTGCCCAGGGCACATGCGGCTTCCGCAAGGGTTTTCCACAAATGCCTGTCCTTCGCCTTTTTTTCTGCTCTTGCCCAGGTGAGCCCTCTATTGCTCAACATCCTTTCTGTTGTTCTTCTCCATGTCTCTTTTGGTCTACCCTTACTTCTGCTCCCCTGTGGTGTCCATTTTAGTGCTATTTTTGGTAGTGAGTTGTCAGTCATTCGGAGCACATGTCCCAACCATTGCCAGCGTCTTTCCTCAATAATTGCTGTCAGTGGCTTCATCTGCATTTCTGCTAATAAGATGTTATTTCTTATGGTGTTTGGCCAAAATATTTTTCTAATTCTTCGTAAACATTTAGTCTGGAAAGAATTCACATATACATTATTATATTAATCTTTATGGGTTCACTGTTATCGCATATATAGAAACATGCTGTCATCAAAGACAGGTCACAGTGTCATTACAAATAGACCACATGTTTCCATACTACACTGTCGTAATAGGGAGATCGCGATACTATCCTAGATATCCAATATCATACTGGAATCACAGAAATCAGGTAGTCATATATATATATATATATTATAATTACGAACCTTAAGTGGCCAGGACACCTGTCTTTTGCCTTTTTTTCTGCTCTTGCTCAACATCCTCTCTGTTGTTCTTCTCCATGTTTCTTTTGGTCTACCCTTACTTCTGTTCTCCTACGGTTTCCATCTTAGTGCTATTTTTGGTAGTGAGTTGTCAGTCATTCGGAGCACATGTCCCAACCATCGCCAGCGTCTTTCCTCAATAATTGCTGTCAGTGGCTTTATCTGTATTTCTGCCAACAAGAAGATATTTCTTATGGTGTTTGGCCAAAATATTTGTCTAATTCTTCGTAAACATTTAGTCTGGAAAGAGTTCAACTTGTTTTCTATGGTTTTGGTGATTTTATATTTATATAAGGCGGCGTGGTTAGCTGAGTGGTTAGGCGCTCAGTTTACTAATCTGGTAGTACCGTGTTCAGTCCCTGCAGTGGGATTTTTTGGGTACACATCAGAAAGGCCCCCGGTGGGACGGTAAAACGGCCAGGTGTGATACTGACTACATCAGACTTTCATGTGCAGATGATTATTGAAAATACTGGCCTAACACCGTCTTTCCCAATATGCCTTAATGACATGGAAATTGTAATTTTACCACATATATATATGTGTGTGTGTGTGTGTGTGTGTGTATATATATATATATATTCAGCATGTTCCTGAATACACATTAGCGACACTTTTGTGCCTTTACAAGTTGGAAGGGCTGAGATAAGTTTTCATTGAGTACAATTTTTCATGAATTGTTTCATTAATTTTTCCATTTTTTTGTAATTTCGTTTACATAAGCTTGATGTGAATCTGTACTTTGTCTCCTCTCTCTGATTCTTCGTCCTGTTTGTTTTTGTTTGAAGAAGGCTTGCGCCGAAATGTCACAAGTGTTTTATCGTTAAATAATAAAGCTGTTCTTACGTTTTGTCCTAGTTTATACATTTTGGTATCACAGCTTTACTGTAGTGCTTTGTGTATAGTTGTATGCCTATAAACTAATTATTGTGTGTTAATATGTTGGTCACGTGATGATAAGAAACAGTCGGAGAATCCAAAAACAAGTGGAACACACTAGGCCGAAGAAAAAGAGGACGACCACGTGAAGCTCTAAAGAGGACAGTGTTAAGAGAGGCCAGTTTAGTAGGCACAATCCCTTGATGAGGTTGAAAATCTCTCCGAAAACAGGAAAACTTGGCGAACTACTTAAGGATAAATATAGATTCACATTAAACTCTCTGCATTTCTCTATTATTAATCTTATATTGAATATATGATTTCTTGATCCTCTTCCTTACCTAAAACCAACTTGGACCATACTGACTTCTTCTATTTTCTTTCGAAGTCTACCCATTATGATTTTTAACAGAATTTTACAGGCATAACTAATAAGGGCAACAGTTCTGTAGTTTGTGATAATTTTAAGTTACCCTTTTTTGGCAGTGGTATGAATACAGTTCTTTTCCATTCTTTTGGCCAAATACCTGAATACCATATCGTTTTACATAGTGCATGATAGAGTGTTGCACATTCCTTTCCTCCTGCTTTAATAAACTCAGCTGTTATCTCATCACATCCTGGTGATTTACCATTTTTCAGATTCTTTATTGCCCATAAAACTTCTTCTATTGTTGGTTCGGGTTCTTTCTCCTCCAATAATAATTCACACTGTTGATTTCTGCTTTCACAGTCAGTTGTTTCATATATTCCTCTGCAATATTCCTTCCATCTTTCTAGAATTTCCTCTGTCTCTGTCAGTGTATTCCCCATCTCATGACAAATTAAATTTAGCTTAGGTGTGGCATTTCTCGTCAATGTCTTCATTTCTTTAAACATTTCACTATCTCTTCCACACTTCTGATGCCCTTCTTTTCTTTCACAACGATCTTGTATGTATTGTTTTTTGTTCTTTTCTTACGTGTCTTCGTACTTCTTTTGTTAAAGATTTATATTCCTCTTTGTTGTTGTTTGTCACTTTCCATTGCGTCTTCATTTCTCTACGTTGTTTTATTAGTTCTAGTGTGCCTGCTGTAATACATACATTTTTTTGTGTGTTTTCTTTACTGGAACCACGTCTTTAGGTGTTGTTATTACGATATCTCTGGCCTGTGTAGCCTATTCATCTGGTGTCATCTCCTCCTATACAGCGATCAGGATTTCGAAACGATTCTTCACTTCTATACCATGTTGTTCTGGTATTTTTGTAAGATCAAAGCGGAGTGGTCTTAATCCCGTAATTGTCTTTTTTTTATCTTTACCTTCATGTCCGTTATTAATAACTCATGGTTCGTGTCACAATCAGCACCCGGTAAAGTTTTTGCTGATGTTATACTTGACCTCCAGCTTCTTTGAACTAAAATGTAATCTATTTGATTCTTGGTTCTCCCATCAGGTGATGTCCATGTGTAAAGTCTTCTTGGATGTTATTTTAAAAGTGTGTTAGCAATCATTAGCTGATTTTCCACGCACAATGCCATTAGATTGCCACCTGCCTTATTTCTACGTCCTATGCAAAATTTCCCCAGAATTTATCCTTCGCCTTCTGCTCTTTCTGTCCCAGTCTTTGCATAAAATCCCCCGTTATTAATAGAATATCATTTTTCCGCACCTGGTCTATCGTCGTTTGCAGTGTGTTATAAAAGTCTTTTACTTCCTCTTCTTCTGCTGCTGATGTTGGTGCATATATCTGTATAATTGTTACATTTCTAAGAGTGTCCTTAAGTCTGATAGTGGGGATTCTATCACTTACTGGATTGTAACCTAGTAGTGCTTTTGATATTGATTTGTCCAAGTAAAAAGCCATTCTATTCTTTCCTCCTAATTCTCCACCAGAGTATATGAAGATATTATCATTCTCGCTCTTAAAGTGTCCTGATCCTTTCCATCGATGTTCGCAGATTCCCAAAATGTGTATCCCCGTTCTTTTCATCTCGTCACTTATTACTTGATATTTTCCCTCATACATACTTCTCACATTCCATGTTCCTACTCTTATTTTTCTTTTTAGTTTGATGCAGGGGGTTTTCCTTAGTAACACCGTCAGGATTTTGTCCGTCATCACAATTACTAGTTCTGACCTCTGTCTCACACTCTTCCCCAGTGTTAAAATTAGATCTATCTGGCCTGGGGGCCCCACCACCAGATCTTTTTCCTATTTGACTTTCCATGTTGCCGTTTGGGTTTCTTGGTATATTTCCAGAAGGTGGTTTACCATTGCTTTCCTTCGGGGCAATGACTGTATTAGTCAGTGATCGTAGCCATTGTCCTTCCATAATATAATACAATATATTATAATTCATCTCCGAATCACAGTTGGTTAAATTTAACTCAGTGCTGTTGTTACATCAGTGATTACAAAACTGTTTCGGGCTTGCCCCCCCCCTTTCAGACCCACACCTCCCAAGCCATATTCCTAACCCCTCCTCCACTAAGCATTTTCACTTAGTTGTTCTACTCTCCCCCCCTCCCCCCACTTTTCTGTCACTGCCTCCCCCTCTCTCCCCCCCCCTCAAGATATTCCTAGCGTCGCCAGATGGACATTAGAGCCAATTTTGGGGTACACTGCTTTCATAGTCTAGAGATATCTACATTCGCTAAAGGTGGTGGAGCTGACTGAGATGTAAGTGTGTGTTCTTAAATCTTAAGATGTTAAGTATCCTAACTTCTTATATGTGTGTTCTCAGATCTTAAGATCTTAAGTATCCTACCTTCTTATATGTGTGTTCTTAGATCTTAAATGTTAGGTATCCTACTTTCTTATATGTACGTTACACATAACATAAAGCCCATATAGCAAGTTCTCTGTAATCTTTACTGCAATATCAGCTACAAGATATGCAGGATTATATCAGCAATATGATATGCATCATTATATCAACAAAACTATATGCAGAATTATATCAGATACAAGATATGCAGGATTATATCAGCAATATGATATGCATCATTATATCAACAAAACTATATGCAGAATTATATCAGATACAAGATATGCAGGATTAAAATTACAGACACACACATCTAAAAAGAATAATTGGCAAGTACGAGGATGTGAAACACAAGTTCAGATCTACATAAAACAGTATAAGACGGTTTGGTGAAAAGGCCCATTTAGCGAGTACTGAAAACTGAAAGCAGGTGTGTATAGGCCAGTGGACTCAGCGGATAGAGAAAATGACTTGTTCTTCGATTTTGAATTAGGAAGTATTGACTGTTGACTTGGCTTTCCTGGGGTTTTGTTCTGTAAAAAGAGGAGACATGGATTGTTGAGTTATTACAAGATAACGGATAGATAGAAGATGGATGGACAGACAGATAAACAAGTAATACAGACAGATAGACATACAGACAGAATAATAGATAGATAGATAGATAGATAGATAGATAGATAGATAGATAGATAGATAGATAGATAGATAGATAGATAGATAGATAGATAGATAGATAGATAGATAGATAGATAGACAGATAGATAAGATAGATATTACATGAAAGTGTGCGTGCTTGTATCGACCTCTGTATCTCATCAGAAACTAACCCAATAAAATGAGAGTTAATATCTGTAAGCCGTTGTCTCAGCATTGATAAAGACGTAGGTACACCGATCTGCTCCATAACTTTCCTGAAATGCAACAGAAACAATGTACGTATTTATAACGTGATATCCAGGCAGGAAAATATTGTCATTAAATAGCTTGGACAATCACTTTGGAAACAAATCTCACGGGCACTGAACTTTGATGGACGCAACGTTTTCCTTACACTATGGACACTTAACAAAACAGCTGAGAAACACATAAATGCTTTTGAATGTAAATACTACAGAACAGTTCTTCAAATATCATGGACACAAAAAATATATATATATCCATACTACAAGAACTTAATATTGAAGAAGGCTGGCTAGTAAAGAGAATTAAAGAGAGAAAACTTAAATATTTTGGACACATTAAATGTCATGATAATCTAGAAAAGACCGTCTTGGAAGGGTACGTAATGGGAAAAAGAAAGAAAGGAAGACCAAGCCGAAGATGGCTGCAAGACATCGTTGATGATCTGCAAATAGATGCATCAGCAGCAGGCCATCTTGCTCACAACCGAGAGGCCTACAGGAGTATTGTTAGGGAGACAAAGTTCTGCAAGGGACATGCAAATGAATGAAAGAATGCAAAAAATAAGTTAATGCTGGCCTAAAGCATACAACAACATGTCTCAACTCTGGACGTAAGCGCACGTTTTGTAGTCCATTTATGTCCTGAAAACTCGGGTCATTGTATTATGATATAAACGTCCTAGTAACGAATGAGACAATGACGTCATAATAACAAAGTGTAGTTAAAGTATAGAAATAACATCTTGTTGGCAGAAATGCAGATGAAGCCACTGACAACAATTATCGAGGAAAGACGCTGGTGATGGTTGGGACATGTGCTCAGAATGACTGACAATTCACTACCAAAAATAGCACTAAGTGGACACCACAGGGGAACAGAAGTAAAGGTAGACCAAAAGAGACACATGGATAAGAACAGAGAGGATGCTGAGCATTAGAGGGCTCACTTGGACAAGAGCGAAAAATAAAGGCAAAAGATATGCATTTGTGGAAAACCCTTGCTTCCAGCCTTGTGTGCCTTGGGCACTTAAGGTTCAGAGATAGTGAACATATTTTAAAACTATCACCGAGTACAAATGAAACAATTAGGGTTGTGTTTAAAACATCATTAAACATATTTGTCAAGCTTCAAAAAATAAGAAATATGATCCATACTGTGATAACGAGAACATGAAAACAAAATCAAATTATACACACGGCCACTTTTAGATCACAACACAGCAACATTAAAATTTTTTTTAAATCGCATAATGGTCTAAGGGAAGTAAAACGATAAATGAAATTTTAAGGTATTCCAAAGTTATCTACAAGGAAGACAATAAATTGATGACTATTAAAAATTATAATAATACGACGATTATCTTTCTAGGCGAACCAGCCAGCTGAGTCTCAAGCCACATACTAAGAAATGCGCTTTCGTTTTAGTATGCTATGTACCATAATTTGCCCCATAAAAACTGCAGGGAAAAATCTACAGAGTTAAAAAATCTACACCTACTAAACTACCTTTCCAGCCACAGACGGTGTACTCTTCTGAAGCTGGTACAAACTGAAGGGGACTTCAATTCTAGACTGAAATAAAACTTCAGATTTTTGTTTTTTATAATCCAGCCTTTCCCGGAATAACAAGCGTGGTGATATTCTCCTCCTCCTCTTCCCCTCATACAAACACACTTAGATTACTGTTCCACAATCTGGGATGGATGCTCAGTCTCAAACACAAAAAGGCTCCACTCACTTCACAAGCGAGCATTAAATCTTATTTGTGACAAACACCCAGTACAGACTGCAGATCAACACAAACAACTCAAAATTCTACCCCTCAAAAAAAGAATCATTTTTAACAAAGTTAAGTTTGTTCACAGAATTCTGTCGCACAATGCTCCGCCTTACTTGTGGTCACTGTTTACGTATAACACTAAACATAGCCAACGTTTAAAAAACTGTCTTCTTCCTAAACCCAGGATTGATCTGTACAAGAAAAGCCTTGCATACTCTGCAGTGCAGCTCTGGAACACCCTCCCCTACCATTTAAAATCCGTTGGTAATAGTTCATCCTTTAACTCAAACCTGTTTCATTATTTACTTGCTTGTAATTATATGCCTCCATAAAATAGCCAGCACTCTCTCAACACGTGAATCGCCAACCATCAAGTACTAAAATGACATAGAAAAACAACTTGTTAGATATTGTTAGAAATTATTTTAATGTCTGTTTAAAAAACGTATGTTAGAAGATCTGTATTTACAATGTATTTTTGCTTATGTATATGTCTGCGTAGATATGTGTGCGTAAGTGCTATTTTATTAGGTTAATTACTTCTTCTCTTTTACTTTAAATGTAGTAGTTAAATCTTACACTCTGTTGATATGTTTTTTTCATAATTTAATTTGTATATTTGTACTAAATCAAGTGTGTGGGAAGAATGAAAGATGGAGTGATGAAGGGCAGAATGTAAGACGGGCCTGCGTGCCCAATTCTTTACCCTTGAAAAATAAAGATTATTCATTCATTCATTCTTACTCATCCACTTCCTCTTCCCCCTCCTTCTTTTTCTTATTCTCTTCCTCTTCCTCCTCTACTACCACCTCCTCTTCTTCCCCCTCCTCCTCCTTTTTCTTCTTATTCCTCTTCTTCTTCTTTCTAATACCGGACGGTTGGCCATTTTGTTTCACATTAAAAAACGATAAAGGGGTGGAAGGCTGGAGACATGACGTGTCTATCTATCTGCTAGAACCATGATCTGTCTGTCTATCTGTTGGAATCATGATCTATCTATCTATCTGTTGGAACCATGATCTGTCTATCTATCTGCTAGAACCATGATCTGAGGGCTCACTTGGACAAGAGCGAAAAATAAAGGCAAAAGATATGCATTTGTGGAAAACCCTTGCTTCCAGCCTTGTGTGCCTTGGGCACTTAAGGTTCAGAGATAGTGAACATATTTTAAAACTATCACCGAGTACAAATGAAACAATTAGGGTTGTGTTTAAAACATCATTAAACATATTTGTCAAGCTTCAAAAAATAAGAAATATGATCCATACTGTGATAACGAGAACATGAAAACAAAATCAAATTATACACACGGCCACTTTTAGATCACAACACAGCAACATTAAAATTTTTTTTAATCGCATAATGGTCTAAGGGAAGTAAAACGATAAATGAAATTTTAAGGTATTCCAAAGTTATCTACAAGGAAGACAATAAATTGATGACTATTAAAAATTATAATAATACGACGATTATCTTTCTAGGCGAACCAGCCAGCTGAGTCTCAAGCCACATACTAAGAAATGCGCTTTCGTTTTAGTATGCTATGTACCATAATTTGCCCCATAAAAACTGCAGGGAAAAATCTACAGAGTTAAAAAATCTACACCTACTAAACTACCTTTCCAGCCACAGACGGTGTACTCTTCTGAAGCTGGTACAAACTGAAGGGGACTTCAATTCTAGACTGAAATAAAACTTCAGATTTTTGTTTTTTATAATCCAGCCTTTCCCGGAATAACAAGCGTGGTGATATTCTCCTCCTCCTCTTCCCCTCATACAAACACACTTAGATTACTGTTCCACAATCTGGGATGGATGCTCAGTCTCAAACACAAAAAGGCTCCACTCACTTCACAAGCGAGCATTAAATCTTATTTGTGACAAACACCCAGTACAGACTGCAGATCAACACAAACAACTCAAAATTCTACCCCTCAAAAAAAGAATCATTTTTAACAAAGTTAAGTTTGTTCACAGAATTCTGTCGCACAATGCTCCGCCTTACTTGTGGTCACTGTTTACGTATAACACTAAACATAGCCAACGTTTAAAAAACTGTCTTCTTCCTAAACCCAGGATTGATCTGTACAAGAAAAGCCTTGCATACTCTGCAGTGCAGCTCTGGAACACCCTCCCCTACCATTTAAAATCCGTTGGTAATAGTTCATCCTTTAACTCAAACCTGTTTCATTATTTACTTGCTTGTAATTATATGCCTCCATAAAATAGCCAGCACTCTCTCAACACGTGAATCGCCAACCATCAAGTACTAAAATGACATAGAAAAACAACTTGTTAGATATTGTTAGAAATTATTTTAATGTCTGTTTAAAAAACGTATGTTAGAAGATCTGTATTTACAATGTATTTTTGCTTATGTATATGTCTGCGTAGATATGTGTGCGTAAGTGCTATTTTATTAGGTTAATTACTTCTTCTCTTTTACTTTAAATGTAGTAGTTAAATCTTACACTCTGTTGATATGTTTTTTTCATAATTTAATTTGTATATTTGTACTAAATCAAGTGTGTGGGAAGAATGAAAGATGGAGTGATGAAGGACAGAATGTAAGACGGGCCTGCGTGCCCAATTCTTTACCCTTGAAAAATAAAGATTATTCATTCATTCATTCTTACTCATCCACTTCCTCTTCCCCCTCCTTCTTTTTCTTATTCTCTTCCTCTTCCTCCTCTACTACCACCTCCTCTTCTTCCCCCTCCTCCTCCTTTTTCTTCTTTTTCTTCTTATTCCTCTTCTTCTTCTTTCTAATACCGGACGGTTGGCCATTTTGTTTCACATTAAAAAACAATAAAAGGGTGGAAGGCTGGAGACATGACCTGTCTATCTATCTGCTGGAACCATGATCTATCTATCTATCTGTTGGAACCATGATCTGTCTATCTATCTGCTAGAACCATGATCTGTCTATCTATCTGTTGGAACCATGATCTATCTATCTATCTGTTGGAATCATGATCTGTCTATCTATCTGTTGGAATCATGATCTGTCTATCTATCTGCTGGAACCATGATTTGCCTATCTATCTGCTGGAATCATGATTTATTTATCTATCTGCTGGAACCATGATCTGTCTATCTATCTGCTGGAACCATGATCTATCTATCTGTTGGAACCATGATCTATCTATCTATCTGCTGGAACCATGATCTGTCTATCTATCTGCTGGAATCATAATCTGTCTAATCTATCTGTTGGAATCATGATCTATATATCTATCTCCTGGAAACATGATCTATCTATCTATCTGCTGGAACCATGATCTATCTATCTATCTATCTATCTATCTATCTATCTATCTATCTATCTATCTATCTATCTATCTATCTATCTATCTATATATCTATCTATCTGTTGGAACCATGATCTATCCATCTGTTCTAACCATGATCTATGTATGTATGTATGTATGTATGTATGTATGTATGTATCTATCTATCTATCTATCTATCTATCTATTGGAACCATGATCTATCTATCTATCTGCTGGAACCTTCATCTGTCTATCTATCTGTTGGAAACATGATCTATCTATCTATCTATCTATCTATCTATCTATCTATCTATCTATCTATCTATCTATCTGTTGGAACCATGATCTGTCTATCTATCTATTTATCTATCTGTTGGAACCATGATCTGTCTAATCTATTCGTTTGAACCATTATCTATTTATCTGTCTGCTGGAACCATGATCTATCTGTCTGTCTGTTGGAACCATGATCTGTCTAATCTATCTGTTGGAAAAATGATCTGTCTAATCTATCTGTTGGAACCATGATCTGTCTAATCTATCTGTTGGAAAAATGATCTGTCTAATCTATCTGTTGGAAAAATGATCTGTCTAATCTATCTGTTGGAACCATGATCTGTCTAATCTATCTGTTGGAATCATGATCTGTCTAATCTATTTATTAGAACCATGATCTATCTATCGGAATCATGATCTATCTATCTGTCTGCAGGAACCATGACCTGTCTATCTGCTGAAACCATGACCTGTCTATCTGCTGCAACCATGACCTGTCTGTCTGCTGGAACCATGACCTGTCTATCTGCTGGAACCATGACCTGTCTATCTGCTGGAACCATGACCTGTCAATCTGCTGGAACCATGACCTGTCAATCAGCTGGAACCATGACCTGTCTATCTGCTAGAACCATGATCTGTCTGTCTGCTGGAACCATGACCTGTCTATCTGCTGGAACCATGACCTGTCTATCTGCTGGAACCATGACCTGTCTGTCTGCTGGAACCACGACCTGTCTATCTGCTGGAACCATGAACTGTCAATCTGCTGGAACTATGACCTGTCAATCTGCTGGAACCATGACCTGTCTATCTGCTGGAACCATGATCTGTCTGTCTGCTGGAACCATGACTCGTCTTTGCAGCGATATGTTATGTAAACACAAAAGGTATACTTCCAAACGAAATCTAGGAAATTAAGAATTGTAGTAGTTACTACTTCTCTCTCAAACAAGTCATCATCATCATCATGTGCCGTGCCGACTGGCGTTGGCTATTATGCTTCTCCAGAGTACACGATCCTTCATGCAGACCATCAGTTCAGTTGGTGATCTCCTCTCACACCATCCCGTCAGACTGTCCAGTATCATTTCTCTTGGTCTTCCTCTTGATCTTCTTCCTTCTATTTTTCCTGTTGTTATAATATTTTCAATGCCCCCTCTTCTCATTGCATGTCCTATGAGTGTACATTGTCTCTCTCTTATCTTTTTGACAAGGTTTTTTTGTCTCTCCATCTCTTCTCATACATTCTTCATTAGTTATTTTTGCTGTCCAGGGGATTCGCAACATTCTTCTAATAAACCACATTTCTGCTGCTTCCAATGATTTTTGTGCAGACTTGCCTATTGTCCATGATTCACTTCCTAATAACAAGATAGGTTCAATATACCATTTTAGGACTCGTTTTCTAACATTCATTGATAAAGATGTGTTAGCTAATATGTTTCTCATTCTCTGAAATGCAGTCTTTGCTTGGCCTATTCTGCTCCTAATTTCTGTTCTGCATTTCCCATCTGAAGTTATTACTGCTCCAAGGTATTTGACTTTCTGCACCTGCTTTAGAATAGTTCCGTTTAATTGTATACTCCATGTTTTGTGGATTCTGTTTCTTAGATATAACCATAGTCTCTGTCTTTTTGATGTTCAAAGTAAGGTTTTTCTGTTCACTTTCTTTGGCGACTTTATCCAAGAGATTTTGTAGGTCTTGTTGGTTCTCAGCTATCAGTACTGTGTCGTCAGCATACCGAAGGTTGTTAATATTGTATCCTCCAATTTTTATGCCTGGTTCTGTGATGATTGTTCTTAAAATATTCTCGCTATACAGAGAAAAAAGGTCTGGGGATAGTACACATCCTTGTCGCACCCCTTGTTTTATAGGTTGATATTTTCCAGTTCTATTTTCAACTCGAATTCCTGCTTCTTGCTGCCAGTATAGATGTTTTACAATCCTCAGGTCTTTGCCGTCTATATTGATGTCTTCTAGCATTTTAATAATTTCATTATGTTTCACCTTGTCAAATGCCTTGGTGTAATCAATGAAGCATAAGTAGGGATCTTTCTGTACTTCTAAAGCTCTTTCTGTTAGTGTTCGTAAAGCATAAATGGCATTGTGTGTTCCCTTTCCTTCAACAAATCCAAACTGTTCATCTGCTATTTCCATTTTTATCTTTTTCCTTGTTATTCTCATAATTGTTCTCAGAACTAGCTTCGTTATGTGACATGAGAAGCTGATAGTCTGGTGGTCGTCACATTCCTTTGCACCTGGTTTCTTTGGTAGTGCTATAAACGTGGATTTATTCAGGTCACTGGGAATATAACCATTGTTGTAAATGTCATCCAGTAACTTGGTTATTATTTTTATTCCTGTCTCCTCTAGTGCCTCTATTTCTTCTATTGTTATATTATCAGGCCCAGTCGCTTTTCCTTTTTTCATGTGTTTGATGGCATCTATGATTTCATCTTCAAGTATTGGTGGTCCATCACAGTTTTTAGTATCTGGTGTTAATTCTGGTCTTTCTCCTCCATATAGCTCACCGATATACTCTGTCCACCTGTCCACAATGTCTTCTTTTCTCATTAACATTTTACCTTCTTTCGATTTCAGGCATCCTGTGGTATATTTTATTTTCCTGCCTGTGAGTTCATTAATTCGTTTGTGCATGTTTTTGCTGTCTTTAATATGAGAGCCCTCTATCTGTCTGCACTGTTCATTTAACCACATTTCTTTTGCTTCTCTGCATTTGCGTCTTATTTCTTTATTTATCTTGCTATATTTTTCCTCGTTATTTTTATTCCTCCTCCTCTTGTCCATCAGTCCTAAGATGTCGTCTGTCATCCATTTATTTTTAGAGGCTTCTTTTTTTGGTGGTATTATCTCCTTAACAGTTTGGTGGATAGAATCTCTTAACATTGCCCATTGTTCATCTATACTATTTATCTTTGCTATTGCATTGTATCTATTTGTTATAATAACTTTGTATTGTTCTCGCAGTTCTTGGTCATTTTTAAGAAGTTCTGTATTCAGTTTGATGTTTCTCACTTTTCTGCCTGCTTTCTTTAGTTTTATTCTAACTTTTCCACAGAGTGGATCATGGTCACTATTGCAGTCAGCTCCTGGTATGGTTTTTGTTGTCAGTAATGCATTGCGGAATCGTTTGTTGATTAATATGTAGTCTTTCTGGTTAAAAGTCTTTTTGTCTGGGCTGCACCACGTTGCCAGTCTTCGAGGATGTTGTTTAAACCAGGTGTTTCCTACAACCATGCTGTGTATTCTTGCCCATTCAATTAATTTATAACCTCTGTCATTCCTCTCCCCCAGTCCATAGTCACCAACGTTGTCTGAAGTTCTTCCTTTACCAACTTTGGCATTAAAATCTCCCATGACTATGGTAACTTCATGTGACTTTGTGGGTTTTATTCCTGTCTCCTCTAGTGCCTCTATTTCTTCTATTGTTATATTATCAGGCCCAGTCGCTTTTCCTTTCTTCATGTGTTTGATGGCATCTATGATTTCATCTTCAAGTATTGGTGGTCCATCACAGTTTTTAGTATCTGGTGTTAATTCTGGTCTTTCTCCTCCATATAGCTCACCGATATACTCTGTCCACCTGTCCACAATGTCTTCTTTTCCCATTAACATTTTACCTTCTTTCGATTTCAGGCATCCTGTGGTATATTTTGTTTTCCTGCCTGTGAGTTCACTAATTCGTTTGTGCATGTTTTTGCTGTCTTTAATATGAGAGTCCTCTATCTGTCTGCACTGCTCATTTAACCACATTTCTTTTGCTTCTCTGCATTTGCGTCTTATTTCTTTATTTATCTTGCTATATTTTTTCTCGTTATTTTTATTCCTCCTCCTCTTGTCCATCAGTCCTAAGATGTCGTCTGTCATCCATTTATTTTTAGAGGTTTCTTTTTTTGGTGGTATTATCTCCTTAACAGTTTGGTGGATAGAATCTCTTAACATTTCCCATTGTTCATCTATACTATTTATCTCTGCCATTGCATTGTATCTATTTGTTATAATAACTTTGTATTGTTTTCGCAGTTCTTGGTCATTTTAAAGAAGTTCTGTATTCAGTTTGATGTTTCTCACTTTTCTGCCTGCTTTCTTTAGTTTTATTCTAACTTTTCCACAGAGTGGATCATGGTCACTATTGCAGTCAGCTCATGGCATGGTTTTTGTTGTCAGTAATGCATTGCGGAATCGTTTGTTGATTAATATGTAGTCTATCTGGTTAAAAGTCTTTTTGTCTGGGCTGCACCACGTTGCCAGTCTTCGAGGATGATGTTTAAACCAGGTGTTTCCTACAGCCATGCTGTGTATTCTTGCCCATTCAATTAATTTATAACCTCTGTCATTCCTCTCCCCCAGTCCATAGTCACCAACGTTGTCTGAAGTTCTTCCTTTACCAACTTTGGCATTAAAATCTCCCATGACTATGGTAACTTCATGTGACTTTGTGGGTTTTAGTGCTGTCTCTATGTCATTATAAAATAGCTGTACATCTTCTTCAGAGCTTTCAGATGTTGGAGCGTACAAGTACTTACTGTCAAACAAAAAGTTCTGATATCACAGACTGTTGGTCCTCCAGCACGTTCGATCTTCGATCGATTTTTCTGTGCCACAAAAGAAAAACTACTTTCATGTCTTCTCCAAAGCTACAACGTTTTCTTTCTTCACTTCCCTCTTGAGTCTCATTCTTTTCTTTTTTTCAAGCCTGCCTCATAAAAAATTACGACTCAAAATCAAGGGACGTAACCACTGAAAAACATATAAAAGCCTTTTTAACACTCGCTCGAGTCTTTTCATTTCTTTTTCATTGGTTACGTACCTTGATTAACAGCTTTCGTAGAGCGTGTTTTGAAAACAATGTTGGTTACAAGAAAACAAGTGTGATACCACATCATTTTACTGTCTCAGGTAACATGGCCATAAAAGATCTTAGAAATATACTTGCTGTGGTAAAAAAAGCAGTTTGCTCTCAAAGTAGATCTATAAACATAGGGTATAAGAAAACACTGAGCTTTATTTATAAAACAATTTCAAAGCTCATTAGAATCGTTACATATTCAACAAGGAGGGTGACTGCGTAAAGGTGTAGCATTATTTGTGGAAGATCATCATCATCATCATCATCATCATCATCATCATCGCCTTTCATTCCCTTGAGAGCATAGGTCACGGATAAAGGCTCTCCAGTCATCCCTGTTCTTGGAATTATTCTCTGCTTCCTTCCATGTGTATCCCTTGTCTCTGAGCGCTGTCATAATTTCTCTTCTCCAAATAAGTCTAGGCCTTCCTCGTTTTCTATCGAGAATTTTCTATCCTCTGTGGAAGATGTCTTGTCTTATCGTATATAGCATTATCTGTGGAAGATGTCTTGTTTTATCTTATATAGCATTATCTGTGGAAGATGTCTTTGTCTTATCTTATATAACATTATCTGTGGAAGATGTCTTGTCTTATCTTATATAACATTATCTGTGGAAGATGTCTTGTCTTATCTTATATAACATTATCTGTGGAAGATGTCTTTGTCTTATCTTATATAACATTATCTGTGGAAGATGTCTTTGTCTTATCTTACATAGCATTATCTGTGGAAGATGTCTATATCTTATCTTATATAATATTATCTGTGGAAAATGTCTTGTCTTATCTTATATAATATTATCTGTGGAAAATGTCTTGTCTTATCTTATATAATATTATCTGTGGAAAATGTCTTGTCTTATCTTATATAATATTATCTGTGGAAAATGTCTTGTCTTATCTTATATAATATTATCTGTGGAAGATGTCTTGTCTTATCTTATATAATATTATCTGTGGAAAATGTCTTGTCTTATCTTATATAATATCATCTGTGGAAAATGTCTTGTCTTATCTTCTATCTCCCTGGAATTGCGAGCTGATGTTCTTTGTGGCCGATGCTGTGAAGCTGTTGAAGCACATCGCGTCGGATCGGGAGCAGGTTGTGGCGGCTATTTTTTTCAGTCCCTGAGAAGGAGCTAAAAAGCAGAGACCGTGCAATACTTCTGTAGTAGACTCCCACCACCATGGGGACTGTGGCGATCCCAGCGCCTTTAGCCAGGATAGGCCTGATATTGGGAGTACCAGGGTCTTAGTCATCCATGGATCGCCAGCCTTGACGTCAATATGTCAGCTATGGATCGCTGATTGCCGTAACGGACGGCGTCTCTGACCCCGATTTCTTGAAGAAAAGAAGGGTACAATTTCAAAATAAAAACTGTAGGAGACTGGTCCTTGCAACAAACAAACAAACAAACAAACAAACAAACAAATAAACAAACAAACAAACACACACACACATCGGTGGAATCAGCCATGAAAGGAGGTGTTCAGCAAAAATGATGCTCTGCAAAACACAGCTAAAATCTACCTGATTCCAAACAGTCTTCTGGCATGAAATTGCTGTTATTTAGAAGCAAACTTTGGGACAGGTGTCGCTCACTTCGAAGCGATGGTGAAAATAGTTACTTCTTGAAGAGCTGGGTCACCGGGGGGGGGGGGGGAGGATGTGAAAATAATTCACTCTGTGGCAAAAGATGACATGAGACAAATATATTCATACTACAAGAACTTAATATTGAAGAAGGTTGACTGGCAAAAAAGACTAAACAGTGAAAACGTAAATATTTTGGACATATTAAACGCCATGATAATTTAGAGAAGACTGTTTTGGAAAGGTACATAATGGGAAGAAGAAAGAGAAGAAGACCAAGGCGAAGATGGCTGCAAGACATTGTTGATGATCTGCGAATGGACGCATCAGTAGCAGGCCATCTTGCTTACAACCGAGAGGCCTACAAAAGAGCTGTTAGGGTGGGAAAGTTTCCCAGGGGACATGCAAATGACTAACTGACTGTATAGAAGTATACGGATTATTAGTTGTGTCGTGATTGTTCAAGCCTCACTCATTCATTCATTCATTTGCATGTCCCTTGAGGAACTTTGCCTCCCAAACAGCACTCCTGTAGGCCTCTCGGTTGTGAGCAAGATGGCCTGCTGCTGTTGAATCCATTTCCAGATCGTCAACGATGTCTTGCAACCATCTTCGTCATGGTCTTCCTCTTTTTCTTTTTCCCAATATGTATCCTTCCAATACGGTCTTCTCTAAATTATCATGACGTTTAATGTGTCCAAAATATTTCAGTTTTCTCTCTTTAATCCTCTTCACTAGCCAGCCTTCTTCAATATTAAGCTCTTGTAGTATAGATATATTTGTTCTTTTTTGTGTCCACGATATTTGGAGAACTCTTCTGTAGCCTCACTACAAGACATATAAGCAAGTGGAGATGTGAATGTTGATCCTTTGGTCATGTGACGGAGTTGTTATTGAACATAGTCATTAGAATGGGTTCTTGGCTGGGCTTTTGGGAGAGGACAGCTGTGTAGAAGCTGGAGGATGGGCATATGGAAGCATGCAAAGTCTTCATCTGTCTACATGAGTGCTGAGAAATTGGTTAAACGTGGAGTATACATGCGAGATCTTCGTGCTGGGACTTGGACTTGTTCTTTAATGAGCAGACCTTTTCCTGAGCCGCGGTCAATATTCAGCGTGAAATCTTTGTTTATTTTGATGTTGCTGTATGTTAAGCTGTAATGAGTAATCACACATGCACTCATCCACCATTAAATCATGCCATCCACGTGTGAAAGTCAAACATATGTACAAATATTGCTACAACATGTGTTTGTTAACTGCGCAGCTACGTATCAAATGCTTAAAGAACCTGTCAATCACTAGAAAAATCAATGGGGGTGGGGGGGGGGGGGGGGGGAAACACACTGGACGAAGACTGGCACAAAAATTCAGTATCTTAAGAAGCTGGTCAAATGATGAACAAAAGCAACAGATCCGATTAAATATTCGAATGACTTCTTAAAATGTACAAGCATAATTACCAGCTCTGTGACATTTAAAAAATCAATATATTTATGTATTGACAATTTTCTTTTTATATCCCCGTGTATTTATTCCTTGGCACTCTGTCACAGAGTGACAAGCCTTCTAAAGAATCGGTCCCCGCAGATTCCTGATGTGAGAATATAAAACATACTGTAGCTAGAGAGTTTAATTTGGTACTTTTTCCTGAAAAACCATCTCTCTCTCTCTCTCTGTGAAGCTGTTGAAGCACATCGCGTCGGATCGGGAGCAGGTTGTGGCGGCTATTTTTTTTCAGTCCCTGAAAAGGAGCTAAAAAGCAGAGACCGTGCAATACTTCTGTAGCAGACTCCCACCACCATGGGGACTGTGGCGATCCCAGCGCCTTTAGCCAGGATAGGCCTGATATTGGGAGTACCAGGGTCTTAGTCATCCATGGTTCGCCAGCCTTGACGTCAATATGTCAGCTATGGATCGCTGATTGCCGTAACGGACGGCGTCTCTGACCCCGATTTCTTGAAGAAAAGAAGAGTACAATTTCAAAATAAAAGCTGTAGGAGACTGGTCCTTGCAACAAACAAACAAACAAACAAATAAATAAACAAACAAACAAACATACATCGGTGGAATCAGCCATGAAAGGAGGTGTTCAGCAAAAATGATGCTCTGCAAAACACAGCTAAAATCTACCTGATTCCAAACAGTCTTCTGGCATGAAATTGCTGTTATTTAGAAGCAAACTTTGGGACAGGTGTCGCTCACTTCTAAGCGATGGTGAAAATAGTTACTTCTTGAAGAGCTGGGTTACCGGGGGGGGGGGGGGAGGATATGAAAATAATTCACTCTGTGGCAAAAGACGACATGAGACAAATATATTCATACTACAAGAACTTAATATTGAAGAAGGTTGACTGACAAAGAAGATTAAACAATGAAAACGTAAATATTTTGGACATATTAAACGCCATGATAATTTAGAGAAGACTGTTTTGGAAGGGTACATAATGGGAAGAAGAAAGAGAAGAAGACCAAGGCGAAGATGGCTGCAAGACATTGTTGATGATCTGCGAATGGACTCATCAGTAGCAGGGCAGCTTGCTTACAACCGAGAGGCCTACAAAAGAGCCGTTAGGGTGGGAAAGTTTCCCAGGGGACATGCAAATGACTGACTGACTGTATAGAAGTATACGGATTATTAGTTGTGTCGTGATTGTTCAAGCCTCACTCATTCATTCATTCATTTGCATGTCCCTTGCGGAACTTTGCCTCCCAAACAGCACTCCTGTAGGCCTCTCGGTTGTGAGCAAGATGGCCTGCTGCTGTTGAATCCATTTCCAGATCGTCAGCGATGTCTTGCAGCCATCTTCGTCATGGTCTTCCTCTTTTTCTTTTTCCCATTATGTATCCTTCCAATACGGTCTTCTCTAAATTATCATGACGTTTAATGTGTCCAAAATATTTCAGTTTTCTCTCTTTAATCCTCTTCACTAGCCAGCCTTCTTCAATATTAAGCTCTTGTAGTATAGATATATTTGTTCTTTTTTGTGTCCACGTTATTTGGAGAACTCTTCTGTAGCCTCACTACAAGACATATAAGCAAGTGAAGATATGAATGTTGATCCTTTGGTCATGTGACGGAGTTGTTATTGAACATAGTCATTAGAATGGGTTCTTGGCTGGGCTTTTGGGAGAGGACAGCTGTGTAGAAGCTGGAGGATGGGCATATGGAAGCATGCAAAGTCTTCATCTGTCTACATGAGTGCTGAGAAATTGGTTAAACGTGGAGTATACATGCGAGATCTTCGTGCTGGGACTTGAGCTTGGACTTGTTCTTTAATGAGCAGGCCTTTTCCTGAGCCGCGGTCAATATTCAGCGTGAAATCTTTGTTCATTTCGATGTTGCTGTATGTTAAGCTGTAATGAGTAATCACACATACACTCATCCACCATTAAATCATGCCATCCACGTGTGAAAGTCAAACATATGTATAAATATTGCTACAACATGTGTTTGTTAACTGCGCAGCTACGTATCAAATGCTTAAAGAACATGTCAATCACTAGAAAAATCAATGAGGGAGGGGGGAGGGGGGGAACACACTGGACGAAGACTGGCACAAAAATTCAGTATCTTAAGAAGCTGGCCAAATGATGAACAAAAGCAACAGATCCGATTAAATATTCGAATGACTTCTTAAAATGTACAAGCATAATTACCAGCTCTGTGACATTTAAAAAATCAATATATTTATGTATTGACAATTTTCTTTTTATATCCCCGTGTATTTATTCCTTGGCACTCTGTCACAGAGTGACAAGCCTTCTAAAGAATCAGTCCCCGCAGATTCCTGATGTGAGAATATAAAACATACTGTAGCTAGAGAGCTTAATTTGGTACGTTTTCCTGAAAAACCATGGTATGTCCCAAATGACAGGTAAGCAGTGGTCAGTGCGTAAACAGAGAACGCAGTTGAGCAGTAGTGGTTACATCTCCACATCTCAGCGGACACATCTTTGCTTGGGGCAAAAGCTTTGGGGCTCCCATCAGGACCTGGAGAGGACTGCGAGCTTTGCCATGTTGACAGGGATCAGGATCTGATGTGACCAACAACCTCGAACGAAGAAGAAGAAGAAGAAGAAGCAGAAGAAGAAGAAGAATCCAAGGACAGAGAACAAAAAGATTCTTTAAGATGAACGAGTTTTTTTTGTTTGTTCCTTCAGTCATGTGGTAGTACGAGATAAAAGAAGTATGAACTGTGACAGGGCCAAGACACTGTTCGATTTGGTGGTCAGCAGCCCATAGCTGGTATGCTACCACGTCGGGGTTGGTGAACCACAGTTGACCAAGACCCCTGCTCCACCTCTTCGTTGATATCCCCAGTATAAAACCCTAGCCCTGATAACGGAGCAGGGATCGCCATAGTCCCCATGGTAGTGGAGTCTGCGAAAGAAGCATTGTACACTTCCTACCCAGCTCAACTTAGGGAATTTTTAAAAAAAATAGCTGCTGCTAATCCTACATGATGTTGTGTCTCGACATCTTCACTGCATCGGCTGCAAAGAACATCATGCTCCCAGTTCCAAGGAGAAGAAGAAGAAGAGGAATTGGGATGATGTTTGTTTCTCTAGGGTATAGTGCAACATTTTCCCAGGTCAGTGAGTAGAGATTAAAAGGAACAGATATGAGCTGGTCACGTGACTTCAATGTTATGCCAGGTTCCAGATTTTACACAAGCTCTTACTGTTTCCCCTGATTGTTGATGGATCCTTAAGTAACAGACACACACTCAGACAAACATACAAACAGACACACAGCTAGATAAACAGACAGCTAAAACAGACAGGCAGACAGATCTTGAAAAACACGAACTTTGCATATAACGGAGTTGTGTTCAAAATTCGCCATGGTGTTGGTTGTCATGACGACGCGGTCGGAACGCTGATGGAGTTGCGGAAAAGACAAGATGTCCTGTACCGAAGTAGAGAAGTCATCATGACTTATGTGAGTATTTGGAATTTTCTGAGCGACAGAAGGGAGAAAGGGAGATAAACGTTTGTGCATATGAGCGCCTGTATGTATTTATGTATGTGTGTCAACACCTGTGATGTAAAGGAATAGATACTGAAAAAAAATTATGATGATTTATCTCAGGACATTTTATCACAACAGCCTCGTTTATAGCTGCGATCCCGTCTCATTAATGCAACGGCCCAGCTGCGTTAACGAAACAGCCGCAGTTAATGTTACAGTTTAAGCTGGCATTTCCTACACGGCTGGCGGGCAGGGAGGTTAGGAATAACGAAAAATTATAACTGGAAAAGGTGTATGTCTTGTCTTGTTACTATCTCCCTGTAACTGCGAGCTGGTGTTCTTTGCAGCCGGTGCTGTGGAGGTGTTGAGGTACAGCATCGTATCGGAGTGGGAACGGGTTATGGCGGCTATTTTTTTCAGTCCCGGAGTGCAGCTAAAAAAAGCAGAGGATGTGTAATACTTCTTTAGCAAACTCCACCACCTTGGGGATTATGGCGATCCCTGCCCCGTTAGCCTGGCTAGGCCTGTTACTGGGGGTACCAACTCAGAGGTAGGACAGGGTCTTGGTCAGCTATGGTTCGTTATCCCGGACGCTAGCTTATCAGCTATGGGTGACTGATAGCCTAATCGGACTGATATATCGAGCTACCATGAGCAACTGTACCTGAGGTTGGGTATCTGGTGGGTATTGAAAACAATGAAGCTTAATGATATGGTGTACAGTTACTATTATGACTGTAAAGATTGCACACATTAACAAATGAGTGAGAAGCCTCTAAAGCTGAAAGCAAAGCACTTTGGATGGAAAAGAAAGAAACAGAGGACGACTGGATAAGAACCAAAACTCCTGTAGAATGGAAAGGTAAAGATAAAGGTATGAAACACCTCCTGTGCACACTGTCGTTACACCATAACTGCCTAGTCAGCAGTTGACTTGAAAATACCGACTAGTGTTGCCATCAGCACTAACTCCGTAGCTAGCGGCGTCATTTCTCTTTCTTCTCAGAGCGTTAACGCTGGTACCCATTTTTTTGTTCTTAAAGCTGGGTGAACGCTGGGAGTTTAGTGTTGTCAGTCATGGACTGACTAAAACAGATTTCTTTCTTCGTGTACTGTGTACTGTACTTGCTTGTATTACTGAACACTAAACTCGTGTTTGCACACGCATTGTTCTCTACTGTGCCTATTACGTTTTAACATGAGCATTAGGCCCAGAGACACAACAGACGTTACATTGGTATACTCTGTTTAACAAGACAACCCAGATAACAATAACCTCAACTGCACGTTAATACACGACGTGACCAGTTACATGTAATCAACAAACTCAACACCACAGTTGACACTTAACATGAATCCAATAACCACAGGATTCAGCAGACACAAATCGGTAAATGTTTAATGATGAAATCCCATTTGTTCGATGTGTGTTGCAATGATGTGGAGTGTAAACTTGATGAGAATACTTACAAATGATCACAAAATAATATGTCCGGGCGACTAACATCGCCATGGGACCAAATCAGACATTCAACCTTGACAAAAACCATGATAGCTTCAAAATTACACATGACTTTCAATCTGGCATTACTACCTTGTCCAAAACGGGACAAATCAAACACACAATCTACATGACTACTACAGCATTCATCCTAAAAAGAACAATCCATCAACTACAACAATTTGTCTTGAAAAGGACAGTCCATCTAATTTACATTCTGAACAAAAGAATCTCTACATCCCTTTCTAAAATTAAAACACCACAACCTGTCACTACAACATTCTGACTCAAACTGTTCCCTCAAACTCGTTCATACATCCCTCCTATCAGAATCCACGTGACTCAGTTCTCCCTCGGAACACGAGATACTTTCTCCGTGCTTAGCATAAACAGACGAGTTGTCTATTAGACCACAACAACAGGGTTTCTCACAAAACAATCTGTACAGAATAACATTCTGTTACACTGACACCCTCCCCCCCCCCCCACCACTTGTGGTGAGTGGAAATCGAAACCGGATCGCCTGGTCGTCGAGTGAGTGCCTAATCCACTGCGCTAAAGCAGCTCCCTGCAGGATGGATCAACATTTTTAACCATGAGATGATGAGGGGTCTTGCTCAGTATAATGGTGTCCAGCTCCTCTATTCTCAGTCGTTCTTAACATATTTTTGTTTCTTTTTCTCTTGTCCACAATGCTGTCTAAACAGTTTTTTTCCCCAAGGTCAGTCTTGTCCTACTTTGCTGCCACTGGACATGTGATGGATCACTTCATGTACGGAGAAGCTTGTGTGGATTTTTCTTGTTTCTCGCGACTTGATACTCGAGGCCGTGGCGATGACTGGTTGTGACAGCTGAACTAGCTGTTACCCCCAGTGGCACTGGATGTAGTATATGTCGCAGTAATAGTGTTTGTATTATTGCTCACTTTAATTGTTGAAGAAATCCTACTGACCGTGGTAAATGTAACAGGTGTAGTAGTAGTAGTAGTAGTAGTTAGTAGTAGTAGTAGTAGTAGTTAGTAGTAGTTGTAGTAGTAGTAGTAGTAGTAATAGTTAGTAGTAGTAGTAGTAGTTAGTAGTAGTAGTAGTAGTTAGTAGTAGTAGTAGTAGTAGTTAGTAGGTAGTAGTAGTAGTTAGTAGTAGTAGTAGTAGTTAGTAGTAGTAGTAGTTAGTAGTAGTAGTAGTAGTAGTAGTAGTAGTAGTAGTAGTAGTAGCAGTAGTAGTACTTAGTAGTTTCTACCTTTCTTTTGCATTTAGCATTATGTCATCTCAGGTTTATTGCAGTGGTTTTGGGTATATTTAAATCTCAAAACGCAAAGAAAACGTTTGAAGATGAATTTGAAATCTACTGTGTGGTAGGCGTTCTTTTTATGGACACAGACAAACGCATGAAACATTGTTCTAAGACTGAGTTGAAATCTTGCATGTGAACCAAAAGTCTCAAGGTTTCTGTCACACACTGTGGATTGTGACAAAGTTTCTCGTCAAACAATGAACTGTGACAAATTTTCTGTCGAACACTGTGGACTGTGACAGTTCTTTCAGACACAGTGGACTGTGACAAAGCTTCTGTCAAACAATGTGGAGTATGACAAAATATCTTGTCAAACACTCTTGATTGTGACAAATTTTCTTGTCAAACACTGAGGAGTGTGGCAAACCTATTAAACGCTGTGGACTGTGATAAAGCTTATGTCAAACATTGTGAACTGTGACTAAGCTTTTGTCAAACACCGTGGAATATGACAAAGTTTCTTTCAAATACATGCTGACTGTGACAAAGCTTCTGTCAAACACTGTGGATATCCATCAATGGCCACGAATTAACATCGTGTGCAGTTACTAACATTAAACAATCCTTACAATTCTATTTTAATCCTTTTTTTTTGTTGTTTTTTACTTTCGATTGGGATCACAATAAGCATTTCAAGTAACAGTGGCCACATTATTTAAAATTTTTCAACAGTAAGAAAAAAACACACAAAAATGACATAAAAACCAGAGCAACACGTCAGGTTTTAAACTGATAGGATTATTATTATACTTTCTTTCTTTTTTTTCAAATAAGGGTAAAATGGGTTTGCGCACAATAAAGTGACATAGATACTTCGTTAGTTCTTATTAAAAATACTACTTTTGTAAGGCTGACCTTACTAATTATGCTCTGTCACTCTGTAATACTTCCTGAGCTTTACAAAAGAGAAAACAAGCTATATATAACAATAAACCACATTATGAAATCCCCGGGCATCTGAAACAAAAAAGATAAAATGGGGTCATTTTTTTTTTTGGTCCCTTTTCGGGATCGTGCCACATTCACTATTTTTGTCAATGTCAACAAATCTTATCAGCGGAGAATTTCTCAACTGCACCCTTATCAGGCTCCCCGCCCAGTTAAGTGCCTTGTCAGATCAGAAGGTTGAACTTAGGCAGTTTTATAACTTATGGCTTCATTTACTGCAGTACATAAACTCGTTCTTACTTTTACAGGAAGTGAGGGGTTTGTATCAAGAAACGAAATCTTGGATTCAGATATATATGGAGAACAGAGGAGGTGAGGGGATTGTATCAAGAAACGAAATCTTGGATTCAGATATATATGGAGAACAGAGGAGCTGAGGAGATTGTATCAGAAAATGAAATCTTGGATTCAGATATACATGGAGAACAGAGGAGGTGAGGAGATTGTATTAGAAAATGAAATCTTGGATTCAGATATATGTAGAACGCAGGAAGTGAAGAGACTGTATCAGAAAAAAAAATCTTGGATTCAGTAGTACGAGTAGAATAGTAGACTTTTACAAGAAACTGTTTGAGAAAACTAACATACAGGAGATATAATCGCAATATACATCTTTAAAGTCTATTACATTAATCATCATCATCCTTCTCGTCATCATTATAATCATCATCATTAATAGGTGCCATAAGGACAGGCACAGCATGGTGTTTACCTGTCATGCTGTTCCTCAGATCTCGATCCTTGGTATCTTCCATCAACTCCGTTGGTGACTTTCTACTAGACCACCACTTTAGACTGTCCATGATCTTCTCTACTGCCCTTCCTCTGTCTCCCCTCGCTTTAATCTTTCCATTAAAAAAAAGTATTTTCAAGTCCTCGCTTTCTAATTACATATCCGATGAAGGTTGACTGTTTTTTTTCTTACAGTTTTAATTAAACTACTTCTTTCATTCCATAGAGAAACAAGTCAAATAGCAAGAAGTCATATTCCGTTGACCTTAATTAAGCTTCTATCTCCGAAGTTTACCCCCCTTTTAACGAGGCTACAAAGGAAGGCATTTCGGCCATCAGCAACCCATAGCTGACATGCTGGTGTCAAGGCTGGCGAACCATTGCTGATGTGCTGGTGTCAAGGCTGGCGAACCATAGCTGGAGTGGTGGTGTCAAGGCAGGAGAATCATTGCTGACGTGCTGGTGTCAAGGCAGGAGAACCATTGCTGGCGTGCTGGTATCAAGACAGGAGAACCATTGCTGGCATGCTAGTGTCAAGGTAGGCAAACCATTGCTGGCGTGCTAGTGTCAAGGTAGGCAAACCATAGCTGGCGTGCTAGTGTCAAGGCAGGCAAACCATAGCTGGCGTGCTAGTGTCAAGGCAGGCAAACCATAGCTGGCGTGCTAGTGTCAAGGCTGGTGAATCATAACTGATCAAGACCTGATCCTTGGTACCCCCAGTAACAGATCTAGCCTGGCTAAAGGGGCAAGGATCGCCACAGTCCCCATCGTGGTGGAGTCTGCTAAAGAGGTACTGCAACTCCTTGCTTTATAGCTGCACTTGGGGATCAAAAAGGAAAAAGCTGCCACTACCCGCTCCTAAGCTTATACGACACTGTACTTCAACATTGTCACAGCAGCGGCTGCAAGAACACCAGCTAGAAGTTTCAAGGGGAAATAAGACGAGACAACGTGCAAGACAATGAGGCTACCAAACACTTACTGTAGCCAGCCTAATCTGATGACGAAGTACAGTCGCCCTGAAGTCAGGGTTTCATATTATTAGTTTTTCTCTCTCTCTTGCCCCTTCAGTGTCCAAAACATATGACTTTGTTAACAGCAACAGATTTCCACTGTTGTCAATCTTTCGCTATCTTCTTGCATGTGTCCCGTATCGGTCCTCTGTTTATCAGCATTTTCTCTGCTGTACATCTCCTCATATCTTTGAGCCGTTCTGTTCTTTTTTTTTAACCATATGGAATTCACATTAAAGGATTCACCTGTCGTTCTCATAATGCGGCCAATCCACTGCCATCTTCTTCTTTTAATCATTGTCCACAGTGGCGTAAGGTCTGTCTCTCTTAACAAGAGGTGATCACTGGAGGTAGTTTTCAAGAATACTCCTTTTATCTTATGTAGAGACTTGGTTTTGAAAGAGGCTTGCGCACCGTAGTGTTCTGAGGAGCTATGCTCTTTATTTTCTGAACCAGTTTTTTCACGGTAATGAATAAACATACTAGTACATTCCATTTGTGAGCCGTTTATAAATGTTGGTGCGCCTGAGTGGCGGAGTGGTTAGCGCACTCCTGTAACACATCAGGTGTCGGTGGTTTGATTCTGGCTGGAGGAGTCCCAGTTACGCAGGGGTAAAAGAAAAAAAATGGGTACCTTGTTCCTTATTAAGCAGGGAATTAAAATAGGCCAGGCGTGATGCTTACCGTACCACCGTCTAATGTATTGACAGATCAAATAAAATATGGAGACTAACACCATATCCTCTACAGTAAGATAGAGCCACCCTTACCTTCCCTTGTAAACTTCACTAAGACTGGTAAATACAGGCAGGGTCCGGCCACGTTACCCTATGCTGTTAACTCTTTTCATTCAAAACAACATTGGTTGTGTTGATAGATCTTGCTCGTCCATGCAAATCAATGCTCAGAGATATATTTAGGCAAAGACTAAATAAAATGAAATCTTGCGCATTTCTAACACAACCTTATTTTAGCATTAAACAGTAACTTTCTTGTTTTTACTCTGAAATTGTTACGTAAAGTTTGTTCTAACACAACGTGGAAAATAATTCACGGGTGAAAGAGTTTAATGTAGCGTCGAAGAATCGGTATTGTCTCGATCCACTAGTTCTTGCAAACCTATCAGCCATATCTGTGTGGTTTTTTTTTTTTGCCTGTTCGTGCCAAACAATTCTGGCTTTTTTTTCAAACACCATTCAGTCTCATTGCACATCTGTCTATCTAATTTCAACCCTTATTTCCTGTCTCAAGCAACGATCTATCGTTACGTATAATGTCTCTCTCTCTCTCTCTCTCCCTCTCTCTCCTTTTTTGGTACATGACTTTCTCTCCAGTACTTCCCAATCCACTGTGCTAAAGAAATGAGACACATCCAAGGCCTAACGGACCTAAGAACCCGCCAAAAAACCTCCACAAGTTAAGGACTACCTAAAGATTAGTAATAACAAAACCCATCCACTCCATAAACATATAGATATTACGAAAGGGGCCAAATTAAAGAGAAGATGGCCGCTGCAGAAGATTCATTACTGCCAATACCTGCAACATATTTCCCAAGAACCTGACTGGATTCGTTGCAACAGTATACTGTACCAAAATCTATCTAAAGTTCACATCACACTGACCCAGGAATGCCGGGATTGGCCTGCAGGAAAAACGCAAGAAGAATTAAACGAATTATCTTGAGTCATGAAGACATCTTCATCTACACGGATGGATCAGTACCCAGTGGGTTAAAAGCGGGTGGTTTTCGAGAGCATGGTCGGAGTATGCCACAGCCACTGCTCAAGCATGCGGATAAAAACTGAAGCCGTGACACAAGCCCCGAAATGGCTGATGACCCAGAAAGTACAGCGAAATACAATCGTCACGGACTTGCAATTTCTATTAAGAAAGATTACGCCATTAGAACCGAACGCCTGGACATAATACCAAAACCGAAATCCAAAACATCACATGGTTATACCGTCCCTGGCATTCTTGCAATGCTGGCCACGAAAAAGATGATCA
The DNA here is from genome assembly GCA_009760885.1 of Achatina immaculata. Classification (NCBI taxonomy): domain Eukaryota; kingdom Metazoa; phylum Mollusca; class Gastropoda; order Stylommatophora; family Achatinidae; genus Lissachatina; species Lissachatina immaculata. Next base: position 38,020,245 of record CM019713.1, read on the forward strand.
ACTTGCAGCCAGGCCTAACTCAGTAGGAAACACCAAACTGGACAAACAAGACATATACCAATCTTTCAAGCTAACGGAAAGAACCCCAATGGAAGAATCAGTCAAATGAAACTTCCTCAAAAGCATATACTACGCCCGCCTCAATGAATTTACACGTCGTCAGAGGAAGTGGAAGCCAATCCCAGTTGTGCGCTAGACCACGAGCCATTCACAGTTAACACAGTGTTGGTATTATATCAGCCAAAACTCTAAAGGACATCCTGATGTCGAATCCAGAACACTTATGGGCAGGCCCTGAGTGCAATGAAGTAGTTCCCTTATGCCAGCAGCAGAGCTAGGCTTTATCCTGTATCCAGAAGCGGTATCCAGTTGCTAAAGAGAAAGATCTCCCATGGATGGCGAGAAAATATTGTTGTGTCTCACACTTAGGTCTGCCTATCGGCTTCCTTCTATTAGGTGTTAACATTTTTCTGTAACTTATTTTTATCCTCCAGTCAAAATGTTTATGTTCTCCGCTCTTTTATCTCCATATCTTCTTTTTTTCTGCTTGATGAACCAGCTACATGCAAGAAAACATCCATTTTTTTCTGCTTGATGAACCAGCTACATACAAGAAAACATCCATTTTTTTCTGCTTGATGAACCAGCTACATGCAAGAAAACATCCTTTTTTTTCTGCTTGATGAACCAGCTACATGCAAGAAAACATCCTTTTTTCAGTTTACTTTTATTAAAACTACCATTTTCACCGAGACACTTATTTCTGGCGTTCTCTAAATATCTCTATTTGTCATTTTCGTGATCTTGTGAAGGATTGAGTGTAGGGCGTCTGATTTTCGAAAATCATTCACACCTGGTGCAGACAAATCGGGATTGTTCATATACACCGGCAGTCATTACACAGAGTTGTTTTCATGAGCACAGAACGAATGCATAACCCTTGTGCTTGGATATGAATACAAATTAGAAATAAGAGCCCAGTGCCCCGCCTCAGGTAAGAAAACCAGCAGTGGCAGAGCAAGGTCTGACATACCATCTTGTAACTTAATTGTGGTCTTAGGGCAACTTTTGCCGTCCTTTTTTTACAAAAAAAGTTAAGCTCTACCTGGAGATTCTAGGCCATTTCAGGGTACTGATGTTTAGAAAAATCAATATCCTGCTCGTAAGGGACAGGCTATTGATTATTAAACCCTTTTACCTGCGTGTATGAACTTCGCCATCTCAATATTACTTCATTAGGTGTATTTTAGATGCTTCTCGTGCTGTTTATATAGAACCAATGAGCGTGCAAAGGCTGAGTGATTTCATTAACTATCTTCTCATGTTAACTGTAAAATAACAATTTTTTTTAAAACACCAAAAAACTAGAATTTTCCTCATTTCCGCCCATCATTTTTCTGAAGTTTTGTCTCGTTTCTTTGAGCGATGACAGGACATCTGTAATGGCGCACGTCATGCGCCTAGAACTGGTTGGCCGGGTTTGGTGACTCCCGTATCTAAATATAGCATCACTTAGTTATTCCGGTATGCGCAGATAACAATGCGCTCTCAGAAACTGCGACTGTAGAAGTTTATAATAGGACCCGCGGCGGGCGTTTGTTTCATTTTGTTATGTTGTGGACGAATTCTTTTGTCGCCTTTGCATAATTGCTATCGTTTCTATGACTGCCGCTGCAGGTATGCTTGATTTTTCTGCTAATATTTAGCAAAGTACAATGCTGGATAAACGCCGTTTATTTGTTGAACATTTACGTTTTCCTAAATCGTGTTACAGTTGGGTAATATTATTCATATAATATAATATTGTTGTTATTGTTCCGTTATTATGTTTTCTTACATGTGATTCAGAAAGTAATGCTCGAATATTTTGCCCAAAAAAAAAAAAAAAATTAAAGATGTCTATTTCAGTGGTGGGTTTATTGTTATGTTAATAATAATAATAATTTGGTATTACGAATATATTTGAGAGGAAGATTTTAGCAGTGAGAAGAGAGGTCGCTTACCACGACTAAAGTATTGGGTTCGACGCCAGATTTTTGCATCATATCCAGCTGAAACCAGATACCTTCTGTTGTCTTGCACGGGGCGGGTTGGACTGTGCCGAAAGGAAACACTTTATTGTCTCTAAGGCGAAGTAATGCCTTCTCTCTCTCTCTCTCTCTCTCTCTTATCTCTCTTAGGTTTTTATGTATAGCTCTTTTCATCTCGGATATTTATTTTGCTAATAAGGCCTTCTTTATGAGTTCGGTTGTGATGGCTTTGTATTTTTCACAGGTGATATCAATATGCCATGTAGCATAGCCTTGTAAGTAATGATTATAGTTATTATAATTATTATTATTATTATTATTATTAGTGACATGATCAGGAATAAAGAATGTATTGGGGGGCAGAGAAGGGATAGTTAGAAGGACGAAGAACGGATACTCGGTACTTCAAAGACCTGATCAAAGGTAAACCGAATCGACATGGGTACGCCGATAGATCGTAACATTGCGACTTCACGCACACCTGCAGTAGCCGAGGGGGAACAATTGACCAGTAGATCAAACGACTGAACAGAGAACGGACTAGGTCCCGAAGCAGATAACTTGAAAGAGATGAGGGACTGGGTTAATTGGAGGTAACAATTGGACCGACGGAGATGAAAGCGAATAACACGAAGACGCTAGTTGCGACCGGTTTTGGCGTGGTCAGAACTTACGAATATAAAGAAGGGCGAAGAGCAGATAGGGGTTCAGAAAGAGAGAGAGACGCAGAGAGGAGGGGAAGAGGCATTCAGCAAGAGAAATGTAGAGATAGAGACATAGTGTTAGATTGAACTAGTGTAGCAAGAGATCGCACAGTAATTGTTACCAAGAGCTTTTGTATTACTGAATATTGTGAACGCTGCTTAAATACTGCTTGTAGAATTATGAGAATTTTGATATTGTGATTTTGTGAGATTTCGTGCTACTATGATGAAAATAATGAAATGTGTATAATCTTGCCTATGCCTATTATTACATGTGAGTTATCAGCTATACGTATTGATCATATTGATATTATTTGTCAAAGTAAAATGAATCAGTGAAATGTTCATGAGAAATCTTCTATTGCCATGTATGTGAAACTTCGACGTGTGATGTACCAAGGTGAGATGTGATGATAATAGAACATTCAATAATACAATAATAAAGAACAAAACAATTGTTAAAGCCACTTGTGCAAGTATTATGCATAGTTTTTCTTCTTTCCTTGTGCTGATTAGATAGAGCCACCCTGTGCAGTACAATTCTGTATCTCAGAAAATCCTGACTCTTTGAACACTTTTTTTTCTGTAACTATTGAAGTCCTTGTCTCTCCGTATCGTAAAGTAATACTGATCATTTTTAAATGTTTCTTAGTTTCTAATTTCTGTGCATTCTCTCCCTCTCTCTCTCTGCATTTTTTTCTTTTTATCACTCACTATCTCTATCCTATCTCTCTTTCTCTTCTTCTCTTTCTGTCTGTGCCATCCTCTCTCTTTTAATGCATTTCTCTCTCGCTTTCTCTCATCTTATCTCTCTTTCTCCTTCCCTGTCACCCTCACCTATCTCTCCTTCCCCTCTTTCTACCTCTTTCTATTCTTCCCAGTCTCTCTCCTTCCCTCTCACTGACATTCTTGATCTTATCCTCTCTTTCTCTCCTTCTCCTTCCCTTTATATATATATATATATATATATATATATATATATATATATATATCCCTCTGTCTTTCTCCTCTCCAAGTTCGTATTTTTCATCATGCTTATTATTTTTATTATTATCGCTATTATTATTATTTTGCTATAAGCAGCTTTCTTTTCACCCCAGTCTTCGGAAGATTACACAAAGAAGTAATCTTAAAATCAATGATTAAAAAAAAATAAAACAATCTTGGAACTTAACAATTCGCTGGATTCTTAAAAACTTAATATTGAAATTAGGAGCAAGAGACTAGAGTAGGCCAGGGGAAGTTACTCAACACGTCAAAAAGAGAGTATATCTACCTTACCTTGACCTTCTTCCCACCATTGTTTTTGTCCACAATTCCCACGTCAGAAAGAGAACATATAGAAAGGAATACTAAGGAGACGTGGAATAACCAGAGGTGACTGATCCACATTGGGTCTAAGTGGAATCAGTGTCTTCGTATGATTGTTCATTCGAAAACAATTATTTTTAATCTCCGTTCAATCTGTACAATAAAGCTTAACTACTAGAACTTCCATTTTTAATAGAAAGATTAACATGCCTTCTTCATCTGGCTCTGTGTTTTTGTGGGTGGGGGGACGTTTTTAACTCTGTTCCTACCATGAACTGCTGAAACAGGATCGTTTATTTATTTTTTTCTAAGTTAACTGCTTATATTTGACTCTGTTCTTTTCTTCGCAGATTCAGTTTTTAATTAACCTACAAGATAAAATAAAGAAACCAGGCCATTTCTCCAGTAAATTCACGTCAGAAATTATTATAATTGTTCTGTGCGGCCTTAGGATTTTGGTTTTGAAGTACAAGAGTTAATCTTCAAAGCCCGTCGTCGTCTTTTTTTTTTCCTTTTTAATCCATTATGCATTGAAGACACATGAATTTGTTTGCGTTTTTATAAGAGCACATGTTGTAACTCGTCAAAAATGAAGGGAGAAGAAAAACAAAATTACTCGAAACAGAACAAATTCTGAATGAAATATTATCAATTCCCGAAAAGCTACACTAAAAGTATCAGAATTCCTTTTTCACCTAAAACATGCCGACAAAGCAGTGATTACTGCCACATAAAAATCCCCAGACAGTTCTGAGCCAATTTTCACAACGTTGCATCGGACTAGCCGGCGTGCCTGACACCCTTGGTGATCGCGCTTCTTCATCTTGTGCATTCCTTGCGATTCTCATCAAGTCAGCTGCTTGTCTTTTCCATGGCACTTGGTCAGTCCTCTGAGGTTTTTTTTTTTTCTCAGAGACCCCTGTCTCATCCCCCCCCCCCTTTGTTGAATCTTCAGTCATTACTAGGTTCTCCACTTATATCTTCTCAAGACACGAGCGAGAAAATTGTGTCTGCCTTTTTTTTATCATTTTAACTAGTTTCCGCTATTCTGAAACTTCCTTGAGGGCCCCTTCTTTGTATTTCTGTCTGTTTAGGGTATTTTTTGCTTTTTCCCCGCCCCCCCCCCCCCCCCAAGAAAAAACTTATCTCTGTTCATATTATCTGATATCTCTTTTTTTGTAATATTCAGACTGAGAATGAAAAGATCTTTCGTCTTCGTCGTCTGCTCACACATCGACGCCAACCTCTCTCACAGATGCAGCAGTTCGCCTCGGGTTTTCAGCATCACCCTAGAGCTTCTCCTACATGGGGGGGGGGGGAGCTGGGCCTGGCCAGGTCCTTTGCCTGAGTGGGTTGTGTGGCTGCCAGCTCTGAGGGAATGTGATGCAGTGTCTGTTGCTCTTTGCCGCAGGCGCACGTGTCTGTCCAATTTTCAGCTTCTGGTATAAATGGTGTCTCGGCCTGCAGTGTCCTGTTTCCGGTTTTCACTGGGAAGACTACAACTGGTCATTTCTTGAGAGTTTATAGCATTCGTCGCCTGTTTTCTTTCGGGGGGGGGGGTGGGGTATTTTTGTTTTATCTTTGTTTCTTTGTGCATGAAAACGAAGAAACCTACACACACGAAAACCCCTCCATACACTCACACACACATACACCCACACATTATAATGTTGTGGAGGCTACAGGGCGACACACCTAGAAAGTTATGCTATTAGATTTTGCTGATTTTTTTTCAGACATTACAAATTCATTATTATTTTTTTTTCCAGATGTAACGTTTATAACAAAATTGTACAATCGAATCTCATAAATGTTATTAATATAGGCCCACTCTGTGCTCACAGTCACGTCTGAGCTGTAATACCTACTAAATCAAACCAGCCATCACGTTTCTGACAAAAAGTTTCAGTTTATATGGGGAAAAAACCAAAAAAAACATTGATCCTTTTTCTTTCGCTCATAGCTTCGGCTGGAGGCTGAAATCGATACAGCAAATGGGTATCGTGGCGGGAGACAATAATCTTGCTCGATATTTTATACTGAATACATAGGGCGGTTGTGAGTGGGCCGCGGATTAATTTCACGAGTGGGTACTACATGATTTTTTGCGCACGGAATGAGTCAGTTGTGGGACAGGGAGAAGGGAAACAGGTAAATTATAATAGGAGGTAAGGTTTTATCATTTTTTTAAACTCCCTTACTTCAGTGAGCTTACTTTCGAAGTATATTTATATCCTTTCTTTTGTAAGTTGAATGTTGTATGAGTGTCCCGTCGCTTGTTTGCTCTAATTGTATTGATAGAGTGATGGTTGTGTGTGATTTGTAGGACTACTCGCTCACGATCTCCGTTTCCTAGGTAACTGTACCCGCCTGAAACAGACGCAGTATAGATTTATCTCTCCTGTTCTGGTCTAACCAGTTGATGATGTTTAATGTTCTGGGTATAGGGAAGGAGAAAGGTCGTTTATACTGCAGTAACCTGGCTACCCAGGATGTCACTCTGCAGGATCTAGCGTGACTTTGTACCTTGGAAGATATCATTGTTGGACGCCTATGTCAAATCTAATTCAGAAGGAATCTTTTTTTCTTTTTAAATGGGGCATTCTGGGCGAGGTTCGTGTAAAGATAAGGGAAAGACAATAAAGGAGATATATCTTAAGGGGCGAAAGGATTGGCAATATCAGTATATAAAAATGAATTCGTTTTTTTTAAAATATATAGCTACTCCCTAGTAGATAAGTTTTACGCAAATACAAATGTCCAAACTCCGCCCTAGCAAGTACGTCTCTTATGTTAAGTCTTCAATTTTTTAAAAATTAACTCTTTCATTCCAAAACAAGATTAGCAATGCTGGTAGATCTTGCATTTATGACTCTAATCAGTGTTCAGTGCAGTACGTAGACGAAGTCTAGGCAAAATGAAAAACGGCACATTTTTTTTAGCCTAACAGATGTTTTTAGGTTATAGAGCAACTTCCTTCTAATTTCTGTTTTCCACAGGTTCTCAGTAAAATTTGTCGTGGCATAAGACGGAAAATAATTTGGGAGCAAAAAGAGTTAACCTGGATAATGTTTATACGAGTTTAAGCAAAGTGATCTGAATCAGCCGTTTATTCGAAAGTCGAAAATTGGATAAATTTCCATTTTTGTGAGGGTCACTTGTTATGTACATATTTTTTCACCGTCTGACACACGCACATACACACACATACACACACACACAGAATATTTGCATTCTGTTAAAAGCAGTTATGAGAAAGGTCTAAATTTTCATTCTTTAGTCTAAGGAGAATCGGTGCTGGCATTAATTAAACTAAGCAGTCGATAATAACCAGCGGTTCCCAACCATTTTACATCCAGAAACCATTTTTTTTAACCTGCATGAAAGTTGCAGGCCACCATCTCATAGGTGATACATAACAAAATGGCAAAGACTTAGTTGTTTATCACGAGTAAATGGCACATTTACACCAGACTAACAACGCAGACATGGAGATCCAGGTCGGGCCCAATGACAGTTACTATCGGGCCCCTTATCCAAACACGGAAAGTAATAGTATTATAACACTTGTATGTTATTTTTCTGCGATGTAATTATATTTTGATTATTCTATAGAATTATGTTTTGTGACTTTTATAAAAATAACTTTCTTGCTTTTCTGCTGATAAATGTGTTTTTAAAAAGGTAAAGGAGTCCCATAGCAAATGCCCTAGGTGATGAAGCGTTAGAGACCTCATTATACTGGGCCATCAGTGTATGAGGTAGGGTGGCCAGTTCCTTTCCTCGCTGCTTTTCTTTCCCAGATTTTCTCTGGTACCCATTTTACGAGGCTGGGTCGACCTCGGGGCAGTATTTGTCGAGAAAAAAATCCTGCTCAGCTTGGGATTCGAACCCTCGACCATTTGGTTGCTAGCCGAGTGCTCTAACCAATACATTAATATTCATTTTACATCATAGCGTTTTTCTGAATTTTGTCTCCGATAAGAAAGGAGGGGAAAAACAGGGGCACCAGGGGCCCTCATCACTCCTGGGGAAACGGGGGAACAGGTCCGACTCACCCACCTTCTCACGGAAACAACCTGGCAATGTTCCGATGACTAGTTGTGGCCCTTCGAGCACAGGTTGAGAACCACTGGGCAAGAATACTGGCTTCTGAGAGCGCTGGCCCAGTTGGGCTTAGTTTCATGAACATTAGTAGTTAGCCTTTGTTTGTGGCGCGAAAGGGAGTTTATTGTCTTGATTTGAAACAGAAGACTTAATGTTTTGTTTTTTTTTAATGAAAGTGAATTGTCAATGAAAGTAGCATGTTAGACTTCCTTTTCCCCTTACAAACGTGGAGAAAAAAGAAACCAGAAGTCTTATGCTTCGACCTTTTATCTTACCGTGAGTACGTTTGACCTGGTTGTATTTATTTCCTTGTCATTTAAAAAAAAATTACCACAGCTTCTGAGCAGTTTAATTCCGGCCGGAATCTGTCATTTAAAAAAGAAAAACTGATATTTTGACTGTTTATGGTTCAGTATAGTCCCAGTTCTATATAAATAGAACTGGAAAATATCAACCGATAAAACAAGGGGTGCGACAAGGATGTGTACTATCTCCAGAACTTTTTTCTCTGTACAGTGAGGATATTCTAAGAACGATCATCACAGAACCAGGCATAAAAATTGGAGGATACAATATTAATAACCTTCGGTATGCTGACGACACGGTACTGATGGCTGAGAACCAACAAGACCTGCAAAATCTCTTGGATAAATTGGCCAAAGAAAGTAAACAGAAAGGCCTTACTTTGAACATCAAAAAGACACAGACTATGGTTATATCTATGAAACAGAATCCACCAACACGCAGTGTAAAATTAAATGGAACTATTCTAAAGCAGGTGCAGAAATTCAAATACCTTGGAGCAGTAATAACTTCAGATGGGAAATGCAGAACAGAAATTAGGAACAGAATAGGCCAAGCAAAGACTGCATTTCAGAGAATGAGAAACATATTAACCAACACATCCTTATCAATGAATGTTAGAAAACGAGTCCTAAAATGCTATATTGAACCTATCTTGTTATATGAAAGTGAATCATGGACAATAGGCAAATCTGCACAAAAATCATTGGAAGCAGCAGAAATGTGGTTTATTAGAAGAATGTTGCGAATCCCCTGGACAACAAAAATAACTAATGAAGAATGTATGAGAAGAGCTGGAGAGACAAAAAACCTTGTCAGAAAGATAAGAGAGAGACAATGTACTTTCATAGGACATGCAATGAGAAGAGGGGGCACTGAAAATATTATAACAACAGGAAAAATAGAAGGAAGAAGATCAAGAGGAAAACCAAGAGAAATGATACTGGACAGTCTGACAGGATGGTGTGAGAGGAGATCACCAACTGAGCTGATGGCATGCATGAAGGATCGTGTACCTGGATAAGCATAATAGCCAACGCCAGTCGGTACGGTACCTGATGATGATAGTCCCAGTAGTGGGATTTTTATTTCTTGTACACACCAAGAAAAAAAAGGCCCAACCTCTAAAAATGAGTATCAGAGAAATCTGGGAAAGTAAATGCGGCCAGGCGTGATACTGACCATATCACACTTTCGTGTTCCGAAGGTCATGGAAAATACGGACCTAACAGCGTATATTCCCCAATATGCCTTAATGGCATGGAAACGGGGATTTCCCCCTTTTTTTTACCTGTGTGCAGGTCTCAGTAAAAATAGGTTACTAAACGTAGGCGCAGAGAAATGACAGACACTGTTTGATGTAAGTTGTACACTGCAAAAACAGCAAAAGCAGAAAATGATGTAAATATTCCGTATACTTGTTATCCATATAACAGGAAACTCTGTTATCTCTCTCTCTCTCTCTCTCTCTCTCTCTCTGGTCCATGCCAATCAGAAGAATTCTTAAAGAGTACCATGGACAGCTAAGATGACAAATAGAGATTATCTAACAAGTGGAAATGTCAAAAGGAACCTAATTACATCCATAAGAAATCGACAGTCATCATTTGTTGGACATATCATGAGAATGGGAGGGCTTGAAAACATCATAACAACAGGGAAGATAAATGAGAATAGAGGCAGGGGAAGACCAACAGAAGAAAAAAAAATCATGGATGGTCTAACAGGATGGCGCAAACACCAAATGAGTTGATGGAAAATATCAATCACCGAGAGTTGTGGAAATGCATGTGTGCCAGCGCCTACCGATACGTCATTTGATGATGATGATGATTGGGGGGGGGTGTACTTTGCTCCAATATGATGTTTGAGAGCTCTCCTACTGTTTCTTTGTGGCTGATACTGACTGTATTGTTTGAATATCCTAGGTACTGGTATTGAAAGACACAGATAGTAGGGTCTTTGATGCGAATTTACTGAGTAACTACAATGAATACAGATTATTTAAATTTAAAATTAAAAAAAAACTTACTGGATTTCTAAATAAATTACTAGAATTCTTTTTTAAAAGCTACTAGAATTCTTCGTGGAGACAAGTTAAACTCGTTGTATTTGTCCAGATTTTAGTGCTCGGGGTGAAGACGCTGTCCAATTTGGCAATCAGCGAACCATGGTTGACATGCTAGGGTGAGGTTGGCAGGGTTGGCTAACCAAGACCCTGTCCCCCCTCTCAGATGGTACCCTCAGTAACTGGTGCAACATGGCTGACGTGGCAGACATCGCCGTAGTTCCCGTGGTGGTAGAGTCTGCTCTGCCTTCTAGCTGCACTCAAGGACTGAGAACATAGCTGCCATGGCCCGTTCCCAAGCCGATACGACATTGTTCATCTCCTCCACATCAGCTGTAAAGAACACCAGCCCTCAGCTGCAGGGAGATTAAAGAAGAAGAAAAAGAGGAAGAACTCTCCAGAAAGAGTAATTATTATTTAAACTAGTTTAGACATGAAAACTAATTGTGATCTTCACAGACGGAGCTATATTGTCTACCGTAACTACAAACTGGTTGCGAGTAAATCAGGAACCTATGCAGCCAGCACTTTGAGCATGAGAATGGAGGTGCAGGCAGCATCAGAAGCAATTTCCTGGTTCGTGAAGCGGGGCCACTCGCATGAGGTCACTGTACCAGACTACCAAAGCATGTTACGGAGAATGGAGAGACATTTCTTCCGTAGGGAGTAGGCCCAGCTTCAAGAAGGCTCTCTGTTATCCAGTTTGACGTGAATCTACTGCTCAGGTTATGCGGGAGTCAGAGGTGATGAGAAAGCGGACAAGCTGGTATGCACGGCATCGATTCAGGGAAACCTAAGAATGGACGAGGAGGAGATTGCAAGAGCCACTTTAGATAGGATGAGTATGGAGGACGACATCGGGTTGAATGAGGACAATCACATCAGAAGGATGACCGAACTGAGGGAGAAGAAGGGAAGTTGACGTTTTTTGTTTTTTTTTCCCGGGAAAGAAATGTTTTACCCATATTGCCAAAAATTAGTTCACATATGTTAATCAACGTCATATATATATATATATATATATAACAATATGAAAACTTGTTTAAGAAGGCCGCAGAGGCCGCACATCACGCTCTAAAAGGCCACAGTTTAGCGCAATGTTACCCACAGCCGGTCTGTCACTGGCTCCTTCAGCAGGCGCACACTTCAGTGGGTGTTGGAAGGGAAGTCGGAGCACGTATGGGAATGCCCGGAATGGGGGAACGCCAGTCTCTGATTACAGCTACAGCTACAGCTACAGCTATGAAAACTCCGGGAAACGCATCCAGTTTCATCAGTTCAGCCGACTACAGACTTACCAAACACGCGTTTAACAGCCTTTAAAACAAAAGGAAACCAAACAGAAAGAAACCGTTAAAAAATAAACACAGATTTCACAATAATGATTTGTTAGCTTAAAACGTACCTGGTTTTTTTTTTGTTACTAATTATGTCTGTTTGACACTTGACGAATTCTGTTTCTGTATAGGGATGCGGTGTACTGGCTTGTAGAAATACTACGTTCCCGTCCGTATTAGATGTGGGTTTGTTTTCCCCTCTCGTTTCCCAGTAAGTTGAAGAACTGTGTGTCAGGTTAAACAGTTCAGTTTTCCGGTGGAGATTTCGAATAAATAACACAATCTGGTGACAGCTTTTTTATGGTGTCATTGTATGAGGGGGGAAAAGGGGAAAACATTGTCTCTCTGTCAATCTATCGTGTCTGTTTGTCTATGGATGGATGGATGGATGGATGGATGGATGGATGGATGGATGGATGGATGGATGGACGGATGGACGGATGGACGGACGGACGGACGGACGGATGGATGGATGTGATACGGATCCTTGACTGAACAAACAGATGACTTTCAGACTGATGTAAAAATTCTAATAATAGCAGAATCGTTTACAATGCTCCTTCCATGCACATAATTGATAAAAGTTAAGAGAAAAAGTGCATCAAATACCTACCCTTTCTCGTCTTTCTTCACACCAGAGCTACATTATACAACGATGATCGATATGAAGCAGTAAAAAAGATGAAGAATAAAAGCTATTAATCAATCAATCAATCATTTACATGTCCCACGTGGAACTTTGCTTCCCTAACAGCACTCCTGTAGGCCTCTCGGTTGTGAGCAAGATGGCCTGCTGCTGATGCATCCATTTGCAGATCGTCAACGATGAAAGCTATTAATAGAAAATATAAATCTTAAAAATAAATAAATAAAAAAATAAACAAAAGTACAGGATTGCGAAACCGTAAAAGTACGCACTATTATATGGTGGACCTCGACTCCAGGTACGGAAATTTCCGATCGATAGTTAATTAACACATGGCTATCGAGCTGGGCCAGGTATATTGTATTTTAATAGGGCAGTACACACGAACGTGTACCCAGATTGCTTGCTTAAACAATTCAGAATGTGCTCAATTACAGAGAGAGAAAACAAAAATAGAAGGTAAAGGATGATTGAATTAACGTTGTGTTTGATTCTTGGCGCGATATTATTCCCTGTTTACTGTGGGGGTTTTTTTTTCCTTTTTAGTCAGGATCTGCGCTTTATTTGCAGTTTTTCTTTTTTTCTTTCTTTCTTTCTTTCATTCATTCTTTCTTTCTCCTAAAATGTTGGACTCCCTATCCTGCTCTGTGGAAATGAATCATGAATAATCAACAGATTGATGCAAGGATCACTAAAGACAGCAGGGATGTGGTTTCTTAGAAGAATGTTAAGGGTACAATAGACAGCTTTCTTTCTTTCTTTCTTTCATTTTTTTCCTTCTCCTAAAATGTTGGAGTCAGTCTAACCTACTCTGTGGAAATGAGTCATGAACAATCAACGGATTGATGCAAGGATAACTAAAGACAGCAGAGATGTGGTTTCTTTGAAGAATATTAAGGGTACAATAGACAGCTTTCTTTCAATCATTTTTCTTTCTTTCTTCTGCTTCTGATTCATACAGTTAATGTATAGTAGAAAGGTTTTGAGAAACTTTGCTCAGTGCAATATCTTCTACGCATTTCTATTTCACATGACTGTCGTAACCAGGCTTCTTTGGTGTGGTAAAACTTGAAATAGTTTCGTCCCATGATACACCACAGCTGTCAGGCATGGTCAGGTTCCACAGCCGAAACTTGTGTTGATGTATCCACATGTTGAAGATTGACAGAAGGTTCTGTTCAGTCGGTAGGTTCCGTGCCACTGGGGGTCGGCGATCATGCTTCTCAATTTTTTTCTTGCTGTATCCTAAGGCCGAATATGCAACAGACTGACAGGTAAACATATAGCAGACTGACAGGTAAATATGCAAAGGACTGACAGGTAAATATATAACAGACTGACAAGTAAATATATAACAGACTGACAGGTAAATATGCAAAGAACTGACAGGTAAATATGTAACAGACTGACAGGTAAATATGCAAAGGACTGACAGATAAATATGCAACAGACTGTCAGGTAAATATATAACAGACTGATAGGTGAATATGCAAAGGACTGACAGGTAAATATATAACAGACTGACAGGTAAATATATAACAGACTGACAGGTAAATATGCAAAGGACTGGCAGATTAATACGCAACAGACTGACAGATAAATATGTAACAGACTGACAAATAAAAGATCAATCTGACAGTGCTAACAGCATCATGAGAGCATGCAGTACGGGGAAAAATGTCAACACAGGTCATGACACATCTCTGTTCCGAGTGGCACAGCTGAATTTTAATTTTAAAAAGAAAACCAGTTTTAAAATGCGTTTAACACAGAAAGAAAGAAATCTTTTTTATTATTAAAGTCAACGAATTTGCAGTATATAACGTTTTCTCTAATATTTAAAAAGCTCCTCAAATTGTTTGATTATGCAACTTCATATCTATTCTACCAATTGTCTCCTGAAAGTCATCATATTTATTTTGATTTTTCTATTGTTTGCATTTTAGTACCTTCAATCTGTAATAAAAGACTGGCATCCATACACTCCGGGAATTCTCGTATTTGGATCTCATAATTAGAAGCAAATCTTTCTTTGTTTTTTTTTTTTTTTTTTGTCAGACTCACATTTCGATTAGCATTAAATATTAAACACGCATAAGGGATACACCTAGGGGCAGGGTCAAGTTTCAAATTTAACAGGAATTACATCCCTTGCCTTTCTTGGCTATTTTTAGCAACGTCAGGACACACAGACGTGTCAAATAAAGTGAAAGCAAAGGTAAAAAATCTAATAATGTGATGGCGGCAAGCAAGAGTGTTATAAGAAGAGCACAAGAGAAACGCAGATCAAAACAGAATTTGTGTCCTCTTTTGGTTGTACGCCGATTGATATATTAACTCTTCCACTCGAAAACAGTACCGGCGGGTTTGGTAGATCTTGCACACCAGTGCGAAACAATGCTTACAGCGATGTGCCTCTAAGACATGACAGGATTACCTTTACCTTTTTTAAAAATAAAATGAAAAGTAGCAGATTTCTAACCCAACTCCTTTATATATATATATATATATATATATATATATATATATATAGAGAGAGAGAGAGAGAGAGAGAGAGAGATTAAATAAACATAGAAGAAATTCCTTCCAGTTTCTTCCAAAATTCCTCATCAAAATTTATTGACACGACCTTTATCTGCAACAATGGGCCACAGTGACTCGAAAAGGGGACGAAGAAGAAGAAGAGTGTGGAAATTAATTCACAAGTGAAAGAGTTAATGTGGAGATCGGTGCATCTACGGAGTTAGTAGAAATGGTGACTTCGATCTTACCCAATCTGTTTTGCTCTGCTGCCTACATTCATTGTGTTCTTGAATCTGCCTGAAATGTTTCAGTCACGTTTTTTTTTTCTCTCTTCTAAATGGCTTATCAGTTCAAACTTGTGGGGGTTTCCATACAATCTATTACATTCTTCAGTAGCTCCATGTTGTATGACAGCAACTCTGTTGGACATACAGTGGAATGTTCACAGGTTTGTCAACTGCTGGTTCCTGCCCTATTTCTGCTGATATAAATCTACCATTCCCATTTTTTATGGTAATTCTCACTCCTAGTTTTTAGTGGGTTTTTTCCTTGTTACGTTATCTATATCGGGCTTATTTATTTTCATGTTATCTGATATTTCGCTTATACGTATATTTTTTTTCCTTCAACCGTTATCAGTGTTAGAGACTTTTATTACAGACCAGAGATCGAAGCTTGTAAGCTTAGGACTGAACTCTGAAATAGACAATCTGTGCTTAGAACCTTCATGACATACTGGCGAAGTAAGACGTCAGAACTTGCTGACTCATGACAGAAATCTGAGACAGGTAACCTATGTTGGAGACCTTAACGATAGACTGGCGAAGTAAGACGTCAGAACTTGCTGACTCATGACAGAAATCTGAGACAGGCAACCTATGTTGGAGACCTTCACAACAGACTGGCGAAGTAAGACGTCAGAACTTGCTGACTCATGACAGAAATCTGAGACAGGTAACCTATGTTGGAGACCTTAACGATAGACTGGCGAAGTAAGACGTCAGAACTTGCTGACTCATGACAGAAATCTGAGACAGGTAACCTATGTTGGAGACCTTAACGATAGACTGGCGAAGTAAGACGTCAGAACTTGTTGACTCATGACAGAAATCTGAGACAGGCAACCTATGTTAGAGACGTTCACGACAGACTGGCGAAGTAAAACGTCAGAACTTGCTGACTCATGACAGAAATCTGAGACCGGCAACCTATGTTGGAGACTTTAACGATAGACTGACGAAGTAAGACGTCAGAACTTGCTGACTCATGACAGAAATCTGAGACAGGCAACCTATGTTGGAGACCTTCACCACAACAGACTGGCGAAGTAAGACGTCAGAACTTGCTGACTCGTGAAAGAAAGCGGATCAGTCATCAGTGCTGGTGCTATTCTATTCTGTGGTTCAGAGTTTAAAAAAAAAAAAGAAATATGTAAAAACGGCGCACCTTAAAGATTAGCGCTGCGCCCCTTTCAGGACTATGGTTCTGGTGACTGCCTAGTTGATTTACCTGGGCGAAGTGATTAGTGCACTTGTCCCCCATGGCGAATGTCAGTAGCTCGAATCCGGTCGGCTGCTCCCGTCACTCAGCTGTAGGTACCCGGCTTCTTCTAGAGCTGGAGAAGGAAAGGCGGCCAGGCGAGATACTGACCGCATCATCCTCTAGTGTGTCGACAGGTCAAGGGAAATATGGACACTACCACCATAGCTCCTAGATGTCTCCGTGGAATAACAGGGTTACCTTTAACTTTCACTACTAGATCTAATGATAGCACTTGCGTAACCGACATCGCGAAGTAGAGATTTTAACTCTTTTCAACCTTGAATTATGGATCGATGGTGTTACAGAGACTCTCGTGAATGATGGAATGAACATTGACCAGGCCATTCATATGACCACCCAACCCCCCCCCCCAAAAAAAAACCCAACTGGGTCTCCCATCGACAGTCTGGGTACACGAGGAGGGATGAAGTAAAGTAAGTAAGTTACTCCTGAATGAAGTTCCATGCTCTGCCAGAAAAAAATTTGGATGAGAAATTTTTGTAGACAGAAACTGGACGGAAGGTACTCTTAATAATTTAAAAATACAGGTTGGGGTACAAAAGTATCTCTTTCTGTTTTATTTAAACTTTGCCTATATATCACTCTAAAATAGCACTAAGATGGACACCACAGGGGAACAGAAGTAAGGGTAGACCAAAAGAGACTTGGAAAAGAACAACAGAAAGGATGTTGAGCAATAGAGGGCTCACCTGGGCAAGAGCAGGAAAAAAAAGGCAAAGGACAGGCATTTGTGGAAAACCTTTGCGGAAGCCCCATGTGCCCTGGGCACTTAAGGTTCAGAGAGAGAGATATATCACTCTGAGCATTGATTCGCATTCATTCATTTGCATGTCCTTCTCGGAACCGTGCCTCCTAACAGCACTCCTGTGGGCTTCTCGGTTGTGAGCAAGATGGCCTGCTGCTGATTCGCATAGGCGTGCTAAACCCACTGTTGCTGCCAGCGTAGGTTTGACTGAAAGAATTAACCCCTGTCTGGCCGTTTATATCATCTTTATATGTGCTCTCTTGTTCTGGCATCCGTTTTCTGTTACTGCACATCCGGTTTCACTTTCATATGAACTCTGATATAGTTCCATTTCAGTCTCATCCTTATCGTTTTTAACGACTGTTAATCTCTTGCTTATCGTTTTAACGACTGTTACTCCTGTCGTGACTAACAGCACGGTGATATTTTTAACATCGACGGTTCACAAAACGGCCCGTGTTGAATGCGTGACTTTCGTTTATATAAGGGCATCAGTGACAAACAATGTGCAAGCAGTGAAAAGTTTTACCGTGTGTCAGACGGGCATAGATGTGTCCTACTGATTTACTGTTTAAGCTGAAGTCCGATTATTAGCATAGGTGAGTACTGTTCATTTAACTTCATGTGCGTTTAATGTTCAGTATATTACAGTTTATTGCGTCTATTTACGGTTTAGAAATGGAACGATATCTTCATAGTTATTTTTTACTTATAAAACTGTATAATTCAGTATATTGATTCATATTTGGTTTGTTATCTTGAGCACTTTGTATACACGCGTATGTGAGTGTGTAACGTCGTGGATAAATATGGAAGGGGGGGGGAAGGATGTTAAAGCTATTATAACCAAGACTGGGACATCATTTACCCAACTTAACAAAATATGGTCATCAAAGAACAACATCAAAACAAGAATCAAACTTAGGCTTTTCAATACAAACGTAAAGACTATGTGGTTCAGAGACACGGGTTATGACCAAGACAATACAACAGAGGATACAAACATTCATGAACTACTGCTTGAGGAGGATTTTAAACATTAAATGGCAGGACAAGATCAGGAACGAGGAGATCTGGGGAAAGGGCAGGACAAGAACCTATGAGCCTACAAATCATGTCTGGGAAATGGAGGCGGGTTGGTTACATTCTGAGGAAACCCGAGACAAACATAGCAAGACAGGCACTGACATGGAATCTTCAAGGAAATAGAAAACGAGGAAGACCTAGACTTACCTGGAGAAGAGAAATTATGACAGTGCTCAGAGACAAGGGATGCGCATGGAAGGAAACAGAATAATTCCAAGAACAGGGATGACTGGAGAGCCTTTATCCGTGGCCTATGTTCTCAAGGGAATGAAAGGCGATGACGATGATGTGAGTATGTAAAGCGTAGGAGAATGGCTGCTTGCATCAAGACTTCAGGTGCAGATACAGCTCTTCCAGCGGATGAAGACCTTTGCGTAAATCGAGTTGCTTGTTGATTGAAATCTTCATAACTCTGTCGTAATCACTTAGTGCCGTTTTACCAGCATTACCAGCATCTTGAGCAAAAGCAGTGCACCAGAGGTCCATACCCACAATGCCTGTTGCTAAACCCACACAAAAAGAGTTACACTAAGAAGAGTTACACTAAAAAGAGTTACACAAAGAATACTAGAACCGTGGACCCATGGGCCCAGAGTGGCTATATGCTGAGACCTTACTGTCATCATTTTCTAATGCCCTCTCCACTAGGAATGTTGGCTGCCTGAATCTCCAACTTTCTCTGTCCCAAGCCGAATGCCATCCTTCTGTTGATTTTGTGCGTAGATCTGTATCGTTGTCATCTTGCTCTTTTTCCTTCACCATTTACCTTGCATTTAAAGAGAGACAAGTAAGACTAGAACTGGCTGAAATATGGCTCTTAAGAAGAAAACTGAAGGTACCACTGACAGCGAGAAAACTGAAGGTACCACTGACAGCGAGAAAACTGAAGGTACCACTGACAGCGAGAAAACTGAAGGTACCACTGACAGCGAGAAAACTGAAGGTACCACTGACAGCGAGAAAACTGAAGGTACCGCTGACAGCGAGAAAACTGAAGGTACCACTGACAACGAGAAAACTGAACGAGGAAGTTCTGAAAGAGGCACGAGAAACAAGGAAAATCATAACGAAGATCAGAAAACGACAATTCAGAAATATGGGGGTATTTTTGGAGGAGAGGCTGGCTAGAGCACCTTATAGCAACGAGGAAGATCAAAGGTAGAAGAAGCGGAAGTAGACAGAGAGGGAAAATGTTCGATGGTTTGGCATCCTGGCACGGGAAATGCTCAGTGGCAAATCTGTTGAGATACACGAGGGATCGAGAGTTATCTCTCTCTCTCTCTCTCTCTCTCTCTCTCTCTCTCTCTCTGAACCTTAAGTGCCCAGGGCACATGGGGCTTCCGCAAGGGTTTTCCACAAATGCCTGTCCTTCGCCTTTTTTTCTGCTCTTGCCCAGGTGAGCCCTCTATTGCTCAACATCCTTTCTGTTGTTCTTCTCCATGTCATCGAGAGTTATAGACGATGTAATATTCTACGCCTGTTGGCAAGGACCGAGAGAGAGAGAGAGAGAGAGAGAGAAAGGTGATTTTCATTATTGTGTTAATGCCATTTGATACAGCTGAAATATTTAACAATCTGGTTATTATGTTTTTCATTAAATCTTTTTTTTCAAATTTAAGTATTTAGTACTTCTTTCTTTTCTTTTCTGTCTCTGAATTTCGCTGCATTCTTCTATAGTTCTCTCTCTCTCTCTCTCTCTCTCTCTCTCTCTCTCTTTCTGAACCTTAAGTGCCCAAGGCACATGGGGCTTCCACAAACGCCTGTCCTTTGCCTTTTCTCCGCTCTTGCCCAGGTGACCCCTCTACATATTTACATTTTAAGAATCTCGTTTTTTTTCATACTTAACGTCATTACTTGTAAACCAAGAGGATGGATGGATGGACATTTACTTGTACACCAAAGAGGATGGATGGATGGACACAGCTTTTAACAGCTGTCCAGATCAATTTACAGGAAGGTCTTAGGAAAGTGTGTACTTGGGAAAACAATTTTTACACACGTTTGTGAGAAAAACCAACTAAAAACACGCCTTTTGCAAACACGAATAAGGTTACTATCTTACATCCTTCCCGTGCCGCTAAACATCACATAGTAGCATGGTAGTTCGCCAAGATTTCCTGTCTTCGGTGAGTTTTTCAATCTCATCAAGGGATGTTATGCCCACTGAACTGGGCTCTCTTAACAGTGTCCTCTATAGAGTTTCATGTGATCGACCTCTTTTTATTCAGCCTGTTGTGTTCCATTTGATAGCTTGTTTGGGGATCCTCTGATTGTTTCTTCTCATCACATGACCAACATATTCCCATCCTATTTTTCTGATCACCCATGAGACAGGTTGTTGTTTGCTCATCTGTCTTATCTCTGCGTTGTTCTTCAATTTGCATCAAAGGTCACTATACACGTGAAGAAGCCTGGTGACTTGGGCAGAATTTATATTGATTTTATACGATCAAACACACTAATTAGAAAAATTGTTAAGAACGCAAAAGGTTGCTCCAAGACATTATATCAGTTTATACCACTGTTATCTATTGTCTTTAAATGTCCCTCTCCCCCCCCCCTCGGTATTATTTCCCCTTGCTGGAGAGAGAAAGATCAGAGTTCGAAACTGGTTTATTTTAGTATCGGTTATGTGGTCTTTTTCATGGGGCTGCGTGCATATTGTGTTAGTGTTTACGTCTGTGGACCATCGGTTATACCTGACGGTTATGTGTGTTTAGTCTGTGGTCCACCGCGTAATACGTGACAGTTATGCGTGCTTACGTCTTTGGTCCACCGGTTATGCGTGACGGTTATGTGTGTATACGGGAAGAGAACAAATAAAACATGCTCGAATTTAAGTACAGTATGGTGTATGACATTGTGTGCTTGTAAGAGCTATATTTCTGTGATTATGTAATATACAGGTGTGATTGTGTAATATACATAACATATGTAATTATGTAACATCCATAACATATGTGATTGTGTAATATACATAATGTATGTGATTATGTAACATGCATAACATATGTGATTGTGTAATATACATAACGTATGTGATTATGTAACATGCATAACATATGTGATTGTGTAATATACATAACATATGTGATTATGTAACATGCATAACATATGTGATTGTGTAATATACATAACGTATGTGATTATGTAATATACATAATATATGTGATTATATAAAAATAGGATTGTGAGTATATAACGAGATTTTTCTAAAAGAGAATAAATGGGCAGAGAAAGTTTAAATCATCAGTGAAATAATTATTTGTGATTTTTCGACTCTCAGTAATGAAGTAGGTAAATGTGATATTTTGGCTCTTAGTAATGAAGTAGGTAAATGTGATATTTTGGCTCTCAGTAATGAAGTAGGTAAATGTGATATTTTGGCTCTTAGTAATGAAGTAGGTAAATGTGATATTTTGGCTCTTAGTAATGAAGTAGGTAATTGTGATGTTTCGACTCTCAGTTATGAAGTAGGTAAATGTGATATTTTGGCTCTCAGTAATGAAGTAGGTAAATGTGATATTTTGGCTCTTAGTAATGAAGTAGGTAAATGTGATATTTTGGCTCTTAGTAATGAAGTAGGTAATTTGTGATGCTTCGGCTCTTAATTTTATCCAAACATGCAGATTCTAAAAAAAAAGAAAAGAACTGCTAGAAAACAAGTTAGAAAACAGCAAAAATACCGTGAGACGTAGAAAGAAAACAAAAATACTTAACTCATAGCTTATGGTTTTCTGCAGAGACATTACTAGTTTACCATTCTATTGTCTCTGAGATATAAGGTAAAAGAGCTTTTACAAGTAACGAGATTCTGATCGAACATTCCATCCTTCTCACTCCATCGTGCTTTGGATCTCATTTCCGTTTGAGGAGAAGAAGGAAGACCTAATAAAAATAGATACATATGCCTGTGAGACCTGGACACTTAACAAAACAGCTGAGAAACTCATAAATCCCTTTGAATGTAAATGCTACAGAAGAGTTCTTCAGATATCATGGATACAAAAAAGAACAAATGTATCTATACTACAAGAACTTAATATTGAAGAAGGCTGTCTAGTAAAGAAGATTCAAGAGAGAAAACTTAAATATTTTGTACACATTAAACGTCATGATATTCTAGAGAAAACCGCCTTTGAAGGGTACATAATGGGAAAAAGAAAGAGAGGAAGACCAAGGCGAAGATGGCTGCAAGACATCGTTGATGATATGCAAATGGATGCATCAGCAGCAGACCATCTTGCTCAGAACTGAGAGGTCTACAGGAGAGCTGTTAGGGAGGCAAAGTTCCGCAAGGGACCTGCAAATGAATGAATGAATGAATTTCAGAGTGGGAGAAGAAAATACCAACAATGATTTCAATCTGGAAAATACCAGACATTTCGCAGCACTCAAAGAGGTAGACGAGACAGATGTAGATGAGTTATGGAATTCATACAGCACAGCAGTCACGTAGCAAAAGCAAGTGTTGGACTGCAATCAACAAGTAGAAAAGCATGGATATCAGATAACACATGGAAATGAACAAATGAAGGAAGAGCACCCAAATTAGCCATGTTGAATGTAAAGATAGATCTTGGGAAACGTTTTGGCAAAAACAACATACAAAGAACTAGACAATAAAGTAAAAAGTTCAGCTAGAAGAGACAAATGAGAATGTGTGGACAATATGGCAAAAGAAGCAGAAAATGCAGCAAAAACAGGAGACAGCACAACTCTATATAACATACAGAAGAAGCAACAGGTGGTATTACCTCCAGAGAAAGACTAGTATTTAGCAAAACAGGCAACCTATTAACATCAAGTAAAGACCAAAAGCGAAGATGGGCCGAACACTTCCAAGAAATACTTAATTGACCACACCCAAATGAATTAATAAATCTTGAAACCGATTTACCAGTCCCACAACTAAATGTCAACTCAGATGAAGTTATACAGAATGATAATGAAACAGCAGTGAATCTAATGGCTAACAACAAAGCTGCAGGTGAAGATGAAATAACAGTCGAAATGTTAAAAGCTATTAACAGTGACAACGTGAGCCAACTACAAAGAATGTTCAGTAACATTTAGAAAAAAGAAAAACGCCCTTCTAAATGGAAAAAGGGCATCATTGTTAAAATACCCCAAAAAAGGCAAACTCAGTGACTGCAATAACTGGAGGGGTGTAACTTTACTATCAGATGTGTCAAAAGTTAATACTTGTAAGGTGATTCTGAATAGAATTCAGGATGTAGTGAATACTGCAATGAGAGAAGAACAGGCAGGATTTCGAAAAGGGAGAAGATGTCTCGACCAGATCTTTACTCTAAGAATAATACTGAAAAGAGAATGAAAAGATGCTGTACAGGTAAAACCGGCATTGATTGGGTACATGGGACCCAAATAGAAGATCTTGATTTTGCAGATGTCATAACTCTTATCAGTGACAGTGTGAAATCGATGCAGGAAAAAACAGATTCCCTGTCTTCCTTGGCTAGCAAAATAGATCTTGAAATTAACAAAGACAAAACAAAAATAATGAAACCTCTCATTAATCAAGAAGGTAAAATATACCTAGAAGGAACAGTTGTTGATGAAGTAAACCAATTTGCATACCTTGGCAGCTACATAGACCAAGATGGTGACACCAGGAAGGAAGTTAGAATTAGAATTGCAAAAGCAGCATTGTCCTTCATTAATCTTGAGAGCATATGAAATTCAAAAGTTATAAGCACAAAAATCAAGTTAAGAGTACTCAATTCAAATGTAATATCCACCCTCATTTACACACGTGAAAGCTGGAAATCAGCTAAAGAAATAGACAAGAAATTAGACTCTTTCGAAAACAATTGCCTAAAGAAAATACTTGGTATAAAGTGGAATGAATTCAAGAAAAACGAAGAGATAAGACAGATGAGCAAACAACAACCTGTCTCATGGATGATCAGAAAAAAAGAAGATTGACATATGTAGGCGATGAAAGAAACAATCAGATAATACCAAAACAAGGTATCAAGTGGAGCACAACAAGCCGAAGAAAAAGAAGTCAACCACGTGAACCTCTAAAGAGGACAGTGTTAAGAAAAGCCAGTTAAGTGGGCATAACATCCCTCGATGAAGTTGAGAGACTCGCCGAGAACATGAAAACTTGGCACACAACTATGCGAGCCCTATGTGACGTTTAACGGCACGGGAAGGATATATATACAGTGGAACCTCGGATCACGAACTTAATTCGTTCTTTGACTCCGTTTGCGAACCCGAAATGTTCGCGAAACGAAACAATTTTTCCCACTGAAATTAATGCAAATTCAGTTAATCTGTTCGCCTTCCCCAGAAACATACTGTTTTTGTTTTTACTTTTTTGTGGATTTATGTGTGGCAAAAATATATAATATAAAATATACAGTACAATTTACCTTTGTGGTTGATAGTTGCTGGCACAGGTAGATGGAAGAGGAGGAGAAGGAGGAGAAAGACTACTCCTTCGAAGGAGAGTCCCATTTCATAGTAACGTCGGGCAACTGTCCAAACTAACAATAATTGTTCTACTTCTTCTGACACTTGAGACCTTTGCTTGGTTAACATAGTCGCTCCTTTAGCCACACCACCCGTCTTTAGCGCATCTTTGTGCTTTAAGATCGTACAGATCGTAGATTTATCCACGTCGTACTGCTTGACGAGATCAGAAACACGAACACCATTCTCATGTTTTGTTATTATTTCCTTCGTTTCTACTGTAATACGCTTAGACTTCTTTACACCGCCGCCACTAACACTTTTCACTTTCTTGGGAGCCATAATCAGGGTTCATTTAATGCACAAGGCAATAAAAAAAAATTGTATCAAGAACAACGCAACGACAAACAATGTTCACAGCGCGCAAACCTGAGTACAACTGATGCTGTTCGCAGCCGACAAACGAGGGATTGTTCGCGGGTCGAGTCAAATTTTTTCGGAAATTGTGTTCGTGGGCCGATTTGTTCGTGACTAGAGGCGTTCATGACCAGAGGTACCAATATATATATATATATATATATACATATATATTTCAGATAGGGATGGCAGCACCTGACCTGACCTCGCTGCTTTTATTTTCCTAGGGGAACTCTTTCCCCCTCCTCCCCCCAGAAGAAAACGCCTCCCCCCTCCCAGTATTTATTTTTTGTAAGCTGGATTGACCCGGTGCATGTCGTTCCCAAAAAAATTCGAGATAGAAATTGGGACTTTCTGATCGGTAGGTGAGTGCACACATCACTACGCAACCGCGCGCTACAAATATTATATAGGGTTCGGTATTATCCACATTAATGCTTGGAACAAAATGACCGTGAATAATAGGGCATTACTCTGTGTGTGTGTGTGCGCGTATATATATATATATATATATATATATATATATATATATATATAAGCATTGCGTCACTTCCTGGTAGAAACTTGGCTGATATGTGCTTTTTTTATAGAATTGTTTGTTTTGTCTTGGGATCTCTGGTCTGGGAGTTCAAGAGTTAAAGCTACAACTAACAAGACAACGGTCAACTAATAAGACAACCAAAAACTAAGAACAAAATGAGCAACTAACAAGACAATGAACAACTAACAAGGCAATCAGAAACTAACAACAAAATGAACAACTAACAAGACAGTCAGAAACTAACAACAAAATGAGCAACTACAAGACAACGATCACTTAACAAGACAACGATCAGCTAACAAGACAACCAGAAACTAAGAAGACAATGATCAACTAACAAGACAGCCAGAAACTAACAAGACAACCAGAAGCTAACAATACAATGATCAACTAACAAGACACCCAGCTACAAACAAGGCAACCAAAAACTAAGAAGACAATGAGCAACCATCAAGACAATGAAGTACAAACATGACAACGATCAACTAACAAGACAATGAACATGTAACAAGACAATATATAACGTGATTATATTCTAAAGTTCTGCAATCCAAACATATGTTATATTTTCAAACGGATTCTTCTTAACCTGGATTTACCCCCCCCCCCCCCCCCGGGTACATTTCAATAGTTACCTCCCTTCTACATAAATGACTTCTTATTTTCTGTTGTTCATTTTTTCCTTCTGCTGTCTGTGCACAGCTAGGATTTCCCCACTCGAATTTCTAAGAGAACAATAGCTGTATAGATTCTTGCCGTCTACTACACATAAGAGAAGAGAACTCAAAACGCAAAACAACAAGGACGTGGAATGGGTTAACTCCTGTGTCAATGCTTTATGCAGTGTTCCCCAACTGTGGGATGGGTAACTCCTGTGACAATGCTTCATGCAGTGTTCCCCAACTCATTTATATCCATGGTCCACTTTTTTTCAAACTGCATAATACTTTGTGAACCGCTGTCTTATACGTAATATCACACTGTCATAAACCCGTATTTGTTTTTTTTTAAATATACAATACATGACATCTAATACCAAATCTACAATGCAGCCGCCAACCACCTGAAAATGCATCTCTGACCACGGGTTGGTATACTAACACCGGAGGAAGGAGCAAATAAAAGATCAGAATAAACAAAGCGACAGCTGCTTTCTTTAATCTTAGAAACATCTGAAAGTCCTCCCAGTACAGTACAAGAACCAAAATAAAACCGTGCCAAAGTTGTGTGCTATCCATACTCCTCCATGGAGAAGATTGCTCGAGAACAACTTGGAAAGAAATGAGCAAATTATCCTCGTTCCACACAACCTGCCTCAGAAAGATTGTGGATATTTACTGGCTGCAGACAGTAAATAATAGAGACCTACTTCCCCAGTGTGAACTAGAAGATGTGCACGTCGTAACAGAAAGAAAAACAACCTGGAAATGGATTGGTCATGTGCTCCGACGAGACCCCAGCAACGTCGCTAGGAGAGCCATGAGATGGAGACCCCAGCAACGTCGCAAGGAGAACCATGAGATGGAGACCCCAGCAAAATCGCTAGGAGAACCATGAGATGGAGACCCCAGCAATATCGCTAGGAGAACCATGAGATAGAGACCCCAGCAACGTCGCAAGGAGAACCATGAAATGGAGACCCCAGCAACGTCGCAAGGAGAACCATGAGATGGAGACCCCAGCAACGTCGCAAGGAGAACCATGAGATGGAGACCCCAGCAACGTCGCAAGGAGAACCATGAGATGGAGACCCCAGCAACGTCGCAAGGAGAACCATGAGATGGATACCCGAGGGAAAATATGGAAGAATAAATGATCAGCAAGCAGCATACCTGGGGCACAATACAAAAGCTGGCCGCAGACCGTGAGGGGTGGAGAGAATTTGTTGCTGCCATGCAAGACACCATACGGCGACCTGAGCGGTAACTGATTAGTTGATCACTGACCAAGAACAGAAATGGACAAGAAAGTAGACCAATACAGAAGTCTGATAGAAAGGTGGAGTATACCGCAAGAAGTAATGAAATATTCAAGTTAGCCTATTTTCAAGTATTTGACACAGCAACAGACAAGTCAGCCTATTTCCAAGTATTTGACACAGCAACAGACAAGTCAGCCTATTTCCAAGTATTTGACACAGCAACAGACAAGTCAGCCTATTTCCAAGTATTTGACACAGCAACAGACAAGTCAGCCTATTTCCAAGTATTTGACACAGCAACAGACAAGTCAGCCTATTTCCAAGTATTTGATACAGCAACAGACAAGTCAGCCTATTTCCAAGTATTTGACACAGCAATATGAAAGATGTATGCTGGAGACCATCCTGCTGAGAGTAGTGAACTCGACAGCAACGTGGCTTTTCAGACCGGAGGCAGTGGATTCCATTTTCGCTTCCATAACTCTTCAATAGATGGGGATTCTCGACAGTGCTACGAAGTGCGTGCATCTGTGCTGAAATTCTCAAACACATGAGGAGTTCTACGTTCAGGGATGATCATTATTTTAAACATTTCAGTTTTGAAGGCGCGAGAACAAAGAGACAGTCTCTCTCTTTCACTTTCTCTCTTGCTGTCCTTCACGCAGTTTTACTCATTCTATCTATCTTGCACTCTCTCAGTCGCTCTCTTACACTCTCTCGCTTGTTTTCTCAGTCTGTCTAGCTCTCTCTCTCTCTCCTGTTCTCTCTTTCACACTCTTTGTCTCACTTTCTCTAATGTGCTCTCACTCGCTGTCTCTCTCATTCATTCCTTCTCACACATACTCTCTCAGTGTCTCTCTCATTCATTCCTTTCCATACGCACACACACTCTCTCTCAATGTCTGTCTCATTCATTCCTTTCCATAAGCACACACACACTCTCTCTCTCAATGTCTCTCTCATTCATTCCTTTTCACACGCATACACACACTCTCTCTCAATGTCTCTCTCATTCATTCCTTTTCACACGCACACACACTCTCTCTCTCAATGTCTCTCTCATTCATTCCTTTTCACACACACACACACTCTCTCTCAATGTCTGTCTCATTCATTCCTTTTCACACACACACACACACACTCTCTCTCTCAATGTCTCTCTCATTCATTCCTTCACACACACACTCTCTCAGTGTCTCTCTCATTCATTCCTTCTCACACACACACACTCTCTCTCTCACTGTCTCTCTCATTCATTCCTTCTCACACACTCCTCTCTCTCTCCCTTCCTCCCTCCCTCCGCAGTTTTTAAAGTCCTTTATGCCAACTGCTGCAGATGTAACAAATCTCCCTTCGTCTCTGCTCCTTGCTTTCTCTCTTTAGTCCTTTAGCCCAACATCTCTCATATTTCCTTCACATTATTTCCCTATATTTGCTTTAGTTTCCTCCACATTATTTCACTATATTTGCTTTAGTTTCCTCCACATTATTTCCCTATCTTCCCTTTAGTCTCTTCCTTTTCTCAGTTTTTTTCTTTTTTGCAGTTTAAAAAATGTGTAGATATCACAGAACAAATACACAAAGCCTCGAAAACTTGACAGATTACAGCCAATCACGAATCAGGAACGCCAGAAAGCATCATTAAAATTAATAGGTAATATGATGATAACGGCGCTGAGATTTTTAAAGTTGTGTTCACGTGTTGTTTTGCAACAGAATTTCCCATGGAGTCGAGACAGGCAGGAAACCCGTTCGCAGAGACCGAAACGACAACACAACTGTAACTCCCACCCCTCAACCCACCCACAGGCAAACGTTTCGGCCGTTTAAAAGTATGTCGCTCAGGAGGGACGGGGGAGAGAGGGAAGGAAGCCTCTCAGGGTCATTAATCCTAGAGGGCTTCAAGTTGTTGGTTTATGACTGGTTCACAAGCCTGAAGGTGGTATTCGAACGTTCACATCCGCAGTTTAACCAACGTTTCTTGTTATTTGTTTAATGCAGGCACGGGCAAGGGCGAGAGAGAGAGAGAGAGAGGGGACAGACAGAGAGACAGAGAGGAAGAGAGGAAAATAGAGACTCATATTATTGAGTTATCAAACCAGGCTAATGTAACTCGACAATGTAAAATCCGTATTTTAAACGTTTCCGGAAAGTTATAAGGACTGACTGCGGGCCACGCAAAAAATGTTGCCGAGGGACAGATGTAGCCCGCGAGCCAGTGTTTGCCCATGTTTGCATCCGATACTTCACCTTATACTGCTACATTTTGTAACCAAACCTAATATTGTACAGTACTTGTCCACATTGGTTCACGTGGTCTCTCTCTCTCTCTCTCTCTCTCTCTTACTTTGCTCGTCTTGTCAAATGTGATTATGTAGCATGGCCTTGTAATGATTATAGTTATGATTATTATTATTAATGAATATGATTATGAATATATTGTAGGCATAATAGTAACATCTAATAGCAAGAGAAAAAGTAAATAGGAAAATTAGAGCAAGGTAGAAAAACAAACTTCCATGACACTAGTATGACTGGACGCTGATACAAGTAAACAGAACAGAAAAAAAAACAAATTGAAAAGGCAGACGACGCTGAGATATAGGTAATACAAAGTAGGGACGCCAGAAAGTAGGATGGACCAGTGACAACAAAGCGGTCACACACAGGCAAATCGCCAAGTTAGACATTAAGATTAGACGGATATAGAAAGTGTCATGAGGCTGTTGGCAGAACAAATAAATAAACGAACTAATCACTGAAGCATACGATATGAAAGAGATTGTGGACTTAGATAATAATAACAACAGTTATATAAGACAAATTTGACACAACTGACCGGTGAGACATGTGTGCTATTCTTAGGTCGAATTTGCACACAACCTTGAAAACAAGGAGTGGACACTGGTCAGCGCCAACCTGACAGGTTAGGACGTAGGAACCAATCAGAACGCTCATAGGAACCATTGGTCATCTGAAGGGTGGAGCCAAAATACTTATTAGTCAATCCATCAAGCTGGTCTTGAAGATAAAAAAAGGCGAGCGGAGAGACAGGAGAGGACGAAGAAGTACGGAAGTACAGGAGAGAGGAGACAGAAGAGGGAGATCGTCAGAACACCGTTGGTCCGGCAAGTAGCGACTGACCAGAACTGCGAGAAGGATGGTCAGTGCACGTGGACATTCAAGAGTCCGACCAGAACAGCCGAGAAGCCATCAGATGAGATATAAGAACAGAAGTCCAGAGAAGAAACAAGTAGACTTTACACGTTAGTACCTGAGATTGAGAGACGGCCGAGGAAGACCGTCAGAAGAAATCAATAAGGAGACAGAGAGAAGCTTCAGCGGAGAGGCAAGAGGACCCCGATTTAATAGTGCTCTGAACTCCAAGTCATCAGATATGGTATAACGAAGACAGTCAAGACTACGACTGTGTACCCTCAGACTGAGACATAGATATGGTATGACCAAGACAGTCAAGACTCCGACTGTGGACCCTCAGACTGAGACATAGATATGGTATGACCAAGACAGTCAAGACTACGACTGTGGACCCTCAGACTGAGACATAGATATGGTATGACCAAGGCAGTCAAGACTACGATTGTGGACCCTCAGACTGAGACATAGATATGGTATAACGAAGACAGTCAAGACTACGACTGTGGACCCTCAGACTAAGACATCAGATATGGTATAACGAAGACAGTCAAGACTCCGACTGTGGACCCTCAGACTAAGACATAGATATGGTATGACGAAGACAGTCAAGACTACGACTGTGGACCCTCAGACTAAGACATAGATATGGTATGACGAAGACAGTCAAGACTACGATTGTGGACCCTCAGACTAAGACATAGATATGGTATGACGAAGACAGTCAAGACTACGACTGTGGACCCTCAGACTAAGACATAGATATGGTATGACGAAGACAGTCAAGACTACGATTGTGGACCCTCAGACTAAGACATAGATATGGTATGACGAAGACAGTCAAGACTACGATTGTGGACCTCAGACTAAGACATAGATATGGTATGACGAAGACAGTCAAGACTACGACTGTGGACCCTCAGACTAAGACATAGATATGGTATGACCAAGACAGTCAAGACTACGACTGTGGACCCTCAGACTGAGACATAGATATGGTATGACGAAGACAGTCAAGACTACGACTGTGGACCCTCAGACTGAGACACAGATAACCAGAGACCGAGAGAGCTGGACTCAAAGCGTTGAGCTTGTTAACTAGGAGAACTTGAGTTAAGAAGTTTAGATTTGGAGACTGTTGTTCACGTGCTTACTGGGTGATGAAATGCTATTGTTTGTTTAAATTCCTGATGAAATGTTTAATGAAATTTCTACTATACACTATCAGCGATACCGATATAGAAGTGTAAATAACCTGCTTATCATGCTTATTTGGACGAAGGGACTTTCAGCGCATCATCATATTTGTGTAGAGTGTAGTCTTCGTGTACAGACAGTGAAGTTCTTATATTTGTGTGAAAAAATGTATAGAGTATTGAGTATAGACAGTGAAGTTCTTATATTTGTGTGAAAAAATGTATAGAGTATTGAATATAGACAGTGAAGTTCTTATATTTGTGTGAAAAAATTTATTGAATATAGACAGTGAATTTCTTATATTCGTGTGAAAAAATTTATTGAGTATTGAAGAATAACTTGAACAGTATACAAATCACACCTTGAAAATGTTATAATTGCAGCAAATAACCATTTATCCAATCTGTGGACGTTTTCAGTCTTACGCTAATCTATGCACAAAATCCTAGACAAATAATCTTTTGTCTCTCTTGTTCATTGTCTGGACCAGAGATGTCGCTACGAACTAGTTCTCGTGAGAGCGTATCGTGGAAGGGTGCCCACTCAAGTAAAGAATCGTGTAGCATTGGATGTCAGCCGTTCCCAGGCAATAATCAATCGACTCAACACACACTCAGAGAGAGAGAGAGAGAGAGAGAGAGAGAGAGAGGAGGGAGGGTCGTATTATCGTCACTTTGAGCAGTTACCGGTCTGCTGTCCTACACTTTGCGTTACCTGTCTTCTCGTGTTTGTATGAGTCAACCTAGGTGAGACGGAGAGAGAGAGAGAGAAAGAATGGGCGTGTTCGACATTCATGTGTGAGAGGGCGTGCCTCTGTGTGTACATGTGTGGTAACTGTCACGTCCTTGCCAAGACATGGGTGAACAAAGTGTACTTTTGTGACACCAGAAGGCGCCTGTGTAAATAAACCAGTAACTTAGCGTGCGTTGGGTGCATTACAGATCGATGATTAAATAGAAGAAAAAAAAAAGTTTAACGATCGAAACAAGAGTTAGATAAGCGGGCAAATATGTAGGACAATTAGACAGACAATCAGATTTAAAAAGACGAGTGGACAGAAAGAAACTGCTAGACAAATATGCCGGTTGAAACATGGGGTAGGATGACATGTATGTAAACAAACAG
Source organism: Achatina immaculata (assembly GCA_009760885.1). Lineage (NCBI taxonomy): Eukaryota > Metazoa > Mollusca > Gastropoda > Stylommatophora > Achatinidae > Lissachatina > Lissachatina immaculata. The sequence continues at coordinate 38,053,469 of CM019713.1, forward strand.
ATAGATAGGAAAACAAACAAGACAGATAAGAAAACAAGCAAGATAGGAAAACAAGCAAGATAGATAGGAAAACACTAGAGAGATAGGAAAACAAGCAAGATAGATAAGAAAACACTAGAGAGATAGGAAAACAAAAAAATACAAACCGAGAAACATTAATTTGAACGTTAGACGATCATTTTATTTAGTTTTTCAGGCGATAGCTGTTGGGAAATACTCTATATAGTTGTCAAACGATAGTCATTGGGAAATACTCTATATAGTTGTCAGACGATAGTCATTGGGAAATACTCTATATAGTTGTCAGACGATAGTCATTGGGAAATACTCTATATAGTTGTCAGACGATAGTCATTGGGAAATACTCTATATAGTTTTCAGACGATAGTCATTGGGAAATACTCTATATAGTTGTCAGACGATAGTCATTGGGAAATACTCTATATAGTTGTCAAACGATAGTCATTGGGAAATACTCTATATAGTTGTCAGACGATAGTCATTGGGAAATACTCTATATAGTTGTCAGACGATAGTCATTGAGAAATACTCTATATAGTTGTCAGACGATAGTCATTGGGAAATACTCTATATAGTTGTCAGACGATAGTCATTGGGAAATACTCTATATAGTTGTCAGACGATAGTCATTGGGAAATACTCTATATAGTTGTCAGACGATAGTCATTGGGAAATACTCTATATAGTTGTCAGACGATAGTCATTGGGAAATACTCTATATAGTTGTCAGACGATAGTCATTGGGAAATACTCTATATAGTTGTCAGACGATAGTCATTGGGAAATACTCTATATAGTTGTCAGACGATAGTCATTGGGAACTTTCGTATACGATTTTTAATAAGTTTTGATATGTGTTCACGTGTATTTTTACCACATGGTTATCCATTCATACCCTTGAATTAAGCATTCGAAGTCTTATATGCTTTGTGGGCATAGAGATTCTCTCCACTTCTCACGGTCTGAACCTTGTTTCTGTAGGCTACATCAGCTGCTTTGCGTGCTTTTAATCCCTGTTTCGTCATCTCTTCCTGAAGTTGCTTCTTTCTTTTTTTTTTAAATAGGCCTACATTTTCCTTTCCCTCTGGTGTTCATCCCCTGCTTGTTGCAGAAGTAACTGGGGAGAACTCCTTAAGGCAAGACCTATCTCTTTCCAATGCATTCTTTCTTTTTAAACTTACTTTTGTTTTGGGTCCCATTTACTAAAGATCAATCAGTTTTCAGAATCTTTCTAAAGAAAGAAAGTGGGGAGGGTGCATTTATGTTCAGGGGATGATGGTGATGATGATAATGATGTGTCTGCTGATGTCTGATCTTTGATTGCTATGAGGATCAAGTGTAAGACACGCTCCTCCGCTCTCCACTATGCGCGGCAAAAAAAGGGGGGTAGGGGAGGAGAAACATTGAAGAATAACAAAGTTTGGTTCGTTGTCCGGAAATGTAAAGTTTATTGAAACCTTATCACCAGGGACTCTGGCGTGATTATCGACTGTAATACTTGCACACACAAATGTGGACAGTCGTGCAAATAAAACAAACCACACCAAGACTCATATAGTGTCTGTTTTGCACACAAAAAAATGATCAAGACAAAATTATTATCAAAACTAGGGAAACATAACAGATGGTACTAATACATGTACATCCACACTCACTCCAATACTCATCCTCTTCAGCCGCATCCCTTTACCTCCAGCATTCTTTCTCTCTCTCTCTCTCTCTCTCTCTCTCTCTCTCCATTCACCCCACTTTCTAAAGTCCACAATCATAATCCCTCTCCACTAAGCTCCACTCCCTTCTCAGTTGTTAGACATGGTTCAGAACCTCCTCACAGCATCACATTACAACCCCCTTACCCCAACTGTAATCACATATTTCACCTTCTTATGGTTAGGTTAACACTGTATCACTCCCTCTCTCCCCTCCACGGTTTATCCACTCACCACCCTCATTTACAACCCACCCATCACACATCATAAGCCTCCATTTAAATATTCTCTGCGTTCCACCATACGCATTTCTGATACTCAGCGACGGACAAGTTGCAACTACTTACAAGTTACAGCTAAGTGCTCTATTCATTTTATTTCCTTTTTTTTTAAACATAGCATTCATGTGAATCTGTACTTTTACCCCCCCCCCCCCCCCTTCTCTGTTTCTTCGTCCTGTGTGTTTTTGTATGATTCAAGGCTCATGCCGAAACGTCACAACTTTGTAATCGTTAAGTAATAAGGCTGCACCCAATATTTTCCTAGTTTATACATTCTGGTATCACAGCTTTACTGCAGTGCTTCGTGTATAGTTGTATACTTATACATACACTAATTATTGTGCGTTTCCAAAACCCACTGTCCAAGGACCCTTGACATTCTCGCTTAATTATGCACCCCGTGTGACCCAGCACGTCGGGTATCCAGTAATGTTCACCTTTACTCTAGGCCTTGAACCCGTGACACAACGGTTAGCTACGTTCGCCCCCTCGGTAGATATTTACTGTATGTAGACGCTGTTGTTTACACACAAAAACTTAAGATCCGGTATATAAACTGCACATCAATCAAAGAATAATAATTACGCATGCCCCCCCCCCCCAATTAAGAGTGTCAGGAGTTTAATATGACCGAAAAACATGTATGAAAAGGGGGGAGGGAGGTATCAACTAGAAAAAAATAGTAAGAACAGCTTTATTACTTAACGAGCGCACAGGTGTGACATTTCTGTGTTTTTTCTCATTTATATGTTTTGTTATCAGAGCTTTACTGCCGTGACTTCGTGTATAGTTATATTTTTAGTTCTATATACTTACGCAAGGTCCGACAATTAAGTAATGAGACTAATTATATTTTTTAAAAAAATAAAATAAACAACAGCTGAAGATATAACCTGTATTTTATTCAGAGTAAGACCCTTGTGCATTCATACAGCGAGTGCCACGATCTAACAAACACTGGAACGAATTTTGCAGTTCTGTTGGTGTGGCCCTTAAACTCGATGTTTTACAGCCCTTTAGATGTCTTCAGTATCGTCAGAGAAGCGTCCTTTCAATGGTAACTTTAATTTTGGGAATAGAAAATAATCGCAGGGAGGCAAATCTGGGGAATAGGGTGGATGGTTGAGACCACACACTTGTTTTTGGGCCAAAAATTCCTGTACAACTACCACCCGGTCAGCCGATGCATTATCATGAAGAAGGAAAAAATTATCAGGTGTTGAGTTCTCGGGTAGACTCAATAGGCGTTTCAAAATACTTAAATAAACTTTGGCAGTGACAGTCCCTCTGGAATAAATTATTTGTGAATAATTCCTTTGCTGTCGTAGAAGCACACCAACATTGTCTTCACTTTCGACTTTTGAAAACGAAATTTTTTGCCTTTTGGTGACGATGATGACTTCCACTGAGCACTTTGGCATTTAATTATGGAATCATAGCAGAAAATCCATGTTTCATCCTCTGCAACAATCAAAGTTAAGAAATGTTTATTTCTGCGACACGTTTTGATGATGTCTTTTGTGTACTCAATACTCTGATATTTTGGTCACCAAACAACAAATGTGGTAGAAACCGCCAAGCAACTTTTTTCTTGCCCAGATCTCCCACTAAAAGTTTATGGTTAACACCAAATTCATTTTCCATCATCCTTACAGTCAAACAATGATCTTTTTGTATGCGTTCTCCGACTTTTGCAATGACTTCCTCATTACGAACAGAAATTAGGCGTCCATATCTAGTTGCATTTGTAATCGTTTCCACTCCACTTTTAAATCGTGAATACCACCTGAATATCTGTGTACGAGATAAACAATTATCCCCATAAACTTGTCGCATTAATTCAACTGTCTCAGTGGCACGTTTTCCGAGTTTTAAACAGAATTAAATATTAGCTTTTTGCTAAATGCTTATTATGTAACAATGCACCTCTAACTAGGTAAAAAATAATAGCGGCTTGTTTGTCATCTGCTTATCGGGCGGCGATGAAAAGTTGCCAGATCATAGATGAAGGTTGCCTCTTTGGATTCCATGCTTTGCATCATAGAGGGCATTTTTGTCTTGGCCATAATAAAATCAGTCTCATTACTTTATTGTGGGACCTTGTACACTAATTATTTGTCTGAAAGGGTTAGGGGGTGCTTCCTCTGATGATCTGAAAAAGTTGTGTTGATATTCTGCTCTCTACAGTAGAAAGTTCCCTACATAATTACACATATAGACACATCTGATAATAGAGCATTAAAAAAATATTACTTCACAAAGAAATGCAGTCCAGTTAGGTAAAGTGAATTAACAGATACAAAATATCTCTGTCTGTCTGTCTGTTTGTCTGTCTGTTTGTCTGTCTGTCTGTCTGTCTCATCCCGTATAAAAATTATAAACTATACTCCTTCCTACAACTACAAACTTTTCCAACATCTATTTGATGTCGACTACATGGCTCCATATGCCTGTGAGACCTGGACACTTAACAAAACAGCTGAGAAGCACATAAATGCCTTTGAATGTAAATGCTATAGAAGAGTTCTCCAAATATCGTGGACACAAAAAAGAACAAATATATCTATACTACAAGAGCTTAATATTGAAGAAGGCTGGCTAGTAAAGAGGATTAAAGAGAGAAAACTTAAATATTTTGGCCACATTAAACGTCATGATAATTTAGAGAAGACCGTATTGGAAGGATACATAATGGGAAAAAGAAAAAGAGGAAGACCGAAACGAAGATGGCTGCAAGACATCGTTGATGATCTGGGAATGGATGCAGCAGCAGCAGGCCATCTTGCTCACAACCGAGAGGCCTACAGGAGTGCTGTTTGGGAGGCAAGGTTCCGCAAGGGACATGCAAAGGAATGAATGACATGGCTCCATGAATTGTACAACTTTAAAAAAGTTAGTCCGCACTTAGAGACACTGAATTCAGTTAATTGTTTATTCTGAATAGTAATGAAATTTTTGTTTGGTAGATAGTCATTTATATGTGTTGTAGTTAGTCATTTATATATTATGAAGTTAGTCATTTTTATGTGCATGTAGTTATAGTTAATTATGTTTGTTATATGAGCACCATATTTGTAGAATGTCTGGAATAGAGTGAAAGATGTATGATAAAGGGCAGAATGTCAGACGGGCCTGTGTGCGCAATTTCTTACCCTTTAAAAATAAAGATCATTCATTCATTCAATCATTCATCTCTCTCCAAAGTATGAAAATTCACAGTTTGAAGCATGTGTTTAAAAAGAAAAGAAACAAACTAAACAAACTGATGGCTTCGTCATGAAACATAACCATTAACACGAAAATGACCTCATTTTAAAACCTTATTTTACTCTTACAAAGTAAGAGAGTATCTTACTTCTCCTACTGATGATAGTGGGTTCTGCCCCATTCTGCCGCCACTTCTGTACGCCATGTTACTTAGTTCATGTACCATATTCAGTATTTTCTTCAAAGAGAGATTTATGGATCTAGATGCAGTGAAGACAGTGCCTTATGGGATTTCTTACAAGAAATATTACATCTTTTTTTTCTACCAGGTGTGTCTAAAAATAACTTCACCTCGTCAAATAAATTCACTTCCACGAGAGTCTCAGAAATCATTCCAGCATCATGGTAGAAGGTTGCTCAAAGGTCGCCAAGTACATACTTGTGGGATTCAATGTTCTTGTTTTGGTATGTATATTCATGGGATTCAGTGTTCTTGTCTTGGTATGTGTACTCATGGGATTCAGTGTTCTTGTCTTGGTATGTGTACTCATGGGATTCAGTGTTCTTGTCTTGCTATGTGTACTCATGGGATTCAGTGTTCTTGTCTTGCTATGTGTACTCATGGGATTCAGTGTTCTTGTATATATACTCATGAGATTCAATGTTCTTGTTTTGGTATGTATACTCATGGGATTCAGTGTTCTTGTCTTGGTATGTGTACTCATGGGATTCAGTGTTCTTGTCTTGGTATGTGTACTCATGGGATTCAGTGTTCTTGTCTTGCTATGTGTACTCATGGGATTCAGTGTTCTTGTCTTGCTATGTGTACTCATGGGATTCAGTGTTCTTGTATATATACTCATGAGATTCAATGTTCTTGTTTTGGTATGTATACTCATGGGATTCAGTGTTCTTGTACTGGTTTGTATACTCATGGGATTGAATGTTCTTGTCTTGGTATGTATACTCATGGGATTCAGTGTTCTTGTTTTGGTACGTATACTTGTTGGATTCAGTGTTCTTGTCTTGACTCATGAGATTCAGTGTTCTTGTCTTAGTATGTATACACGTGGAATTCAGAGTTCTTGTTCTAGTATATTTGAAATGACTTACAAATATGAACATACTGTATTATGAAAATATAAACTGATCATCATATTTAATGAAATATAGTTCACATACAGAATGTTTGTTACTAGCATAACCAAATCTGAATTTAAGGGATATATTCTAAGAAGATCTATAATATTCAGATCAAATGTGATAAGAGTCCAGCATTTCAACATATATTCATCTTCATTTTTATCCGCTCAACGTATCTGCCCCTTATCATTTTAGATCGCTGGAGGGTTGGCCATTGGGTTAGGAGCCTGGACCCTTGCCTCAGATTATGGTGCTGACAAGTGGCGGGAGATCACAGGCAGCAACATCTACAGGGGGGCCAGCATTGCCATCATCGTTGGTGGGTGCATTATTGTCACATTAGCTTTCCTGGGATGCTGTGGCTCGCTGATGGAGAACAGAATAATGCTTGGCATTGTAAGTACATGAGATTTACAGGATATATATATATAGTAACACTTGGCACTGTAAGTGCATGGGATTTGCAGGACACGTAATAATGCTTAGCACTATAAGTACATGAGGGCTACACTACACACAGATGCATAAGGCAGGAGAGGCCTTGGATTAAAACAAAGATTAATTTGGTAATGATAACATCAGCAGTTGTGTAAATGAACATTTACATGACAGTGTAAATGAATGTTTATGTTTGAAATAACAGCGTAAATAAACATTTATGTTAGAAACAACAGTGTAAATGAATATTTAGATAAGAAAGTATAAATGAACATATATATATGACAGTGTAAATGAATATTAAATATTAAATACTTGATATAAAGTGGAGTGAATTCAAGAACAACGCAGAGATAAGACAGATGAGCAAACAACAACCTGTCTCATGGGTGATCAGAAAAAAAGATGAATATATGTGATGATATAGTGGATACTGCAATGAGAGAAGAACAAGCAGGATTTCGAAAAGGGAGAAGCTGTCTCGACCAGATCTTTACTCTCAGAATAATACTTGAAGAACATATTGAAAAGCAGAAACCATTAATACTGAATTTCATAGATTTTAAGAAGGCATTTGATAGCATACACAGAGATTCATTATGGAGAATTTTATGTCTATATGGAATACCATCTAAAACTGTCAACATCATTAAGGACTTATACAATGGATATGGTTGTGCAGTCAAGACAGAAGAAGGGATGAGTGAATGGTTCCAGATTGAAACAGGCATGAAACAAGGATGTATACTGTCTCCTTTACTTTTTGGGATTACAATAGACTTCATAATGAAAAAATGCTGCACAGGTAACACAGGTATTGACTGGGTACATGGGACCCAACTAGAAGATCTTGATTTTGCTGATGACATAACTCTTATCAGTAATAATGTGAATTCCATGCAAGAAAAAACAGATAGCCTATCTTCACTGGCTAGCAAAATAGGACTTGAAATTAACAAGGACAAAACAAAAATAATGAAAATTCCCATCAATCAAAATGGAAAAATACACATAGAAGGGACAGATATTGAAGAAGTCAATCAATTTGCATACCTTGGCAGCTACATAGACCAGGATGGTGACACTAGAAAGGAAGTTAGGATCAGAATTGCAAAAGCAGCATCAATCTTCAAGAATCTTGAGAACATATGGAATTCAAAAGTTATAAGCACAAAAACCAAGTTAAGACTATTCAATTCAAATGTAATATCCACCCTCATTTATGCATGCGAAAGCTGGAAAACAACTAAAGAAATAGAAAAGAAATTAGACTCTTTTGAAAACAAATGCCTAAGGAAAATACTCGGCATCAAGTGGAATGAATTCAAGAACAATGCAGAGATAAGACAGATGACTGAACAACAACCAGTCTCACGGGTGATCAGGAAAAGGAGATGGACATATGTTGGCCACTTGATGAGAAGAAATGAGCAGAGAATCCCAAAACAAGCTATCAAGTGGAACACAACAGGCCGAAGAAAAAGGGGCAGACCGCGTGAAACTCTGAAGAGAACATTATTAAGAGAGGCCAAGTTAACAGGCATAAAATCCTTTGATGAGGTTGAAAGACTCGCCGAAGACAGGAAAAATTGGCGAACTACTTTGCGAGCCCTATGTGACGTCTAACGGCACGGGAAGGATATAAGATATAAGATAAGATATGTGATGAGAAGAAACACTCAGAGAATACCAAAACAAACTATCAAGCAGAGCACAACAGGCCAAAGAAAAAGAGGTCAACCACATGAAACTCTAAAGAGGACATTGTTAAGAGAAGCCAGTTTAGTGGGCATAACATCCCTTGATGAAGTTGAAAGACATGCTGAGAAGAGGAAAACTTGGCAAACGACTATGTGAGCCCTATGTGACGTTTAACAGCACTGGAAGGATGTAAGATGTAAGAAATTAATATTTATTTTAGAAATAACAATGTAAATAAACAATTGTTTTAGAAAAAAAGAACACTGTAAATGGATATTTCTGTCAGAAACAAGAATGTAAATGAATATGTATACTGAATTAAAAGTGTAAATCAATATTTATACTCTTGAACAACAGAAATAACAGTGTACATAACAGATTATGAACAGAAATAACAATGTACATGATAGTCTATGAACAGAAATAACAGTGTACATGATAGTCTATGAACAGAAATAACAGTGTACATGATAGTCTATGAACAGAAATAACAGTGTACATGATAGTCTATGAAAAGAACTTTAGCCCATCAAAACGAAAGAATACTCGTACAAATGATGGAATGGGTGAGTCAGTTTCTTGCAAGCTTCTGGGACTGAAGGCCCTGGATTCTGCTCCAGCCAGCTGTTACTTCCTCTGTATCATGGTTCTTATTGGAGCTACAGAGTATGTTCACCTTCCTGAGGTACTTCTTCGTAGGAGGAGACTGGAGTCTTTATGGACTTAATATTAATACTGAAACAATAAAAAGACATGCTTTGTTGTGAACAATAATGAAACATCAGAGAAATTATACATAGTGCAGTTTTGTATATTTCAGTTCATAATATTTAATCTTAACAACATATTAAAAAAAATCAATAGTAAAATTGCTTTTTCCAGATGTATTTTGAAAATAGTTGGCCAGTCTCTAGTAAATAATTTCTTAATAAGAATTTTCAGTCTGTTTGTAGCCAAAATACTTTTGTATTAAATGTCTAAGTTCTTGGAAAATATCTTTAAAATAAATAAATAAATAAGTAAGTAAAAATCAAATGAAAGAAACACTGAAAAGTAGGAAAATGATGCCAAGGGAAGACAGAAGTATAACTTGACAGTAACTAGAAAGCTAAAGAAAATCAAATGAGGTGCCTGGGAAGGGAATAAAACAAGTTATCTTCTGAAGGAGTGGCCAAATGGAACAGAAAGAAAGGGCAACTGATATGATTAGAAAAAAATAACATTGTAGAAGATTAGAAAAAAAATACTTTAGAAGATTAGAAAAAAATAACACTGTAGAAGATTAGGAAAAAAAAAACACTGTAGAAGATTAGAAAAAAATAACACTGTGGAAGATTCGAAAAAAAAAAACACTTTAGAAGACTAGGAAAAAAAAAACACTTTAGAAGACTAGGAAAAAAAAAAACACTAGAGAAAAAAATAATAACAGGATAGACGATTAGAAAAAAAGGGAAGTAATCAGTAAATGACAGAATAAAGGAATGAATGAAAGATAAAATGAGTGAAAGATGAATGAGTGAATAAATGAACTGACAGAGTTATTTGGTCCCCTTAGTGACCAATATATTACTTCCAGTCTATTGGTCGATGCTGTAATCTTCAGGAAACATTGATTATTGCCTTGTTTCAAGTGTAATAAAAATTGAATGATAAAGTACAACTTTAAATGCTTATATGTTGTTCTGGAAAGAAGTGTTGTTGATTTTCATTTAATAGCTCTGCTGACCAAAATAAGTCTAATATGGTAGAAATTCTCATAATGAAAATGTCATGACTGGTCAAATGGCTTCTCTTACTGGGAAGTGAGTGCTTTCACCAAAGGAAACTCAAAAATTTTAACATTTCACACATTTATTGATCAAGGATTCTGCTTTCAGCAACTACCTAACATTTAACACTGTGAGATTCTCTTGGCAGAATTTTTGGACAGAGCCAGGAAGCAGTCTTCTGATCTCTGATAAAACCTTGACACCGAAAGCTAGTGTAGTTTAAATTACCTAGTATTACCTCATGTAGATTGATCAGAATTTAAACAGAAAATTTGACTGACCAGAGTCTAAAACCAGAGGAGTGAAATGTAGCTGGTGGCAACATATGTCAGTTTATAAACCGGCGGACAAATAATAAACAAAATTTGCAAAACTGAACAGGATCTAAGAAAAACCTCTCTCAGACAGACCAGTCAAGACATCTCAGTTTACAGACCAGTGTGTGACTGCTAAGTTTTGATGTGGAATCAGTGCATGAATGTAATGGTCTTGTGATAATGAGTTTGAACATAATTGATGATGTATAAGGATAATCTTGATGTCTCACAAGTCCCTATTGCTGTGTGACAGAATGAGTAAAATTCAAACAGTTGATATATACATGCAGTAATGTCAGCATTGAAATAAGAGAAATGAACAATAAAGTTTCATGAACAATTAAAAAAGAAATTTTCATAACATTTTTTACTATTGTCACACATTAATAAGATCATTTTGTTCATACTAAGGCTAGTTTTGGTGCCCAAGATGCCACCCATTATGGTAGGGAAGACAAAAGCCCTGGCATGTTCATTATTTGTCATGTCGGAAAGAGTTGGTGATCATGCTTGTCTATCTAGTACAATCTTTAGTGTTTCCAATCAGTTCATAAGGCAAAATTCCCATTTCCATGCCTTTAAGGCATATTGGGGAATACAGTGTTAGGCACGTATTTTCCATTACCTTCGGCACACGAACGTGTGATGTGGTCAGTATCACTCCTAATCACTTCATATGCTGTTATTTTTTTTCCATGCTACACAGTCGATCAAGTGAGATATTTCTCCTTTGGTCTCCCTCCTTCTTCTTCTACCAAAACTTTTCTGATCTTTTCATTTGCTCTTCTGGTTTCTTATATCACACATAAAACAACTTCAGACGTTACAGAGGAAGACTTGGAATTACAACTACACAGACCAGCTTACCCATGTATTAGCTGCAGATATGTGGTTATTGTGGTGTTATTGACATCGTTGCATTACTATTATTTTCTTTCAGTACTTTGTCATCATGTTGTTGTTTCTCATCCTGTTTGTGGTGGCTGCAGTGCTTGGATTTGTCTACAAGGATGATGTGAGTACATTTCACACTTCACTGCTACAGAAGTGAGTACATTATTAAGGTAAAAGGTAAAATTCCCATTTCCATCCCATTAAGGCATACTGGGGATACGGTGTTAGGCCTATATTTTCACGATCTTCGGCATATGAAAGTGTGATGTGGTCAGTATCATGCCTGGTCGTATTATATATATATATTATTATATATATTATTAACAGTTACAAATGTGTGTACAATTTTACATATACAGTAATAAGCAAGGGTTCCTATGCCAGGCAAGTTTATGTCCTAGGCGAAAGCTAACAACTTGTGGGATCCCAAAACAAAATCTATATTAAAAAGTGTCCATAAAAAGTCAGGTGACCATTACTATATAAGAAAAGGGGTTGAGGAATGTTAGAAATTTGAAATGCCCCTGGAAAATGTTAGAAATCTGAAATGTTCCTGGAAAATGATAAAAATCTGCAGTGTCCCAAAGAAATGTTAGAAATTTGAAATGTCCCAAGGAAAAGTTGGAAATTTGAAATGCCCTGGGAATTGTTAGAAATTTGAAATGTCCCTGGGAAATGTTAGAAATTTGAAATGTCCTTAACAGGCAAAATTATAGCATATTAGTGAAATATTAGTTATTAACAGTGACAACATGAGCCAATTACAGTGAATGTTTAATAAAATTTGAAAATAAGAAAAGGTCCCTTCAAAATGGAAAAAAAAAATCATTGTTAAAATGCCAAGAAAAAGCCAACCTCAGTGACTGCAATAACTGGAGAAGAGTAACCTTAGTATCAGTTGTGTCAAAGGTATTTTGCAAAAGTCATTCTGAATAGAATTCAAGATATAGTGGATGCTGCAATGAGAGAAGAGCAAGCAGGATTTTGAAAAGGGAGAAGCTGTCTTGACCAGATCTTTGCTCTAAGAATAATACTGAAGAACATATTGAAAAGCAAACAAAGCTGTTAATCCTGAACTTCATAGACTTTAAAAAGGAATTTGATAGCATACATAGAGATTTATGGTGGAGAATTTTAAGAATATATGGAATACCATCTAAGATTGTCAACATCAGTAGAGATCTCTACAATGGATATGTTTATGCAATCAGTACAGAAGAAGGAATGAGCAAATGGTTCCAGATTGAAACAGGCGTGAAACAAGGATGTATATTATCTCCCTTGCTTTTTGGAATTGCCATAGACTTCATAATGAAAAAACACTGCACAGGTAAAACGGGCATTGATTGGGTACATGGAACCCAACAAGAAGACTAGATTTTTCTGAAGACATAGCTCTTGTCAGTGACATTGTGATTTCGATGATACCCTGTACTCACTGCCTAGTAAAATAGGACCTGAAATTAACAAGGAAAAAATGAAAATCATGAATCTTTCCATTAATCAAGAAGGAAAAATGTACTCAGCATTAATCAAGAAGGAAAAAGAAGGAACAGCTGTTGAAGAAGTACACCAATTTTCATACCTCAGCAGGTACATAGAACATGTTGGTGACATCAGACAGGAAGTTAGAATTAAAATTGCAAAAGCAGCAGTGACCTTAAAAAATCTGGAGAAAATATGACACTCAAAAGTTATGCACAAAAACAAAGCCAAGATTATTCAATTAAAATGTAATATCCACCCTTATTTATGCATGTGAAAGCTATAAAACAACTAAAGGAATAGCAAACAAAGTAGAGGCATTTGAAAACAAATGCTTAAGAAAAACACTCTGTATAAATGCAACAAATTCAAGACCAATGCAAAGATAAGACAAATGAGCAAACAACAACCTGTCACACTGGTGATTTGGAAAAGGAGATGGACATATATTGGCCATGTGATGAGAAGAAACAATCAGAGACTCCCAAAACAAGCTATCAAGTGGAACACAACAGGCTGAAGAAAAAGAAGTCAACCATGTGAAACTCTAAAGAGGACATTGTTAAGAGAGGCCACATTAGTAGGCATAAAATCCCTTTATGAGGCAGAAAAATTTGCCAAAAACAGAAAACAAACTTGGTGAACTACCATGCATGCCCTATGTGACATTTAACAGCGCAGTAAGGATGTAAGATGTAAGATTATTGAAAGTTGTAACAGATATAAGCCTGTAAGTCAAGCATATAGCAACACAAGCATTACTTGCTGTCATCATGGCAGATTATGTAAATCAAAAACCGGTTAAACTAGAAGTGCTGGTCTGAGCAAGACCACAGTCTGCCCTAGCAAGGAAAGGTGCTGAAGTCGGAGGTACCCAGACAAAAGGCGCATCGCAAAAATCAGGGTACCATGCATCATCGCCATTGTGGGTAAGCAGAAGAAGAAGTGCTAAAAGCTGTTCAGTAAAATGACACTCAGGACTTCCCACAAGAGCTCTCTGCTTCAAATCCAATTCTTCTTGTGAACTGAAAAGTTGCAGTGCTGTATCCCATGCTCTCATGATACTCAAGATACATGAAAAGTTCCAGTGCTGTATCCCACACTCTTATGATACTCAAGATACATGAAAAGTTGCAGTGCTGTATCCCACACTCTTATGATACTCAAGATACATGAAAAGTTGCAGTGCTGTATCCCACACTCTTATGATACTCAAGATACATGAAAAGTTGCAGTGCTGTATCCCACACTCTTATGATACTCAAGATACATGAAAAGTTGCAGTGCTGTATCCCACACTCTTATGATACTCAAGATACATGATAAGTAATATTGATTTAGAGTGCTAAAGAGGAAGAAAAGCAATTACTGTGAGAAAAAGGGTAAAGATGAATAAATTATCCTGATGTTGTCTATCTGCAGAGGCAATTACCTCCTCATGCTCAGCCAACAAATGAGAACCTATTTCAAAAATCCCTTGGCAAGAAATGTTCACAGATATGTTGTTTTGTTTGTTTGTTTTTTTCACATCCTTTTGTTTTTCTTTTTCAAATACAGATTAAGGATGAAATGTCCAAACAAATGGAGAAGACGCTTGTGAATAACTATGGTGTTAATACCAATACAAACAAAGACAACAAAGCTGACACCGATGTTTGGGATGACATTCAGAAGAATGTAAGGAGCATGTTTGTTGTCTTTGGCTGACAGCTTTATGTAGTGACAAATGTTTTTTTTTTTTGTTGGCTGATTAGCTGACTGGTTAAATGTAGCTGGTTTGGTGTTTAAGTTTTTGGTTGGATGGTTATTCTGGTTGAGAGCACATGAGTTTTGAGTTCTCTGCTGTTGATGTTGTGCTGAAGATCTTGCCACAGGCACTGGGGTAAACCACATGTGGGCTTTGGTGGTTTGCCACCATCTGATCCCACCAGATAAATGATCCCATGACCCCACACAATAATTATGTCCACTACATTTTTAATGGAAAAATGAAGAACAGCAACATACACTGTAGTATCCACTTGAATCTCCAAATAAAATAAATAAATACATTATTTTTTTTTAGAAAATGGATAAAATATGTGTATGGAGTTGCTTTTCTTTTCTTTGTATAATTTTTAAAGGAGCAATTTAAAAGCCTGAGTAGATGGAAAGAGTTAATTCTAAACGAGATCAAATCTTTCATTTTTTTCATCAAATAGCAGAAGTATGAAACTTACAAAATCTTTACCCCCCCCCCCCCCAATGTTGGTCTATTTGACACTCTGCTGTAACATATTTCCTGCAAGACAGGAAAGCAGGACAGATCTCAGATCTGAGTTGCTTCCTTTCATCCTTGTCTCCTCCATTCCAGCAAAAGCTGGTATATTTCCCCAGTTTTATAGATTTGATACCATACAAAAAAAGGGTTAAGATATCTCTGTTATGCCATAGAGACATATAGGACATATGGTGTTAGTTTCCATATTTTCCTTGACCTATTGGAACACTAGAGGATGATGTGGTCAGCATCATGCCCGGCCATCTTTCATACCCCTGCTCTAGAAGAAGCCAGGTACCAGTTTTTATAACTTCGTGATTTGGGCACCTCCTGCTGGATTTGAACCACTGATCTTTGCTATGAGGTACTAGTTCACTAACCACTTTTGCCAAAGAGATCCCAGATCCAAGTGTTCAGTAATGTTAGTAAAATCAGTTTGCTGTTGGTTGTCTGATGGCCAGAAAATCTCAGAAATAACCACAATGGGACAGTGTGGACCATGTAATATGACTTTTCTATAAAACAAATAACTTGGAATCAACAATTGGCGAGAAATGATCAAGAACATAGAGAAATGATGACGTGTCTTGTCTGCATCAAAGAGCCTCAGTGGCTCAGAGACCTGCTGAATTCACCAGCTAGAAGAAGAAGAAGATGAAGATGAAGATGAAAATGAAGAAGAAGAAGAAGAAGTATTTAAAATGTTAAAGGAAATATTTGGAAATGATATATGAGGAGAGAAAAAAATTGACATAAAATGTGTGTGTATGTGGGTGCGTTCGTGCATGCGTTTGTGTGTGTGTATGTGTGTGTGGTTGGAGTGGGGGGAGGTGGGTGGGTTGGTAGTGAAGATAAATATAATCTCCTGTGTCTCTGAAAACAAAAACCAAAAAAATCCGAACATAAAGCAGAGTAAAAACGTAATAATACACATGCACAGAATGACAGATTAACTACCACCTGACCTCCAACTTAATCTGCCCCTTTGAGCCATGGCATCCATGTTGTGATATATAAAATATGATTCCCTAGCGAATTAACCAGCTCTGAAATGGACGGTGCTAGAGCGTCGGGCCCATACCAGGCCATCTCGGCAATGGCCCCTACCGCTGGAATCGAGGCCAAGACGAGTAGGAGGGCCGTCGGGATGAGCGTGTAAGCATAGGGGGGGGGGGGCGCGATCCTGGGCGAGTTCGCCCCGGGTGCAGAACTTGGTGGTAGTAGCAACAAAAAAAAACCAATATAATTCTCCTCTTGTTGTGATCTTTACTATATGACTTTGTATTTTACAGACCAAACATGACTGATACACCAACTGGTTTTGGAGTAATCTAACGTGTTGATATAGAAATAGTAGTTATAAAAGATTGTCACAAGAAACGGTAATCTCCATTTTCTTTATTTTGTCCAAAGATGCTGGGCCTCCTGCCCTTCAGTGCCCATTGGCGTATGCCTGTTAAGCCTAATGGCTTATCTGCCACTTCTCACATATTACAGTGCTAGTGTGTTCTTAGACATCTATTGCTCTTCAGAAAGTAAAACAAATAAAGAATCTGTGGAGAGGAGCAGACAGAACCACAAAAATAAGATTTTTAAGGGCATGCATCTTTCCCATCGCAACATATGCCTGTGAGACCTGGACACTTAACAAAACAGCTGAGAAGCACATAAATGCCTTTGAATGTAAATGCTATAGAAGAGTTCTCCAAATATCGTGGACACAAAAAAGAACAAATATATCTATACTACAAGAGCTTAATATTGAAGAAGGCTGGCTAGTAAAGAGGATTAAAGAGAGAAAACTTAAATATTTTGGCCACATTAAACGTCATGATAATTTAGAGAAGACCGTATTGGAAGGATACATAATGGGAAAAAGAAAAAGAGGAAGACCGAAACGAAGATGGCTGCAAGACATCGTTGATGATCTGGAAATGGATGCAGCAGCAGCAGGCCATCTTGCTCACAACCGAGAGGCCTACAGGAGTGCTGTTTGGGAGGCAAAGTTCCGCAAGGGACATGCAAAGGAATGAATGAATGAGTGTGTTCTTTTATTGTCTTTGATGAGCGTAACGTGTCGAACAAGTTTAAATATTTCGGTCTTATCAAGAGCCATAATAAAACAATGAAAACCATACTATTAGGGTGAGCCAAAAATTCGTCACGTTTTTTCGATACTCTAATTTCAGTCACAGTTCCCGTCTTATACGATGTACCGGCATTTGTAAGGTCTTGCTGGCGTCATGTTTCGCGTCATTCTAAAAACGTGCACACCAACTTTTAGGCAATGAATAGTGAGATCACCAGAAAGAAATATGGCGGACAGCATGGTTGTCACTTCGGAGTGATCAGAGAATCCCAAAACAAGCTATCAAGTGGAACACAACAGGCCGAAGAAAAAGGGGCAGACCGCGTGAAACTCTGAAGAGGACATTATTAAGAGAGGCCAAGTTAACAGGCATAAAATCCTTTGATGAGATTGAAAGACTCGCCGAAGACAGGAAAAATTGGCGAACTACTTTGCGAGCCCTATGTGACGTTTAACGGCACGGGAAGGATATAAGATATAAGATGGTTGTCACTGGTGTCCTCCTGAAGCATTATTGGAAAAAAAGGTCTCTGTAGCTGGCGGTGAAACTTGCAGCGTAGAAGGGGAAGAGACAGTTGATGACAACACTGCAAAGAAGTGGTTCCACAGGTTCAGATCTGTGAATACCGACATCAGAGACAAGCCCAGGTCAGGATTCCCTCAACCACCAATGATAAGGCCCTAAGTCAAGCTGTTGTAGACAATCACAGTACCAGCGCTGGGTGCTTGTCAGCCCAGCTGGGGCCCTTCTCAAAACGCCATAGTTCGGCATCTGCCTCCGCTTCAACAGCAGGCAGCATCAGCGTGCCCCCTAAGATCTCACTTCCCAGCAAGCACTGTGACGTGTTGACGTCTGTCGCCAACTGTTGGCACACTGACGTGGAAAAAGGTCTCTCCGCCGTATCGTCACTGGGGATGAAAAGTGGATTTCCCTTCCGTACTCCAACACAGGGGCCCCACCACAGGTACCTAATGGCTCCAGCCAGACCAGGTGGCAGAGGCAGTTTGTCCGACGAGCCGGTTGAGAAGAAGGTTATGCTCCGTATTTGGTGGAACTTCCAGGACCTCCTGCATTGGGAAATGGTTCCATTTGATGGCTCCGTGGACGGGAATCTGTATGCTGAGCAACTGTGGCAAATGCATGTTCTGCGCATGCGATACCCGTCAACAGGAAGAGGGTACTTCTCCAGCACGACAGCGCGCCAGCCCACACTTCCAAACTGGTCCGTAGACAATTCACCGAATTGGAAGGAATCGAGGTCCTGCCCCATCCACCGTACAGTCCCGACCTTGCACCCCCAACCACCGTACAGTCCCGACCTTGAACCCTCTAACTGCAGTGACACACTTCCTTCAAGGACGGAAACTCAGTTCATTGAAAGAAGTTGAAGCCGGCGTGAGAGATATCTTGGCCTCAAAGTCTTTCACTGGTTGAACGAGGGCAGAAGACCATCGAAAGTTGTGGATTGTATTTTGAAATGACATCGTTATTAACATTACCTACCACCTGGAAATAACTAAGTATATATTATGTTGCTTGGTTATGTGCAGCAGTGAAACACTGCAAAAACCGTGAAGAACTTTTGACTCAACCCAGTACAACAAATTAGGTACCTCAAATTAAATATATAGGATATATAAAGAATATGACATTGAAAAGTTATAAGCACAAAAACCAGATTAAAATTATTCCGTTCAAATGTAATATCCACCCTCATTTATGCATGTGAAAGCTGGAAAACAACTAATAAGACAAGAAATTAGACTCTTTCGAAAACATATGCCTAAGGAAAACTCTCGGTATAAAGTGGAACGGATTCAAGAAGAACGCAGAGATCAGACAGATGAGCAAACAACGACCTGTCTCATGGGTGATCAGAAAAAAGATGGACATATGCTGGTCATGTGATGAGAAGAAACAATCAGAGAATCACCAAACAAGCTATAAAGTAGAACACAACAGGCCGAAAAAAAAAGATCGACCACGTGATACTCTAAAAAGGACATTGTTAAGAGATGCCAGTTTAGTGGGCATAACATTCCTTGCTGAGATTAAAAAACTCGCCGAGGACAGGAAATCTTGGCGAACTACCATGCGGGCCCTATGTGACGTTTTGCGGCACGGGATGAGGAATTTGAATATTTTTAAATACTTCTTTTTTTCAAAATAAATAGAAAAGAAATGAAATGCTCTTGATTGGAAACTGTCAACTTACATTAAATCAATATTTGAAATGAACAGCTGAAGTGCTGCGGTGTGGAGGGCAAGCTGGCAGTTCAAAGATCCTGGTTCCTGTGGCAGAGCAGTGCCTGGTTCAAGAATCAGACAGGTATATATGTCATACACCTTACACTTTAAAGTTGTGAAGATAGAACAAAGTAATACTGTTTTCTTTTTGTGCTTTAGAAGAAAGAACTCTATGAATGTGAAGCAAATGGTTATTCTAGTTTGTTTTTTTTAAATAGTGATTAATGTAGAAACGCAGAGTAAGAGAGATAACCATTCGATAAAACTTTTTTCAGCTCTGTTTTCCAACTTAATTCCCTTGACAACTCATCCTGGTGAAAGAGTTTTAACACAAGAACATTAAAACCGTCATGATCAGTCCTCTGCTCCCAGTGGAGAATAAGGCATCAATAAAGGTTCTCCATCAAAATCCCGTCTTCAGCGAGTCGGAATACCTTAAACCATGTCTTTTCTGCTTCCTTTAGTTCTTCCTGTAAATCGCATCTCCATGTTCCTAATACCTGGCCCCTCTTTCTTTTCCCTTGAGGTGTCCAAGTCAAGGTGGTATAGGGGTATTCTGTTTTGTTTTGTTTTTTTTTTCTCCATAGTATGTGGCCCAGCCATTTCCATCTTCATCTTTTGACCTCTTTAGTATTGTTCTCAGCACTTGTCCATATGGTTATTTCTTTGTTTGTCACACGTTCGCCCTGGTGTATTCTTAACATTTTCTTAAGGCATCTTCCTTTAAATCCTCTCAGTTTGCTTTCGATCGTCTGATTGGTTCTCCATGTTTCAGCTGGATTTGTAGATTTTGAGTGTGAAGTGTGTGTGAAGAATAGGAGATTTCCAAATGGTTTGCAAAAGCTGCAAGTATAGAACTGTAAATCTACATTTTTAGCCGTAACCAGAAAGTCTCCTAGATCCTTAACTTAAAGAAATAGGCAAATAATTTCTATAATGCATTGCAATAGAGAGAGAGAGAGAGGAGAAAGAGAGAGGAGAAAAGAGAAAGAGGAGAGGAGAGAGAGACAAATGAGAGAGAGACAGATGAGAGAGAGACAGAGGAGAGAAGAGAGAGAGAGAGGAGAGAAATAGGAGAGAAGAAAGAGTGAGAGAGAGAGAATTTCAATAATTCAGAAGGAAAATGTTAAATAGTGAAAAGAAATGTGAAAAGAATCTTTGTTTTTCATGAATGAACTTTTCATGTTTTTCATTGCTTATGCAAATAAATTCAGTTCTAGCCTTTTTTTTTTTTGTTTTGTTTTTTAATCCAAGAAATTGTAGTTCTGTGTCACTATGTGTTCCAATTTTTTTTTCTGTTTCTGCAGGAACAAACAAGAACTATGTTCCAGAGAGCTGTTGTAACCCTACCTTTAATAATACCACTGTCTGCCAGAAACGTTACTCTGATTCAACAAGGCCACCACAAGAGTACTATCAGAATATCACAAATGAAAACCCAGCGCTTTATTCTACAGTACGTACATACTCTTCACATATAACAACTGCAGCACTGCAAAAGTAAAGCATAACCATTTCCCCTTCTCTTACCAGAACCTGAATGATACAGTCATTGGTTCTTTAACCTTGTGTCAAGGTTAAAGAACTATCTGTTAAATGTTATACCTTCATGTAGTGTCTCACTGATATCAGATATTTGTCTGGCCAATTAAATATGGATCAAAACAGGAGGCAAACTTTATCCTTGGCAGTAAGACATTGTTAATAGAGGCCAAATTAATAGGCATAAAATCCCTTGATGAGGTTGAAAAGCTCACCGAAAACAGGAAATCTTGGAAAACTACCATTATCTGTCTTCCTGTTTCATCTTGAACCAGGCAGTGGCTGCTTTGTGCTCTACATCCTGCTAGGCTGACATGGCCAGGTTCAGCATGGCTTACTTATGTCTTACCTCCTTACTGTGCTGTTAAACATCACATAGGGCTCTTCACTATTCTTACAGACTGACATAATTAGTTGTGGACAGTAATACTGTGTCATCAGCTTATCTAATCTCTGGTATAACCTCCAATTTTTATGGCATCATAGTATTCTTTGTCTACATCTTCTCTAACATTCCTCATAATATATGACAATATGCACCCCTGACGGATCCCTTCTTTTATGTCAAACCAAGTTGTTGTTTCACCATTTGTTCTTACTGCTGTCTGTTGGTCTAGATACAGCAGTGATATTAGTTGTATCACATGTGTTGGAAATCCCATTTAGTGCTATTACTACAACTAAACATTCAGTTCATTTTAAATCACATTAAATTCCCATTTGATTTGTGCCATATTTTGTCACTTTGCTTCAGTCTTCTCTAACATTTTATCATCTGTCCTGCCTTCTCATAACTTTCCATTATTTTGTCCTTGACTACCTCCTTTACAAGATGATGTTTTTGTTTTTTTCCCTAAAAAATTTTTTCCAAAAAATAATTTCATATGATGTTTAAGGATATGATTTGATTTCAGTGTAAGTATTGCTTTGATTTTCTATTTCAGGTTAATCAACCAAATTCTTTATATAATTTATGTATAAACTGTTAGCAGGGTAGGGGTATCCCCTATCAAAGGAGAAGTAAGACGCCTCCTTACCTCCGTCTATCTACGAGACACCCTTGGGCAAGGTGGATTACCCATATAGCCCCCAGATCAGTGTGACGTGAAGCCATGGGAGCTGGTGGTGGATGGAATAGGAGAGCAGCCGACAGATAATGTTGGTTATGGTCACCATTCTATGATGGTAGGCAGATGATCTCAATGTAGGGACAATGGCTATGATCACTGACTAGTACAGTCACTGCCCAGAAGGAAACCAGTGGTAAACTATTTTCTGAAAATATACCCAGAAACCCAAACAGCAATCATGGAAAGTCAAATAGGAAAAAGATCTGGCAGCGAGGCCCACAGGCCAGATAGATCTAATTTTAACACTGGGGAAGAGTGTGAGACAGAGGTCAGTACTAGTAACTGTGATGACAGACAAAATCCTGACGGTGTTACTAAGGAAAACCCCTGCATCAAACTAAAAAGAAAAATAAGAGTAGGAACATGGAGTGTAAGAAGTATGTATGAGGGGAAGTATCAAATAATAATTGATGAGATGAAAAGAATGGGGATACACATTTTGGGAATCTGTCAACATCAATGGAAAGGATCAGGACACTTCAAGAGCGAGAATGATAATATCTTTATATACTCTGATGGAGAATTAAGAGGAAAGAATGGAGTGGCTTTTTACTTGGACAAATCAATATCAAAAGCATTACTAGGTTACAATCCAGTAAGTGATAGAATCCTCACAATTAGACTTAAGGGCACGCCTAGAAATGTAACAATCATCCAGATATATGCACCTACATCAGCAGCAGAAGAAGAGGAAGTAGAAAACTTTTATAACACACTGCAAACAATGATAGAACATGTACGGAAAAACGATATTGTATAAATAATGGAAGATTTTAATGCAAAGATTGGTACAGAAAGAACAGAAGATGATGGACATGTTGTAGGGAAATTTAGCATAGGACATAGAAATGAGGCAGGTGGCAATCTAATGGCTTTTTGCATGGAAAGTCAGCTAATGATTGCTAACACAGTTTTTAAACATCCAATAAGACTTTACACATGGACATCACCTGATGGGAAAACCAAGAATCAAATAGATTACATTTTAGTGCAAAGAAGGTGGAGATCAAGTATAACATCAGTAAAAACTTTACCAGGTGCTGATTGTGACACAGACCATGAGTTATTAATAGCAGACATGAAGATAAAGATAAAAAAGACAGTTGCAGGATCAATGCCACTCCGCTTTGATCTTACAAAAATACCAGAACAATATGGTATAGAGGTGAAGAACCATTTCGAAATCCTGATGCCTGCACAGGAGGAGATGACACCAGATGATTTGGCTACACAGGCCAGAGATATCTTAATAACAACAGCTAAAGACATGGTTTCAGTAAAGAAAACACAAAAGAATGGATGGATTACAGCAGGCACACTAGAACTGATAAAACAACATAGAGAAATGAAGACTCAATGGAAAGTGACAAACAACAACAAAGAGAAATATAAATCTTTAACAAAAGAAGTATGAAGAAACCTAAGAAAAGACAAAAAACAATATATACAAGACTGTTGTGAAAGAATAGAAGGACATCAGAAGTGTGGAAGAGCTAGTGAAATGTTTAAAGAAATGAAAACATTGACGAGAAATGTCACACCTAAGCTAAATGTAATTTGTGATGAGATGGGGAATACCTTGACAGAGACAGGGGAAATTCTAGAAAGATGGAAGGAATATTGCAAAGGAATGTATGAAACAACTGACTGTGAAAGCAGAAATGTACAGTGCGAATTATTACTGGAGGAGAAAGAACCCGAACCGACAATAAAAGAAGTTTTATGGGCAATAAAGAATCTGAAAAATGGTAAATCACCAGGATGTGATGAGATAACAGCTGAATTTATTAAAGCAGGAAGAAAGGAATGTGCAACAATCTATCATGCACTATGTAAAAAGATATGGCAAAGATATATGGCCAAAAGAATGGAAAAGAACTATATTCATACCACTGCCAAAAAAGGGTAACCTGAAATTATGCACAACCTACAGAACTGTTGCCCTGATTAGTCATGCCAGTAAAATTCTATTAAAAATCATAATGGGTAGACTTCGTAAGAAAATAGAAGAAGAAGTGAATATGGTCCAAGCTGGTTTCAGGCAAGGAAGAGGATCAAGAGATCATGTATTCAATCTTATCTTATATCTTATATCCTTCCCGTGCCGTTAGACGTCACATAGGGCTCGCAAAGTAGTTCGCCAATTTTTCCTGTCTTCGGCGAGTCTTTCAACCTCATCAAAGGATTTTATGCCTGTTAACTTGGCCTCTCTTAATAATGTTCTCTTCAGAGTTTCACGCGGTCTGCCCCTTTTTCTTCGGCCTGTTGTGTTCCACTTGATAGCTTGTTTTGGGATTCTCTGCTCATTTCTTCTCATCAAGTGGCCAACATATGTCCATCTCCTTTTCCTGATCACCCGTGAGACTGGTTGTTGTTCAGTCATCTGTCTTATCTCTGCATTGTTCTTGAATTCATTCCACTTGATGCCGAGTATTTTCCTTAGGCATTTGTTTTCAAAAGAGTCTAATTTCTTTTCTATTTCTTTAGTTGTTTTCCAGCTTTCGCATGCATAAATGAGGGTGGATATTACATTTGAATTGAATAGTCTTAACTTGGTTTTTGTGCTTATAACTTTTGAATTCCATATGTTCTCAAGATTCTTGAAGATTGATGCTGCTTTTGCAATTCTGATCCTAACTTCCTTTCTAGTGTCACCATCCTGGTCTATGTAGCTGCCAAGGTATGCAAATTGATTGACTTCTTCAATATCTGTCCCTTCTATGTGTATTTTTCCATTTTGATTGATGGGAATTTTCATTATTTTTGTTTTGTCCTTGTTAATTTCAAGTCCTATTTTGCTAGCCAGTGAAGATAGGCTATCTGTTTTTTCTTGCATGGAATTCACATTATTACTGATAATGTATTCAATATAAGATTAATAATAGAGAAATGCAGAGAGTTTAATATGAATCTATATTTAGCCTTTATAGACTACTCAAAGTTATTTGATTGTGTACAACACCAGAAACTTTGGGAAATAATGGGAAAAAATGGGATTTCCAACACATTTGTTACAATTAACATCACTGCTGTATCTAGACCAACAAGCAGCAGTAAGAATAAATGGTGAAACAACAAGTTGGTTTGACAAAAACAAGGGATCCGTCAGGGGTGCATATTGTCGCCTTACTTATTTAACTTGTATACTGAAAATATAATGAGCAATGTTAGAGAAGATGCAGACAAAGAATATTACGATGCCATAACAATTGAAGGTTATGAAACACCAGAGATTAGATAAGCTGATGGCACAGTATTACTGTCCACAACACAAAAAGGAATGGAAAAATTAATTATGTCACTCTATAAGAGTAGTGAAGAGCAAAACTTCTATTTTAATGCGAAGAAAACTAAATTGATGAAAACTGATAAAACAAACAAGGCAGCTGATATATGTATCAATGAGGAAAAACTGGAAGAAGTGGAGAGTTCTGAATATCTTTGATCATTGCTAACTAATAATGGAGATACAATGAGGGAAATTAAAAGGAGGACATCTATCACTCTTCAGAAAGTAAAACAACTAAAGAATCTGTGGAGAGGAACAGACAGAAATACAAAAATAAGATTTTTAAGGGCATGCATTTTTCCCATCGCAACATATGCCTGTGAGACCTGGACACTTAACAAAACAGCTGAGAAACACATAAATGCCTTTGAATGTAAATGCTACAGAAGAGTTCTTCATATATCATGGACACAAAAAAGAACAAATATATCCACACTACAAGAGCTTAATACTGAACAAGGCTGGCTAAAGAGGATTAAAGAGAGAAAACTTAAATATTTTGGACACATTAAACGTCATGATAATCTAGAGAAGACTGTCTTAGAAGGGTACATAATGGGAAAAAGAAAGAGAGGAAGACCAAGGCGAAGATGGCTGCAAGACATCGTTGATGATCTGCATATGGTTGCATCAGCAGCAGGCTTGTATATGGATGCATCAGCAGCAGGCCATCTTGCTCACAACCAAGAGGCCTACAGGAGTGCTGTTAGGGAGGCAAAGTTCCACAAGGGACATGCAAATGAATGAATGAATGATAAACTGTTTGCAAGTAATCTTATAAAATTTGTAATAATAGTGCCATGCTTAGACCCACCTCATATGATGCTATGAGCTAATTATTTTTATAAGTAATTAGAATTATAGTTTCTAGTTGTATATATAAGTCATACAAGATTGCTGGAAAAAATATTTATGTATAGTGGCATACCTCGAAGATAAAGACCACTACAATAAAAAGCATGTCAAGCTTTTTTTTTTTTTTTTTGGTCTTTTCGGTCTTTCCAGTGCATTTAAAAGCCTAAGAGTATGTCTACACTATTGTCTGTTTAACACACAATAGGCTAAGTCTGAAGAAAAGAAAAAGCAATATGCTGTACAATTAAAAATACTTTTATTGCTTTAAAAAAATGCCAAATATCATCGTCTGGACTTCCTTGGAGTAATTTTTAATTTCTTCCAAGGGCTTCTCCTGTATATTCACAAATTGCCTGACTGTTTTGTGCATGAGGCCTAATTTTTAGCCTGTCTTTTTGAATAAGGCCCAATTTTCACCCTATCTTTTCAATAAAGCCTAATTTTCAGCCTATATTTTCAATAAGGCCTAATTTTCACCCTATCTTTTCAATAAAGCCTAATTTTCAGCCTGTATTTTCAATAAGGCCTAATTTTCAGCCTATCTTTTGAATAAGGCCTAATTTTCAGCCTATTTTTAATGAGGCCTAATTTTCAGCCTATCTTTTGAATAAGGCCTAATTTTCAGCCTATCTTTATATTCATCATGCCCTTCTCACTTAGCTTAATCCTTTCTAGCTTTTGATTCATAGCAAGAGATGTAAGACTCTGCCATTCACTTGTGCATTTAGGTAGCATTGTATGTTTATTACTTGCGTACTTAAAGAACTTTTTCTACAAAAAAGTTAAACATCATGAGAACCAGAACAGAGCAATTTGATCCAACAGAAATAATAAACAGTGATAAAGGAGAACCAATATGTGACCCAACAGAAATAATAAACAGCAATAAAGGAGAACCAATATGTGACCCAAAACAGATACTAGAAAGATGGCGACAATACTTTGATCAATTACTCAACATCCTAACTGAGGCCACAGACCAAAGTAACCCCAACATAGAAATTTCCACAGAGTCAGAACCTGATATACTCAGATCAGAAATCAGAGAAACTATACGGCTGGCACCAAGGGGTAAAGCTGCAGGGCAAGATGAATTAACCAATGAACTACTTAAAGCAGCAAATGAAGTAGGCGTTGTATGGCTGCACAAACTATTTGGTCTAGTTTGGACCAAACAAGAAACCCCACAAGACTGGAAGAATGTCATAATCACCCCACTGTGGAAAAATAAAGGCAGCAAAAGAGACTGCACACAATACAGAGGCATTTCCTTATTAAGCCATACAGGAAAGACATTTTGTAAAATTTTAGGGAAGAGATTAAGACCAATGATAGAGCCCCAGCTGAGTGAACTTAAACAAGGCTTTAGGAAAAACAGAGGATGCACAGACACAATATTTGCCCTCAGACAGCTGTCAGAGAAAGCGATCGAATTTAATAACACCCTTTACTTGGCTTTTGTTGACCAAGAAAAAGCATTCGACAGAGTGGACAGGAACAAACTATGGGAAGTCCTAAAACAATATGGGGTTACCAATCATCTAATAAATCTGTGTAAGAGTCTGTACAACAATGGAAGTGGCATCATCAGAGCAATAAGGGGACATTCTGAACCCTTTATTATTAAATCTGGCATTCGGCAAGGTTGCATCTTATCACCACTGCTATTTATAACATATATCGATAACATCTGTAGAGAAGCTGGACTGATAAGGACAGCAAAAAAATCAACAAAATGAAATAGAACAAACAGAAGACGACATAACCATAAATGAACTGTTATTTGCAGATGACCAAGCTCTAGTTGCCAACTCAGAAGAAGGCTTGCAAGATCACATTAATAGACTGATAATGCATTCAAAGAACACAATATGAAAATTAGCCTAGGCAAAACAGAAATCATGACTATCGCAAGAGTAGACACACCAATAAACATTACACTGGAAAACCATACTTTGAAACAAGTAATGCATTTCAAATACCTTGGAAGCATTTTCTCAACAAAAGGAAAAATAGACATAGAGATTGAAATCAGATGTAACAAAGTGAACCAACTTATCAGGCAAATGGCTCCCATACTAAATAACAAGCATGTCTCACTGGAAACCAGAAGAACTATCTATAAGACAATCTTCATACCAACTTTGTGCTACCAATGCCAGGCATGGACGCTGACAGCAAAAGACAAAAGGAAGATTACAACAACTGAAATGAGATTCTTGAGAAGAATTCTTGGAGTATCAAGAATGGACAGAATCAGAAATGATGTCATTAGAAATAAAGTAGGAGTTGAACCCTTCTGAACTATATCTAAAAACAGCAAATAAAATGGTTCAGTCATGTATCACAACTACCACAGAGAGCAGTGTTTTACAGACCACACAAAGGCAGAGGAAGGGGCCATGCAAACAATGGGCCGATGGTATAGCAGAGTCCTTGAACATCTCAATATACGAAGCCAACAAGCAAGCCAGTAGGAGACAACTGCACTTCGCCTCTACACCAAGCAGTAAATGAGGAAGGACAAGACAAGACTTGTGTACTTAGGTACCATTTTATGCTTATTATTAACTCTTCTACTCCTTAATTATTTGCCAAGCTCTGCAATAATACATTTTGATAACCAATTTAGGTACAGATAAACTAGATTGTGTAATTTAAAACCGTGAGTCTGGGTTAGGAGTTCGCTGCTTTTCAGTTTATTTAGTCTTTGCGTAAATATCACTTGAAGCATTGGTTTACACAGCTGTGCAAGATCTACCAACTATGCCAGTGTTGTATTTGAGATGTAACAGTTAATAGACAAAATTTTAATATAATAACAATGGAAAATTTTGAAATATAGTGAGAACTGCAGAATGACATTGAGACATTGATCAGTGTGCAAATACGATGAGTAAAATGGGGCTGATTGCAAAAGCTATAGCCAAGAACTATTGGAAGAAGAATACAAATTATGAAAGTTTTATACACAAGAATAATCTGAAAAAATGCAGTATCTGTCAAAGTCAATGGTGGTATGCTTTTATACAGCAGCTATAAAAAAACAAAAACACTGTGTTCTTTCTTAGGGCTGCGTTGACAAGATTGTTGATGAAATAGACGACCACATCGCAGCTATTGCCGGTGTGGCTGTGGCAGTGCTGATTGTCTTAGTGAGTATGAACTTAACTTGCATCATTCATTTTTAGGGAAGCCCTAGAGAAAAAGATAGATAGAAGTCTTTAGGAAAAAAATATTTTTAAGAAAATTTTTAAAGGATGTCCATGTTCACACAACTATAAGCCATTAGCTTCACGCAGCGTCCTGGGAAATGTAATCAAAAGGTTATGTAATGGTTCCATTTAAAGCAGTGTTTCTCAGAGTGGGCAAAAACACTTCTCTGTAAGCATTGAAAAGGTCCCGGGGGGAAGAAAAGTGGGCAGTATTGGGGCATTGAGGGAAAACAAAACAGCAGACGGGGGCAGAAATAGCTCCCTTCTTAGCACTTTTCAACCTGACACTGAGAAACTTCTGTCCCTACATGAAACTCATCCATCACATTAAAAGTTGAGAAAATAACGCAGTAGGTGAGTTATAAATGTACACCCTCATATTGTTAAATTGGTTTGTTTGCTGAAGTTTCTAGTTGTTTTAATGCATATCCTAGTTTAATAGGCTATTGTAAGAATAGTATATAAACTTGTTTAATAGGGTATTGTAACAACAGTATATAAACTAGTAAATTAATAGGCTATTGTAAGAAAAGTATATAAACTAGTTTAATTGGCCACTGTAAGAAAAGGTGTATAAACTAGTTTAATTGGCCACTGTAAGAAAAGTATATAAACTGTTTTAATTGGCCAGTGTAAGAAAAGTATATAAACTGTTTTAATTGGCCACTGTAAGAAAAGTATATAAACTGTTTTAATTGGCCACTGTAAGAAAAGTATATAAACTGTTTTAATTGGCCACTGTAAGAAAAGTATATAAACTGTTTTAATTGGCCACTGTAAGAAAAGTATATAAACTGTTTTAATTGGCCACTGTAAGAAAAGTATATAAACTGTTTTAATTGGCCACTGTAAGAAAAGTATATAAAGGGGCATTGAGGATGATGCCTGGGAGAAATTAGGGCAGCAGCCTGAAAAAAACCTGGAAAACACTGATTAAAGTTAAAAAAAAAAATAAAGCTGCATTTAAAATAAATGATAAACTCTATAATAAAAAAATTATAGAGTGGAATCCTTTTGTATTTTTAACTGTGGACACAAAATACATACAAGGACACTGTGGCAAGACTTTGGAAATATGTTCATAGTTCAAAAGATTGGCCATGCCTAAATTTGGCATCCAAAATGTTTTTTTTTTCCAAATCATTGAAAATCCTTAAATAAAGCTTCAGTATATGTGTTTTAAAAAGAAATGCCAAGTGTTTGTCATTTTCAATAAAAATTATTACAACACATACATAAAATAGCACTTTTTCCACAGTGAAAAAATTACAAACCCTCCTTTAATAAAAAAAAAAAATAATAATACTTCATGTCTTTCATATTGCTGCCTGTATGCAAAAATGTAGTTTACTAAAATTGGCCAAATAGCAAGACAGGATGGCAGCCATGTCCCCAAACAGAATACTCTCTCTCCTGGAAGTAAAGGACCCTATGTAAAGGTCCAGTATCGTTGGAGGAGAAAGCAAGGGCCAAAACTGAAAGTGAAAGCTCTGGGTTAAGACCTTGACCTCATAACAAAAACCTTGGTTTTTTTTTTTTTAAACATTTTTCTGTAAATGATCTTTTATTTATCTCTGCTTCAAGTATAAAGATTATTTTATAATTTCTTTTTTTTTTAAACTCCTTAATTGCTTTTATCATTTTATGCAGTAAAATTAACTTACTATTCTTGTCATTTTATACACAAAGTTAACTTTTATTATTCAGATCATTTTATACCATAAATTTAACTTATTGTTTAGGTCATTTTATACAATAAAGTTTATTGGTAATTGTTATTTATCTCATATCTTAACATATACTTTATCTGTTATTTTTGTCATCATCTATCATAAAGTTCTGTCATGTTAATCGTTTTTTTTTTTCATCTTTTGTTTCTTCCAGTTACTCAGCGTTATATTTTCTGTATGCGTCTGCGTCAGCATCGGAAAGGGCAGCATGGTGGTGTAACCAGTTGTGTTGCTGCAGGGAGAGCTAAAGAGAACATATTTTATCAAGTTTATCTACATGCATATATTGAAAAAGTAGATAAACAACATATAGGCTTATTAGATGATGACATTTTAATTAAAGGACGAAATATAATAATGGAGAAATGTTAAAAAAAAAAAAAAGTAACAATTCACTATGAGCTGAAATTAAGATACTGGTAATTTTGTGCCACCTGTTTACCAAGGTAGTGAGGGGAGACTTCACTTTATGAAGCTGAGTCATAAGAAAGTGAAGTCTTTGTGAAGTGATAGAATGCTAGGGCACTTGTTTTGCCCCCAGTCTCCAAACAAAGATGTTTGGATAAAATAAGGTATTTGGGATCATGACCTCATGAAAGAAAACTACAAAATATTTGTAAAAAAAAAACAAAAAACTACTGCTATCATCTACATAGCTATGTATTCAAAGACTAAATAAATCAAATATTTTGGACACATTGCTTCATCAAGGTGAAACATAAGGGTGAAACAACGTAAATTCTAAAAAAAAAAAAAAAATCTGACAAAGGTAGTTTTTAACTTTTAACTGTTAAAAAAAAAAACAAATGTTAAATCACAAATGTCCGGTGTAGATCATTTTTTTTGTATTATATAACATTGCTTGTCTGTGAATTTTTTTTTTTCCATGGCTTTTCTTTGAGATCTCTTACAATCTACCAGCTTTTCTTTCATTTAAACCTTCATGCAGCACACAAACATTTCTTATTGAATATACTTTTAAAAATATATATATATATACATTTATACAATTTCATTGTTTAAAGTAATGTTCCAATATTAATGTTAATTCGTATATTTACATTCCATTAACACATTTACATTCCTATACATTTTTACTCAGTTATGATGAGTTTATAGAAGATTGGTTAGCGTGTTCAGCTTGCAAGCCTTGAAACATAGCAGGAGCAATGTAGGTGTTACTGAAAATTATAATGCAGGTGAGGAACCAACAATACAAAGTATGCATTTTAAGGAACCAAAAATACAGAGTATATATTTTAAGGAACCAAAAATACAAGGTATATTTTTTAAGGAACCAAAAATACAAAGTATATATTTTAAGGAACCAACAATACAAAGTATGCACTTTAAGGAACCAAAAATACAAAGTACATATTTTAAGGAACCAAAAATACAAAGTATATATTTTAAGGAACCAACAATACAAAGTACATATTTTAAGGAACCAAAAATACAAAGTTAATCATAATAAGGAAGCAATAATATGAGCCATGGTAAAGAAACAACAACAATATGAAGTGAGCCATGATAAAGAGACAACAACAATATGAAGTGAGCCATGGTAAAGAGACAACAACAATATGAAGTGAGCCATGGTAAAGAGACAACAACAATATGAAGTGAGCCATGGTAAAGAGACAACAACAATATGAAGTGAGCCATGATAAAGAGACAACAACAATATGAAGTGAGCCATGGTAAAGAGACAACAACAATATGAAGTGAGCCATGATAAAGAGACAACAACAATATGAAGTGAGCCATGGTAAAGAGACAACAGCAATATGAAGTGAGCCATGGTAAAGAGACAACAACAATATGAAGTGAGCCATAGCAAGGAAGCAAGAAAACGAAATGAGCCATGCCAAATAGAAAGCAGAGAGTCTGATGGGAATGCTGCACAGGAAAACATATCACTCCAAGACAAGCATATAAATATGATATGCAACAAATGAAAACATATCGTAAGCAAACCCATTGCTATGATATCTGAATTTTGAATGACTCTAATGGCCCGCCATAATGTCAGTGTCTGACTGCATCTGAGAACCCTTCCTCTGTGTATAGCCATCATGAAGGCATCTGCCGGATATGGACAATACACGTTACTGGGGTGTCCACCTGGAGGCATGTGGGATGCGTTCGCCCCACGAGAATTCTTTTTCCCACAGCCATTGAGGTTACTATGAAAATATTATTTGAAAGAA
The DNA here is from genome assembly GCA_009760885.1 of Achatina immaculata. Classification (NCBI taxonomy): domain Eukaryota; kingdom Metazoa; phylum Mollusca; class Gastropoda; order Stylommatophora; family Achatinidae; genus Lissachatina; species Lissachatina immaculata. The sequence goes on from CM019713.1 coordinate 38,087,002, forward strand.
ATTAACATTTCTTCTCTTCAAAACATGTAAAAAAAAAAAATGTAAAGACCTGAAAAGCAAATTAAATACAATCAGTTCACCTTTACTCCATAACTGGGGTTACTTTTCTTATGTTTGTGTAAGCTGGTAAAGACTAACTGTTTTATATGAGGTCCACCACCTGATTTCTGCATTCATTTGAGGCCACTGAAGTTGACACCATAGTCATAAGCAGACATTTCGTTCTATGCACGCAATAGTGATCTTGATGTATGATAATTACAATAACCAACAGTTGTTATTCCTGTAGAAATGTATGTTGCTAAGACTATGGCGGCGGAAGTAGAGTGTTTCGTCTGTAATTCAGTGTTTCGTCTGTAATTCAGTGTTTCATCTGTAATTCAGTGTTTTGTCTGTAATGCAGTGTCACATTAAAGTCATATTTCATAACATCGTATGCCTGGAATTTTATAATGTTGTTTTTGTTGTTGTTATTATTATTATTATTATTGTTGTTTGTGTTGTTGTTCAGGTGTGAATAATTTAAGTCCTGACAGTACTTTTATGCTGGGTAGCTGGCTGGATGGATGGATGGAAGGAAGGAAGGAAAGAAGGAAGGGAGGGAGGGAGGGAGGAAGGAAGGCAGGGAGGGAGGAAGGAGGGAAGGAAGGAAGGAAGAGAGCAGAGCAGAGCAAAGATTAAATGTGATGTAAAAAAAAACTGGATCATTATTATCATCGTCAGGTATCTTACAGAGTGACAAGACAGACCATGATTCTTTAAACACAAAATAAGGGGTAATTTCAAACCAAACTACTTAATAAAAACACAGCATAAAGTAATCACTAGAAGTTGGACTGCACTCTTGAGTCGCTATAGGAAAAAGTGTTGATGTTAAAAAAAAAAAAAATTAAAAACACAGTTTATGGAGGAGTATGGTTCCGTTCTGAAAAAAAGAAAGAGTGAGGAAAGTGGGCAGAAACAAGAATGACGGAAAGCAAGAAGAGCACATAACAACTGAAGAACATAAATCCAATATTTGGACAAAAGCCTTTTTTTCAAGGATCATATACAAAAACAATACAACAGATAAAAACACGAGAAATGAATATATATATATATATATATATATATATATATATATATATGTATATATAGAGAGAGAGAGACTTAGCTTTTAGGTCTCCCCCTAGTAAGAAAGGAGGATACAGAATGGTCATTTAGAAGGAGTTTGTAAAACTGTATCTTTGTAAAACCAAACCATCTAATTTCTTTATTACAAGTAAAAAGGTAAAGGTAATCCTGTCATGCCTTAGAGGCACATAGGGATATGGTGTTAGTGCCCATATTTTCCTTATTTCTTTATTAGAAAACCAGTTTTACCGCAGTCATCACTCCTGCTGAAAACACATAACAGATAGCGACCAAGGGACTATATAAAAGACTGAACCATGTACTATAGAGGGAGACGGAAATGTTCTAGAAGGAGACCATATTCTAAAGGAGGGTGATTGAAAAAGACGGAAAGGAACTGAGCAAATGAATGAACCATATTGCTAAGTAAAAGTACCAGAATTGTCATGTAGCACGGAAGGACTTGCAGACCATATTCTAAATAACGGACAGAGGTTTGTCCAGCACAGGAGCGTTCATACAGACTCAAGATTCCCTTGGTCAGACGGATTTAGATCATGCCCTTGTAAATCAGACAGGGCCTGTTTTGTTATGTATAGGTTTCAGCTGCTTGGAATATACTTGTATATGTTTAATCGAAAGACAAAATTTTAAAAAAATAAATTGCGTCACGAGCAATACATTCTTATTAATCCTTTTACAGTGATTGAATAGTGGAAGTATGTAGTAGCAGACAAATCTGAATAAAGTACTCCCTACAGTCGGAGTAGCTGTCACTCTTGGAGAGACTGCCCCACTCTCTAAGGCTTTCTGTCAGCTCATTCATTCATTCATTTATTTGCATGTCCCTTGCGAAACTTTGCCTCCCTAACATCTCTCCTGTAGGCCTCTTGGTTGTGAGCAAGATGCCCCGCTGCTGCTGATGCATCTATTTGCAGATCATCAACGATGTCTTGCAACCATCTTCGCCTTGGTCTTCCTCTCTTTCTTTTTTGCCATTATGTACCCTTCTAAGACGGTCTTCTCTAAATTATCTCAACGTTTAATGTGTCCAAAATATTTAAGTTTTCTCTCTTTAATCCTCTTTTCTAGCCAGCCTTCTTCAATATTAAGTTTTTGTAGTATGGATATATTTGTTCTTTTTTGTGTGTCCATGATATTTGAAGAATTCTTCTGTAGCATTTACATTCAAAGGCATTTATGTGTTTCTCAGATGTTTTGTTAAGTGTCCAGGTATCTATCAGCTCAACTGGTGATATTTTATCATACTATTCAAGTGTACATGATGAGAAAAAGAAAGAGAGGAAGATCTAACCAAAGATGGCTGCAAGACATCGTTGATGATCTGCGAATGGACGCATCAGCAGCAGGCCATCTTGCTTACAACCAGGAGGCCTATAGGAGAGCTGTTAGGTAGGCAAAGTTCCTCAACGCACATGTAAATGACTGGTTTCTTACTCATTCTTCGTTTCAGTTTTCATACCGTAACCGGAGAAGAAAATAAACAGATCGATATAAGAAGTACTAGGATAAACCGAATTGTAATTATAAACAACCAAGTCACCGTTGAATATTAAACCTTAAAGTAACCAATAAAACGTAAGCATACACAGGTAAATCATGTTTTACATGAACTGTCTTGTAATAACTGCTGTCCTTCCCAGTTTTTGTTTTGCTGCCTTTAAAGGATAGGAAAAAAAAATGTATCACCGTTTGGTCAAGCTCTGTGTTAACTGTGAAGGTTGCTTAGCTTGCTAGCAGTGTATCCTCTCTTAAGTTTGCATCCTTCACTCTTATACATACGATAGGGGGAGGGAAAGAGGACAGTATTCAGAGTTAAACACGATGGTACTCATTGGTCCATAGCTGACTGATTTCCTTCACGGTTGGCTAACCATGGATTACGAAGACTATTCCACCTCCTCCCCCACCCTCCTCGGGTAAATAGGCAACACAGAAACTTTAGCCTGGTTGAGTGAACGGGGTATAAATGAGCAAGGCAAGCCAGATTCTTAAAAAAAAAAAAAGGCCGTGCTGGGAATGGACGTGACACAACGCAGTCATAGCTCTTTTCAGGCCCAAAGAAAGAAAAGGATGACATTTTTAAGGTAAAACTGAAACAAAGAGTTAAAAAAGGGGGTAAAATTCCTGTTTCCATGCCATTAAAGCATATTAGGGAATACCGTGTTAGGCCCGTATTTTTCATGACCTTCGGCACATGAAAGTGTGATGTGGTCAGTATCACGCCTGGCCGCTTTACCTTCCCAGCCTTCTCTAGTACCCATTTTTAGAGGCTGGGTCAACCCCGGTGCCTTTTTAGGCGTGTACCAGAAAAAAAAATTCCACTGAACCCGGTACCACGGGATTAGTAAACCGAGCTCTTTAGTAAACAAAGAGCGCCTTTGCTAAATTTGGATTAGCATATCTAAACATCAAAACTCAGCTTTTGAGGAACTCCCCTAACGTGATTATTTCCCATCTTCGCCTCCCCTGCATCACACGGGGGAAAATGATCGATATGATTTATTTAGACAAATGTCTGACATCATAAGTACACTGTGCTTGAGTTTTAGACATTTGAAAATGTACTCCCTTCGGTATGCTGACGACACAGTACTGATAGCTGAGAACCAACAAGACCTGCAAAATCATTCTCTTGGATAAAGTCGCCAAAGAAAGTGAACAGAAAGGCCTTACTTTGAACATAAAAAAGACACGACTATGGTTGTATCTAAGAAACAGAATCCACCAGCATGCAGTATAAAATTAAACGGAACTATTCTAAAGCAAGTGCAGAAATTCATTGGAGCAGTAATAACTTCAGATGGGAAATGCAGAACATAAATTAGGAACAGAATAGGCCAAGCAAAGACCGCATTTCAGAGAATGAGAAACATATTATGCAACACATTCTTATCAATGAATGTTAGAAAACGAGTCCTAAAATGCTATATTGAACCTATCTTGTTATATGGAAGTGAATCATGGACAATAGGCAGGTCTGCACAAAAATCATTGGAAGCAGCAGAAATGTGGTTTATTAGAAGAATGTTGCGAATCCCCTGTACAGCAAAAATAACTAATGAAGAATGTATGAGAAGAGCTGGAGAGACAAAAAATCTTGTCAAAAAAAAAAATAAGAGAGAGACAATCTACTTTCATAGGACATGCAATGAGAAGAGGGGGCATTGAAAATATTATAACAACAAGAAAAATAGAAGAAGATCAAGATGAAGATCAAGAAAAATGATACTGGACAGTCTGAAGGAGATCACCAACTGAGCTGATGGCCTACATGAAGGATCGTGTACTCTGGAGAAGCATAATAGCCAACGCCAGTCGGCACGGCACCTGATGATGATGATGACCAGCGAGTACTGAACGTCTGCACGTGGATGCTGTGTTTACTATGGGGCAAGATGGACATGTCCCATAGCTGGACATTTTCTACAGGAGAAACTATAGTTCGAAAGCGAAGCATTTACGATGAGTTCGGTCGTGCCCTGTAGAACAAAGACACCTGGCAGGTGTGGAAAAAAAACACGATACAGTAAATGGCCTAGATATGTTGCCAATCCTTGGGAGGAGCCTCGTTACATTCAGAGCATGCCCATATTCGACCTTTGACATTAGGATGTCCTTCAGTGCTTTTAGAGAAATGATTCCAATGGTGTGTTGGTTGTGTGTGGCACGTGATCTACCGGTGTTGGGAAAAAAAACCTTGATTAATTTTTTAAAATAGATTCTGCTTGGGGAAAAGCGAGGAGGTGAGGATAAGCTGCAAGGCAGACGTACTTGTTACTTTGATATTATAAAGTAGTAATTACTTTGCGGCTAGTTTCATATTTACTTAGTACTTCTCTGCCTCTCGTTATGCCATTAGTGGCGTGCGAGTGGGGTAGCGGTTAATTCGCTTGACTCTCATGCGACGGTCCATGGCTCAAGTCTAGCTAAAGCGACCCAGTTGTAAATATGGATCCCTGACTCCTGCTAGAGCTGGGAAAGTAAAGGCGGTCAGACCTGGGTGCTGACCATGTCATCCCTCTCAAGTGCATAGTTTTTTGTTTTTTTTTTAACTGTGTGACGCGGCGCAGTGGTGTGCCATCAGAGAACTAGAGGTGTGCCGTCAGAGAACTAGAGGTGTGCCGTCAGATTATTGGAACGAAAAATATTTTTGACCAAATTACATGGTATTTTTTTGCTGTTGTTGTTGCTGATTTATGTGATAAATACCGGCCAGGCTGAGAACCCACAGCCATTTAATTATTAGTCCCAGTCCAGGACGAGATGAAATGGCCAAAGATCTGTGCCTCCAAGCAGGACTCACATTTCGTATAGGAAAAGAATGTCTGGTATAATAAAACTTAAAATCGCTCTCCAGTTTTATTTTTCATTTGTCAGTGCATATATCTATATATCAATATACAGTCAATGTGGTGTGCAAACTTCGAAATTACTAAACGTGTGTGGCTAACTGCAAGAGGGTCCAGCATTAAGAACTCGGGTGTACCGCCACAGAAATTTATGTTACCAAGTGTGTGCTCCAGCCTGAAAATTGTTTGGGAACCACTGCTCTAGTGCGACGTCAAGAAAGATGCGCCAACGGTAGGAAGAAACTCTCGCGGGAAGAATGGGCTGTGGGAAGAACCTTGTGATTGGTAGGGGAGCTTCTTGTGAGACGTGAGTGTGTGTAAGGAACTTGATCATCTATGTTCAAATACATGTTCAAATACATGTTCAAGTGTCGGGTTTTGTTGTGTTGGCGTCGGCTAACAGGATTTGATTATCGTTGTGTGTGTGGCGTAGCTTGTGTGGGTAATGTGGGCGAGTCCGTATATACGGATAAAGTGTGTTGGCCTATTGTTGTTTTTCTATTTTGGTCGCTCCCCACGATGTGATACGCCTCAGTCGTGAAAGTTTTGTCTGATATATTTCATCTGGTTGTTGATGTTGCAGATCACGCCATTATGTGTGTGTGTGTGTGTGTGTGTGTGTTTCTGTATGTGGTTCCTACGAAGAATGTTAAAAATACAATGGATAGCCAAAATAACACATATTGAATGCCTAAAGAAAGCCAATGAGAACAGAATATACTAGGGGGGATACAGTCAAAGTTTATTAGCCACATAATGAAAAGAGGTCAGTCAGTCATTTGCGTGTCCCTTGCGGAACTTTGCCTCCCTGACAGCTCTCCTGTAGGCCTCTCGGTTGTAAGACGCCCTTCTGCTGATGCATCCATTTGCAATCATCTTCGCCTTGGTCTTCCTCTCTTTCTATTTCCTATTATTTATCCTTCCAAGACGGTCTTCTCTAAATTCTCATGACGTTTAATGTGTAAAGGGTAGAGGAGGGATTGAAAATATTGTGATAACATGGAAAATTGGAAACAGGAAAGTGGACGGTAGATCAAGAAGGAAAATCTTAGATGGGGGGGGGGGGGGTGGTGGCACAATAACAGAACTGGTGAATAACATGAAAGACCAGAAACTGTGGAGAGACATGGTGGCCAACTCCTAATAACAAAGGTTGGGATAGCTAATAACAAACCCTTTGGACAGCTAATAACAAAGCCCTGAGACAGCTAATAACAAAGCCTTGAGACAGCTAATAACAAACTCTTTGGATATCTAATAGCCAACGCTTTGGACAGCTAATAACAAAACCTTGGACAACTAATAACAAAACATTGGGACAACTAATAACAAAGACTTCGTACAGCTAATAACAAACCCTGGGACAGCTAATAACAAAGCCTTTGGACAGCTAATAACAAAGACTTGGGACAGCTAATAACAAAACATTGGACAGCTAATAATAAAACCTTGGGACAGCTAATAACAAAGCCTTGAAACATCTAATAACAAAGCCTTGGGACAGCTAATAACAAAGCTTTTGGACAGTTAATAACAAACCCTTGTTTCACCTAATAACAAAGCCTTGGGACAAATAATAGCAAAGCCTTGGGACAGCTAATAACAAAGTCTTGGGACAGCTGATAAGAAACCCTTGGGACAGCTAATAACAAAGCCTTATGCCAAGAGCTAAAGGGTGTCGGAGGGGCTGAATGACCAAGAAATTAATGAAGTAGTTAATTATACGGACGGAGAACAAGCAGACAGCCAGTTTTTGCGACAGACAGAAAAAAAAAATTGTTTTAGCCAACTAACTTAACGCCCCAAACAGCAATGTAACAGCCTACGCTAAAAGTGCAGGTCTTGCACTCGGGTCAAGGAAAATACTCGAAGAGGCTGACAGATCTGGCCGAGTATTTAAATATTGCTCATGCGCATGTAACCTTGAGTCCAACAACAAATATTAGCAGAGGGTGGAATTTCACGGGCCCTACTTAATTAAACTTATCCAGGCATCAGAACCCTGCCTGTCCTTCTTACAGTGTGGCGAACTTAATATGGGCCATGTGTACATGATCGGGTCTTGAAAAGTCTGAAGTATCTGAGTATTAAAGAGTTTTTTCTTTGTTTGTTTGTTTTCTTTTGCTTTAAAAAAATGTCATTGCTGCTTAATTATCCCACACATCACTTCTATACACACTGGGTTATCTTGGTGTTTGTAGGCAAACATACAGGAACCTGCCTCTTAGACTTCAGTCTGTCAGTCATTTGCATGTCCCTTTTGCGGAACTTTGCCTCTCTAACAGCTCTCCTGTAGGCCTCTCGGTTGTAAGCAAGATGCCCTGCTGCTGATGCATCCATTTGCAGATTATCAGCGATGTCTTGCAGCCATCTTCGCCTTGGTCTTCCTCTCTTTCTTTTTCCCATTATGTATCCTTCCAATACAGTGTTCTCTAAATTATCATGACGTTTAATATGTCCAAAATATTTACGTTTTCTCTGTTTAATCTTCATTACTAGTCAGCCTTCTTCAGTATTAAGTTCTTGTAGTATGGATATATTTGTTCTTTTTTGTGTCCATGATATTTGAAGAACTCTTCTGTAGCATTTACATTCAAAGACATTTATGTGTTCCTCAGCTGTTTTGTTAAGTGTCCAGGTCTCACAGGCATATGTTGCCATGGGAAAGGTGCATACCCTTAAAATCTTATTTTTATAGCTCTGTCTGTTTCTCTCCAGAGCTTCTTTATTTGTTTTACTTTCTGAAGAGCGATAGATGTCCTCCTTTTAATTTCCCTCATTGTATTTCCATTATTAGTTATTAGTGATCCAAGATATTCAAAACTCCCCACCTCTTCCAGTTTTTCTTTATTGATAAATATTTCAGCTGCCTTATTTGTTATCAACTTAGTTTTCTTCGCATTAAGATAAAGGTTTTGCTCTTTGTTAGATTGTGCAGGTTTACTTAAAGTCTATTGAAAAAAAACTCTCTTCTACTCTGGTACATGTTTTTAGCTGGGGTTAAATTCCCAAGCTCTCTGTCGGTTAAGTAGTGTGTAGGGATATGAATACAATAAGCATCACTGACCTTCAAGAATCTTGAGAACACATAGCATTCAAAAGTTATAAGCACAAAATCCAAGTTAAGATTATTCAGTTCAAATGTAATATCCAATCTCATTTATGCATGTGAAAGCTGGAAAACAACTATAGAAATAGACAAGAAATTAGACTCTTTCGAAAACAAATGCCTAAGGAAAAAACTCGGTATAAAGTGGAATGAATTCAAGAATAACGCAGAGATCAGACAGATGAACAAACAACAACTTGTCTCATGGTTGATCAGAAAAAGAAGATGGACATACGTCGGTCATGTGATGAGAAGATACAATCAGAGAATCCCCAAACAAACTATCAAATGGAACACAACAGACTGGAGAAAAAGAAATCGACTACGTGAAACTCTAAAGAGGACATTGTTAAGAGAAGCCAATTCAATGGGCATAACATCCTTTGATGGGATTGAAAAACTCGCCGAAGAAGGACATCTTGGCGAAATACTGTGCGGGTCCTATGTGACGTTTAACGGCACGGGAAGGATGTAAGATGTAAAGGGATATGAATGCATCCCTGTGTTGTGATGCTGATGTTCTTAAAAAAATAAGCCGCTTTATGATGTTTGTATCAATCATTAAAAACAAAAGAAAAGGTGTCAACTCTAGCATGTATTTTTAACACCAGAAAATGTGAAAAGCGAACACCGACTTCCATAGCTATCTTTCCGCTATTCCTAAATCTTAGCACTAAACTCTTAGTGCAGAACTTATCTTCAGAAAGTAGGTTGGAGGGAAGTATGCAAGATCATCATGTGCACAGTGCTAGATAAGGCACTTCAGACGTGAGAAAAAGAAAACGATAAGATAAAGTCCATGACTTGAATGATGGACTCCGATAGGGCTAGCAACTTTCTAGACTCGAACGATGGACTCCGATAGGGTGAGCAACTTCCTAGACTTGAACGATGAACTCCGATAGGGTGAGCAACTTCCTAGACTTGAATGATGGACTCCGATAGGGCGAGCAACGTCCTAGACTTGAACAATGGACTCCGATAGGGCGAGCAACTTCCTAAGCTTGAACGATGGACTCCGATAGGACGAGCAACTTCCGAGACTTGAACGATGGACTCCGATAGGGTGAGCAACTTCCTAGACTTGAACGATGGACTCTGGTAGGGCGAGCAACTTCCTAAGCTTGAACAATGGACTCTGATAGGGTGAGCAACTTCCTAGACTTTAACGATGGACTCCGATAGGGTGAGCAACTTCCTAGACTTGAATGATGGACTCCGATAGGTCGAGCAACTTTCTATGCACAAAACCGCAATGTCTACAACTAGGCCAACCTTAATTTGCATCCCTGAGAATTGTTGTGCTTTATCTTCATGTAGTAAAGCGGTTAGTTTTATTGTTCTTCTCTCTATCAAATCTAAAGTATTGTGTCTATTATTTTTCAGGTCTAAACGTACTGGAGAGCTAGAAAGAACACTGAACTGAACAGCTTATTTAAATCCCAACGAATTATAAACGTCTTGAAACTGAACAGATTACGCTGGCTGGGGCATGTAGAAAGAATGGAAGAAGACAGACAAGCAAAAATTATGTATGCACAAGAGATGAGGGAAACAAGACCAAGGGTAGACCAAGACAGAGACGGAAAGACAACACAGAAGAGGATGTAAAAGAAATTAGTGTCACTAACCTGAGAGAGAAGATTAGGAATAGAGAGGAATGGAGGCGAACTTTATCTGCAGCAATGAGCCTTAATCGCTCGGAAAGCAGCAGCAACAGCAGCAATAGAAGAAGAAGAAGAAGAATCGTACTGTACTTCTTTTCTCCATAACATTACTATGTGCAAGTCTCGCTGTTTCCAAGTTGAAAAGGGAAAAAAAGGTGTGAATTCTTTTTTTTTTCCACTTTAAAAAAAAAGAGAAGAAAACAGACAGCAAACTCGTTCATTCATCAACAAGCAGGGGAAAAAATCAAATGTAACGACGTAATAAGATTCGTCAAGGAAATCAAATAAAGGCAACATCTGCACAACTCCATAGCATTGAGCTCGTTCGACAGAAAAGCAAAATGACGGCTGTTTCCACGAGACACACCGCGCTAGCATTTGCACGGAGGCGAAGCAGAAAGCGGGTCCTAGGTGTAACCCAGGTCTAGCGTAGAGTGACAGGCCCAGTCCTTTATGCTTGTGCTGAGCTTTTTTAACTTAAGTACATGTCAAGGCACTGTGTTAGACTGCGAAGAACGCACCCAAGGGAGTGGTTTGGTAAAACCCTGCTGGTGTTTTTTGTGTGTCATCAACAGGTAAGTCGTATAGTATTTTCTTGTTTAAATGTGTACTTCGTTGTATGTTAGTAACGAAATACACGAAGATACTGAGCAAACATTCATGTTAATCCACCTCCATTTCCTAGGCATGATTTGTAGGTTCATAGGTTCTCGTCCTGCCCTTTCTCAGACCTCCTCATTCCTGATCTTATCCTGCTGTTGAATATATTAATAAACTGGTCATATCTCTTGCCGACCAGGCTTCATGCTGACCTTATCACCTTCCAGAGGGCTGGCTGGAAGCTGCTTTTATGGCTTTCCTGGACCATCTTTACCTTTACTGAAGGAAAAAAATAATAAAAACTGTAACTACAACGCGACGTCAATAGCTAACAGGATGACTGATATACAGAACAATGTTGTACAAGAGAAATATGCACACGCTTATTTTAGCTTTGCAAAGTGAGTCAAACAGAAACTGCACATGGTAGAAATGACAAGTCAATCAATATTTCAACAAGAAACTTCTTCGGGAAAAGCAGCACACGTTGGCGAATCGCAACAGAAAGCAAAATCACTTCCTTGATCAGCCTGCTTCATCCCAAACTTTTTCAATAGATTATAATGTCTGTCTGATAGGAGACGTGTTTACTTATATGGTGATTTTTTTGGTGTTCTTGAAGAAACCTTTAGAGGCTTAAATATTGACCGTCCTATTAACTCTCTATTGTAACTTGGTATGAGTGAGGAAGAGAATAGATGGACGGGACAGGGTGGAGTCGCGTTGGATTGATAGAACTAGAGCTGTCCCGGGAGGGACAAGGGAGAGGGGTTAGAGGAGTAAAAAAAAAGTTGTAGTTAAATCAAATAATTATTTGAAACGCAACGACAGAGAAAATGTTAACAAACTTTTGTTGGAATGAGACGAAAACTGGCCAGCAAAGTAGGGAGGTATCGGTACGGTAGACCTTTTAATATTGCTAGAACTCTATTGTGGTAGACTCAGAGAGTGAGGTGGGGTGGTAGATGGCTCTACTACTCCTATAAAGTGCCTCAGGTGCTCAGTGAAGGGAATACCAGGCGGGTAAGAGGCACCTTAAAACCTCTCGCTCCCGCTGCCTTGCTGGTAGGACAGGGAGTCCAAAGGCTAGCGGAGAGTACACACATCAGCAGAAGGCAACGAGAAACCACTGTTGTAGCTCCCAAGAACAATTATACTTATTCAGAGTAATAGATTTGTCATGAACGACATTAATGGATGTTCCTCTGGAACAGCCTCGTCCGGTAGGGCAGCTCACGAGCCAAAGATGAGGCTAGATCGTCATCAAGCTGCTGGTGCCAAAACTAAGGAGTTCAAAATAGCTACGTGGAATGTTAGCTCTTTATACCAGACTGGAAAATTAGAAAATGTAAAGAGGGAAATGGAAATGATGAAGATCAGCATATTAGGAATGAGTGAAGTTAGATGGACAGGTGCAGGGAAGATAAACTCTGATAAATATACAATAATATATTCATGAAGTGAGAAACATGAACGAGGAGTAGGAATAATATTTGATGAACAAACAGCAAGGACAGTTGTATGATATTTGAACATCTCGGACAGAGTCCTGCTAGCCCAACTGAAAGGACACCCAATAAACATAAATATTATACAAGTGTACACTCCAACATCTGAAAGTTCTGAAGAAGATGTAAAGCTATTTTATAATGACATAGAGACAGCCCCAAAACACACAAAGTCACATGAAGTTACTATAGTGATGGGAAGTTTTGATGCCAAAGTTGATAAAGGAAGAAATTCAGACATCGTTGGTGACTATGGACTGGGGTAGAGGAATGACAGAGGTAGTAAATTAATTGAATGTGCAAGAACACATAGCATTGTTGTAGGAAACACCTGGTTTAAGCAACATCCACGAAGACTGACAAGGTGGTGCAGCCCAGACAAAAAAGCTTTTAATCAGACAGACTACGTATTAATCAACAAACGATTCCGGAAAGCATTACCGACAACAAAAACCATGCCAGGAGCAGACTGCAATAATGACCATGACCCACTCTGTGGAAAAAATTAGAATAAAGCTAAAGAAAGCATGCAGAAAAGTGAGAAACATCAAACTGAATACAGAACTCCTTAAAAATGACCAAGAACTGAGAGAACAATACAAAGTTATTATAACAAATAGATACAATGCAGCAGCAAAGATAAATAGTATAGATGAACAATGGGCAATGTTAACAGATTCTATCCACCAAACTGTTAAGGAGATAATACCACCGAAAAAAAAGCCCCTAAAAATAAATGGACGACAGACGACATCTATAGGACTGATGGACAAGATAGGAGGAGTAAAAATAACCAAGAAAAATATAGAAAGATAAATAAAGAAATAACACGCAAATGCAGATAAGCAAAGGAAGTGTGGTTAAATGAACAGTGCAGACAGATAGAGGACTCTCATAATAAAGACAGCAAAAACATGCACAAACGAATTAGTGAACTCACAGACAGGAAGACAAAATATACCACAGGATGCCTGAAATCAAAAGGTAAAATGTTAATTGGAAAAGAAGACACTGTGAAGATGTGGACAGAGTACATCGGTGAGCTGTATAGAGGAGAAAGACCAGAATTAACACCAGACACTGAAAACTGTGATGGACCACCAGTACTTGAAGATGAAATCATAGATGCCATCAAACACATGAAGAAGCGAAAAAGCGACTGGGCCTGATAATATAACAATAGAAGAAATAGAGGCGCTAGAGGAGATAGGAATAAAAATAATATTTACATTCATAGAACTCTCAGTCAGTCATTCATTTCCATGTCCTTGCGGGAACTTTGCTTTCCTAATAGCTCTCCTGTAGGCCTCTCGATTGTAAGAAAGATGCTTTGCTGCTGATGCATCCATTTGCAGATTATCAACGATGTCTTGCAGCCATCTTCGCCTTTTTCTTCCTCTTTCATGGGCTACATCTAACTCTCAACACGTGAATATTTCGTTGTGGTGTTGTTGAAACTGTTATTGACATTTACAATACTGGTTATATGCCCAGTGACTTGCTTAAATCAACGTTTATAGCACTACCAAAGAAACCAGGGGCAAAGGAATGTGATGACCACATCTCATGTCACATAACGAAGCTAATTCTGAGAATCATTATGAGAAGAACAAGGAAAAAAAGATAAAAAATGGAAATAGCAGACGAACAGTTTGGATTTGTTGAAGGAAAGGGAACACACAATGCCATTTATGCTTTACGAACACTAACAGAAAGAGCTTCAGAAGCACAGAAAAATATCTACTTATGCTTAATTGATTACACTAAGGCATTCGACAAGGTGAAACATAATGAAATTATTAAAATGCTTGAAGACATTAATATAGATGGCAAAGACCTGAGGATTATAAAACATCTATAATGGCAGCAAGAAGCAGCAATTCGAGTTGAAAATAGAACTGGAAAATATCAACCTATAAAACAAGGGGTGCGACAAGGATGTGTACTATCTCCAGACCTTTTTTTCTCTGTACAGCGAGAATATTCTAAGAACAATCATCACAGAACCAGGCATAAAAATTGGAGGATACAATATTAACAACCATCGGTATGCTGACGACACAGTACTGATAGCTGAGAACCAACAACGCCTGCAAAATCTCTTGGATAAAGTCGCCAAATAAAGTAAACAGAAAGGCCTTACTTTGAACTTCAAAAAGACAGAGACTATGGTTATATTAAGAAACAGAATCCACCAACATGCAGTATAAAATTAAACGGAACTATTTTAAAGCAGGTGCAGAAATTCAAATACGTTGGATCAGTAATAACTTCAGATAGGAAATGCAGAGCAGAAATTAGGAACAGAATAGGCCAAGCAAAGACTGCATTTCAGAGAATGAGAAACATATTATCCAACACATCCTTATCAATGAATGTTAGAAAACGAGTCCTAAAATGCTACATTGAACATAAATTATTATATGGAAGTGAATCATGGACAAAAGGAAGGTCTGCACAAAAATCATTGGAAGCAGCAGAAATGTGGTTTATTAGAAGAATGTTGCGAATCCCCTGTACAGCAAAAATAACTAATGAAGAATGTATGAGAAGTGCTGGAGAGACAAAAGACAAAAAAAAAATCTTGTCAAAAAAATAAGAGAGAGACATTGTACTTTTATAGGACATGCAATGAGAAGAGGGGGCATTGAAAATATTATAACAACAGGAAAAATAGAAGGAAGAAGATCAAGAAGAAGACCAAGAGAAATGATACTGAACAGTCTGACGGGATGATGTGAGAGGAGATCACCAACTGAACTGATGGCCTGCATGAAGGATTGTGTACTCTGGAGAAGCATAATAGCCAACGCCAGTCGGCATGGCACCTGATGATGAAGATGAGAACTTAAAATCGTGAGTCATTACCATATGTTTTTTCAGATGTTTTCTAAGGACCAGTGTTCACCCAATAAGCACAATTTTAAGCGGTCGATAACCAATGCCCTCCATTCTAAGAAAGAGGTCTTTAATCAGTGTCCTCCGTTCTAACAAGAAATCTTTAACTAGTCCCCTCCATTCTAAGAAAAATGTCTTTAACCAATGTCCTCCGTTCTAATAAGAAATCTTTAACTAGTGGCCCTCTATTCTAAGAAAAAGGTCTTTAACCAATGTCCTCCGTTCTAATAAGAAATCTTTAACTAATGCTCTCCATTCTAAGAAAAAGGTCTTTAATCAATATCCTACGTTCTAATAAGAAATCTTTAACTCTCCATTCTGAGAGAAGAGCTTCAACTGTTGAAAACTATATCAGTTCTGCTTCCACTATTTCTGCCTCACGTTCTTGAAGTGTTAATCCCTTCCTTGTTATTTTCCCTGTCCTCTGATGTTTAGGGACACTGCTTGCCCCATGAGGCTCGTAAATCATCTAGTTAAATGAAGATCTTTTGTAGCGAACACGACGCAAAAGAATTCAAAACAATAAGACACTCGATCCGGACACTGACGTGCTGAAGTTACCAATAATAATAATATCGCTAACTTTATGCAGTTTACATTCATAGAACTCTCAGTCAGTCATTCATTTCCATGTCACTTGCGGGAACTTTGCCTCCCTAATAGCTCTCCTGTAGGCCTCTCGGTTGTAAGAAAGACGCCCTGCTGCTGATGCATCCATTTGCAGATTATCAACGATGTCTTGCAGCCATCTTCGCCTTTTTCTTCCTCTTTCATGGGCTACATCTAACTCTCAACACGTGAATATTTCGTTGTGGTGTTGTTGAAACTGTTATTTCTTTCTTATAAAAGCTAACGGCTTCAGAACCTTTCTTACTAACAAAATCGATATTATATCAAATTTCTCTCGAGAATACAGGTATTCATTTTTTTTAACAAGCAGCTAGAAAACATAAATAGAATCCTATGAACATGAAGTACAGTTTTCTATTGAACTCCGCGTGTCGTGTTTTAAATGAGAGTGGACTTCATAAATCAAAATCATTTTTTGAAAAGGATTAATGATTTTATTTTGTGGGCAAGATAATCAAAATATTATGGGGGAAAAAACATTTGAAAACATAAGACTAGTTGTGAGTGAATATTACAGGATGGGTGGTCGAGCGGAGAGATAGACTGATTGATGGATGAATGTATGAAAAAGCAACAAAATAATGTGTACCTGTGTGTGGTTTGGGGGGGGGGGGGAGGGGGGAAGGGGAGGAGAAGAACAGTCGGAAACTGAGATATAGAAAGACCAACATAAGGATTCATTTACGAAACGTTTGTAGTTTGTTTTCGAGGGTGTGCACGAGCATGTACGTATGTATTTGTGTATGTGTGCTTGTTTGTTTGGATTGATGGGCGAGTGTATAATAACTGGGAAAGGATTTGGGAAGAAGGACGCTCGATCAGTGGAAGGATATACAAACAGACTAAGGAGAATCAGTGGAGGGATATACAAACAGACTAAGGAGAATCAGTGGAGGGATATACAAACAGACTAAGGAGAATCAGTGGAGGGATGTACAAACAGACTAAGGAGAATCAGTGGAAGGATATACAAACAGACTAAGGAGAATCAGTGGAAGGATGTACAGACTGATGAGAATCGGTGGATGAAGTGATTAGAAGAGTTGCCCGCACTTGATACAATTCGGAAAAACAAAAACTTATAAAACATTTAGTCTCTTCACTCATTCACCTCCCAGCAACCCTATACTCACTCACTCACTCACTCACTCACTCACTTTTAACCTCCCTGGAGCTGTTAGCTAGTGTACTCTGCAACTGGACGGTGAAGATGTTGGGATGCAGCACCGTCCCTGGTTGGGAACGTTTTATGGCGGCTATGTTGAAAGTCCCTGAGCGGAAGTAAAAAGCAACTGCCATGAAATGCCTCTTTACCAGACTCCACCACTGTAAGAAAAGACTACCCAATATTCTAAACATTTACTAAGTAAGCTTACAGAACTTGGACATAAAACTTAGCAAACAAAATATCCATAACGGAATAACATTTAACGTTGCAAGATTAACCCACGATAGTAACAGCACTGTATGCGTGATTGTATGAATATATGTGGTAGCAGACTGAAGGACAGGAAAGGGAGATACGAAATATGATATTTAAATTCTTAGTTGGCTTTTCTTAATAGGAATTCCACTTCCTTTGTACACCAGATTGTATCATTGCTATACAAAAGACGTAGCAGTGGTGGGATATTACGTACTGGGGCACTGAAAACCAGATTAAGGGGGACAGTAATGGGAAGTTTCACTTGACAGAAAAACAGGAAGTTGTTATTCCAGCGCAGTATTGCTGCTAGGTAAATATGGAACAAGAAATACAGAAATAACAGCACAGAACAATTACAAAACAAGAGCTGACGGAAGGCGGGAAGGCACAAAGGTAGAAGTTTCAACCTGGAGAAAAGAAGATGTAGAAAGAAGCATGAAGATGAGATATGAAGAAAGCGAAGGAAAACTGAGACTCAAGACAAGAAGAGAAAGAAAAGAAGACAGAAGACAAGAATTTAAGGAAAGAAGGCATGGAGGTAAAAGATACAAATTGAAGAAAGAAAGCTGTAGAAAGACATAGAAGTAAAGAAAAGGGGGACATACGACAGAGACGCAAGACACAAAGACATAGAGAAGAGACACAAGAAATAAGTGAAGGAAACGAAGACATGAAACAGACACAAAACATGAAGTGAATGAAACGAAGACATAAGACAGACGCAAGACAAGAAATGAAGGAAACGAAGACGTAAAATATAGACACAAAACAAGAACTGAAAGAAACGAAGACGTAAAATGTAAACACAAAACGAGAACAAAAGAAGGAAAAAAGAACAGAGAATGAAACGAAGACATACGACAGACGCAAGACAAGAACTGAAGGAAACGAAGACGTAAAATGTAAACACAAAACGAGAACTGAAAGAAGCGAAGACGTAAAATGTAAACACAAAACAAGAACAAAAGAAGGAAAAAAGAGCAGAGACATAAATGCTACAGCTGCAGGAAGTGACGTAGCCCATATTTATAGAGTAATGGGGCTTATAAACTAATAAGAGAAATAAACTGAACAAAAATTCACCCTTCTCTTAACATACCCCCAGAAATGGAGCCAGGAATAGATCACAAGTTTCATCTCACATTAAATGAAGAAAACCTTTAACAGAAATGAGAATATAATAGATACTCTCTCTCCTCTCTCTCTCCTCTCTCTCTCTCTCTCTCTCTCTCAATCTTAAGTGCCCATGGCACATGGGGCTTCCGCAAGGGTTTTCCACAAATGCCTGTCCTTTGCCTTTTTTCTGCTCTTGCCCAGGTGAGCCCTCTATTGCTCAACATCCTTTCTGTTGTTCTTCTCCGTGTCTCTTTTGGTCTACCCTTACTTCTGTTCCCTTGTGGTGTCCATCTTAGTGCTATTTTTGTTAGTGAGTTGTCAGTCATTCGGAGCAAATGTCCCAACCATCGCCAGCGTCTTTCTTCAATAATTGCTATCAGTGGCTTCATCTGCATTTCTGCCAAGAAGATGTTATTTCTTATGGTGTTTGGCCAAAATATTTTTCTAATTCTTCGTAAACATTTAGTCTGGAAAGAAATCAACTTGTTTTCTATGGTTTTGGTGATTTTCCAGCATTCACTTCCATAGAGTAGTATGCTTAGAACATTACTCTTAAATATCCTAATTTTCGTATTTATGCTTAGTTTTTTAGATTTCCATATAGTCTGCAACACTGCAAAAGCCTGGTTTGCTCTAGTAAGTCTGCTGTTGATGTCCTCTGTGCTGTCTCCATTTTCTACTACTCTACTGCCAATAAGTCAAATTCGTTGACCTCCTCCACTAACCTGCTATCTACTCTGAGTACATTTCTGTTGTTCACATTTTGCTTCATTAACTTTGTCTTTCCTACGTTGATCTTTAGTCCTGTGTATAATAGATACTAGACACAGCTTATTCCCAACTCTCCACATTTACACCCTCATAGATAAAAAACAAACTGTTATTGGATCTAAGAAGGTTAGAAAAACTGTCATTGGATGTAAACTTGTTTTTAAAAATAATGTCCTTGAATGTTGTAAATCGCCTGTCTAATCCCAGCTGAAAAGAAAAATTTAATTTAACATCCTACATGAAACACTTCTGCAAAGGGTTGAACCAAGTTATTTATTACAGGAACATAAACAGTTATCTATAAGGATAAGATGGACCACTTTTTCAACCTTTTTTTTACATTCAAGGACCACTTTTTCAACATTTCTTTTTACATTCAAGGACCACTTTTTCAACATTTTTTTTACATTCAAGGACCACTTTTTCATTTTTTTTACATTCAAGGACCACTTTTTCAACCTTTTTTTTTACATTCAAGGACCACTTTTTCAACCTTTTTTTTACATTCAAGGACCACTTTTTCAACATTTTTTTTACATTCAAGGACCACTTTTTCATTTTTTTTACATTCAAGGACCACTTTTTCAACATTTTTTTTTACATTCAAGGACCACTTTTTCAACCTTTTTTTTACATTCAAGGACCACTTTTTCAACCTTTTAAAATCGAAGGACCACTTTTCCAACTGAATATGGCCAGCAGACAACCATCTTATGTGTAATATCGTAATGTCTTAAACACTGTACTGTTTTTATACAGCAAAGGACATTTAGCATCGAAGAAGTGACAACCTCGGAGCACAGGTTGGGAACCACTGGATTAGATTATCGATGTCTGATGAAAACATAAGCAAAACTTTGACCTTTCAGAACCCCCCCCCCCCCCCCGGGGTTTACGACTTTTCCGTATATTCCCCCCTCGAAGCAGGTGCCTGAATGTATGAGCCTTTGCAACAACAACAAAGTCTGGTTGTTTACTCCGAGTATTTATAAATATTAAAAGAAGCTGAAACTACAAACTCTATGAGTAAACCAACATTCATAAAGCTTAACTTCATATAAGGCCCCCACAGAAACCATCCCACAGTCGTGCCTGGGTGATTCACACGTTAATACGCCGTTTAGAAATTCATAAAATGTATGGTCATCTGAGCTATGTGGAACTCGATGCCATTTTGCGAGCACTTTTCTACCTATCTATTGAAACATTTTAGCGTTTATGGTAATATTCTTTATAGCTGTAAATGTATGTTTTGCTACGCTGTTGCGACATTTGATCGCTCGGAGTATAAAACCCCTTTGTTCGAAATTCAGAGCCAGATTAAGATTATGAATATGGTTCTACTTTGCTTGTCGTGACTTGCCTGCTGTATTGGTTAGGATATGAAAGACCTGTTTACTGAGGCTTATGCGATTTGTCCCTGCGTTACACTCTGGCTTAATAAGACCCCATCTTTCATTAATTTAAGCTATGACTTATGTAAACAGAGCTACGACTATACGATGAATGTATGGATGCACGTAACACTGAAGTCACATTCATGGAATTATCGATCGTAGCATATCTAACACAGTAAATATAGCTGCTATATAATAATAGTTTATTTTCTATTTTGCATCCGAAGAATAGGTAAATAAATAAACAGTGACCCTAGCTTCTGATTATGAACATTGTAAACATTAGTTTCTCAGAGCTAAACACACACCTGTTGCGTATCCAATCCAGAGTATAGAAAATCAATCTGAGTATTACGACGTCATCCAATATTGTGTGTATTATATAAATCACATATTTACACACCTTCCCGTATTGAAATAGATATGCTCCATAAAGCAAAATCTAGTGGCGTTGAGGAAACAAATAATTATTGTTGTACTTGCTGTTAGCGTGGAGACGCTGGGGTTTTGGTCAGCAAAGTTTCTGACGCTCATTGCTTTGGCCGAAGAATAATTATTTTTACATGCAAATCAGCTCGTCATGAAAACACACGCTGTTGCATATACATATGAGAAAAGTGTGACAGTATGAGCAGCGGGTTGACAGAACTTTTGATAGAGGAGCGCATACAGAAAGATGAACACGAAGTGTCAGTCAGAGCGGGAATTGTGAACTGGGCACCAAATAGATAGACAAGAAAAATAGCGGGAGTGACGACAGAAGAGGGGACATTTAGAAACGGAAAAAAAAAGAAAGGGAGAGAGACGCAGGGTCGAGAAGGTAGAGGGGGGACCGACGGAACATATCGACACAGACGGGTAGATGGTGGGCTTACGGAGAACAGACATTGACTAGAATATATATATATATATACTGCTGTGAACCATCGGTGATGAGCAATGCCCAAATAAAGAATTTCTGAATTGTTGAACAAGCAGTTGTGGTTCTCGGGTCGACCATTGAGAGTTGATTGTTGAGTTTTGGGGCGTTCGAAGGACAACAAGTACACAGTACACACGTGAGGGACAACAAATAAACAGTACACACGAGAGGGACAAGTACACAGTACACACGCGAGGGACAATAAACACATTACACACTCGAGGGAAAACAAGCACGCAGTACACATGCGAGGGACAACAAGCACACAGTACACACGTCCAACCACCCGTTCACAAAAGAGGTCGCCTTTCTTGTCAGACAAGTTATTTCGACCACCAAAACTCATGAATATCAAGACGATCCACCACGCTCTTTCCATCTTATATCTTATATCCTTCCCATGCCGTTAAACGTCACATAGAGCTCGCAAAGTAGTTCGCCAACTTTTCCTGTCTTCGGCGAGTCTTTCAACCTCATCAAGGGATTTTATGCCTGTTAATTTGGCCTTTCTTAACAATGTCCTCTTCAGAGTTTCACACGGTCTGCCTCTTTTTCTTCGGCCTGTTGTGTTCCACTTGATAGCTTGTTTTGGGATTCTCTGATCATTTCTTCTCATCAAGTGACCAACATATGTCCATCTCCTTTTCCTGATCACCCATGAGACAGGTTGTTGTTCAGTCATCTGTCTTATCTCTGCATTGTTCTTGAATTCGTTCCACTTGATGCCGAGTATTTTCCTTAGGCATTTGTTTTCAAAAGAGTCTAATTTCTGGTCTATTTCTTTAGTTGTTTTCCAGCTTTCGCATGCATAAATGAGGGTGGATATTACATTTGAATTGAATAATCTTAACTTGGTTTTTGTGCTTATAACTTTTGAATTCCATATGTTCTCAAGATTCTTGAAGATTGATGCTGCTTTTGCAATTCTGTTCCTAACTTCCTTTCTAGTGTCACCATCCTCTTTCCATCAAACTAAACAAATTGTTGTTTCTGCTGCTAGAAGAAAGATTTATTATTATGTTGTTGTTATTTTCAGTGTAACAATGTAACAACAGTATCCCTACCGCACTCCCTACAGTTTGGGGAGTGAGTGTGTGAAGGGTGTGTTTGAACCGGAGATTGTATATGGGTGCAATTAGCCAACAGTCAGCCCAAGAATTAAAATTCTTTCTTCCACAAAACAACTCTGGCAGAGTTCATGCTAGATCTTGCATACCTTGTTCATGTTCATGTTCATATTCAGTTCAGTTTCAGCATCACAGCAAAACGAGAATATCCCATAATTGCTCCGCCACCTGTGCCAGTGACGTCTCCTGAGATGGCAATGAACCGCCTCACGTCGTGTTTATACACAATGACGAAAGGTGATCCGTGCACGATGAATGAATACATCTCTACAAAATGTCCTCCTCCAAATGCCTATGCGAATCATCGCTCAGAGTGATATGTAGGCAGTTTAAATAACGTTAAAAATGACACATTTATAACCCAACACAAGTTTTAAAGTTATAGACTAAACTTTTTTTCAGTTTATTTGTATTTACATACAACTGACAACACCTCTGACTTGAGGTGAAAAAACAATTCCGGAGTGAAAGAGTTAATTCACTGAAATGAAACCAACCTTGCGCACGGGCTCAACAATTCCTTAGACTTTTTCCTGTTTACCTTGTTATCAGCCGTATAACCAGAATATGTCATTTCTGTCCGTTTTTGATGGAGATATTACAGAGCGAAGAAGCGAAGAACAACTTCACTGACCAGCCATTATTGATTACTGAACATCTTTAACCTAGATTTGCCGTTGTTGTTGTTGTTGTTTTGACTTTCCGATTTGCAAATACTTGGACTTGGTTTATACTTTTGTGTTACGCTATTACCGCGATCTATATCCGTGCTAGAAACCACATTAGCAGGCCTAGGCTGGCTAACGGGACAGGGATCGCCATAGTCCTTACTGTGGTGGAGTCTGCCAAAGAAGTATTGCAAACTCCCTGCTTTTTATCTGCACTAAGTGAGTGGAAAAAAAAAACAAAAACAGAAAAACACCTGCCATAATCTGCTCCGAGAGTGACACGATGTTGTGCTCAACATCTTCACTGCATCAGCTACAAAGAACGCCAGCTCGAGGTTCATGGGAGACTGAAGAAGAAGAAGAAGAAGAAGAAGAAAAACAAGAAGAAGAAGAAGCTTTTATTAACGATTCACATGAAATTTCACCTGGTTTAAATTCAGTTGCTTTTTCAACGACTACAGGAAAAAAAAAAACAGAAGGGAAAAAAATTTTTTAAATAGTCGGAAAATTAAGCACTTATTTATTTATGGTATTCTCCGCGTAAGAAATACGGGCGCTTATCTTCTTCTTCTTTTGCCACTCTCATTCCAGTCCGCTCTCCTCACTCATTCTATCTTTTTTTTTTGTGTAAAGCTGAATCATAAGCCTCTGTCTACCTTTATTACTAGAACCAGTTTTAACAGTCGTCATTTCCTTTATTTCCTACTTAAGATGAAACATCAACGGGACTCTGAATACAGAAACATTTTACTATCAGACTCACTACCAAAACCCTGGTCATTCAAAGGCTGTTTTCATTGTTCCTTCTCTCGGACACACTGTTTTTTTTTTTTTCAAATAAGAAACAACAGGCCTTGCATACATTCTGGTGACAGAACAATGGTATGTGTGTTTAGCCTTACAAAATAGTAGACAAAGCGCACCGTCTACTGTATACACATTAATCTTCGTGATAACTGAATCGTTAAAACTTTTGCATACATTTGCTTTTGTTTTTCAGTTGCTGATTGGACAGAATACAGGTTTAACCGAACTTACTGATAAACGGTAAATCTCTGCAGTATAGGATGGCAGTGACGGGCGCCACGCTTGTTATGAAATGGATTTTGGTGGTGTTTAATTTTCTTGTTTTGGTGAGTTAGTTTTTACTTGTTGTGTCACGTTTTCTGTTAGTTTTTACTTGTTGTGTCAAGTTTTATGTTAGTTTTTACTTGCTGTAGCAGTTTTGTGTTAGTTTTTACTTGTTGTATCAGCTTTGTGTTAGTTTTTACTTGTTGTGTCAGTTTTGTGTTAGTTTTTACTTGTTGTGTCAGTTTTCTCTTAGTTTTTACTCGTTTTGTCAATTTTGTGTTAGTTTTTACTTGTTATATCAGTTTTGTGTTAGTTTTTACTTGTTATGTCAGTTCTATGTTAGTTTTTACTTGTTGTGTCAGTTTTGTGTTAGTTTTTACTTGTTTTATCAGTTTTCTATTAGTTTTTATTTGTTGTGTCAGTTTTCTCTTAATTTTTACTCGTTTTGTCAGTTTTGTGTTAGTTTTTACTTGTTGTATCAGTTTTCTGTTAGTTTTTACTTGTCGTGTCAGTTTTCTGTTAGTTTTTACTTGTTGTGTGAGTTTTCTATTATTTTTTACTTGTTGTGTCAGTGTTGTGTTAGTTTTTACTTGTTGTGTTAATTGTCTGTTATTTTTAAATTGTTGTATCAGTTTTCTCTTAGTTTTTACCTCTTGTATCCGTTTTCTCTTAGTTTTACCTGTTGTATCAGTTTTCTCTTAGTTTTTACCTGTTGTATCAATTTTCTGTTAATTTTTAACTTCTGTCAGTTTTCCGTTAGTTTTTACTTGTTGTATCAGTTTTCTCTTAGTTTTTACTTGTGACAGATTCATGTTCTCCTAGATGAAGTGATAGTCATTCTTTTATGCGTGCTACAACTTGTTTCTCCTCCTCCTCTCCTCCTCCACCTCCTCATCATCATCATCATCATCATCATCATTATCATTATCATAATCATCATCACCGTCACAACTACGACCACTGTAATCATTATTACAATCACTAAAACCACCATCACCATCATCATCATCATCATCATCATCATCATCAACATTATCATCATCGTTTCACCACTGCACGTCCCATCTGTTCAGTGTAAATGCCAACTCAAAAAAATCACCAGGCGTATAAGTGTAATAATGAAAATATACGTATACTTACAAAACTAATATACTGTAAATTCTGGCATTTCCACGCATATGAATGCTAATAAATATATACACATACAAAAATATTCCTGTTTAAAATATAGTCATTAGCAAAAATTTAAGACAACCTGTTGGTTTTATGAGATTTCAGCCGACTGTGTCATATCTTACCCCGTATTATGCAATTAAGTGTCGATGTTGCATCATATTACATTAGCAGCTATTTATAGAGTGTTGTGGGGGGGGGGGGGGGGGAGCAAGCATTCGTGCGTCAGTCCGCTTCTGGTTTTCATGCTGAAAGGTTGTGTACATATTTTATATATAGATAAAAATGGACTATATATATATATATATATATTGTTCAACCAAAAAAGAAACGCAACACAATGGACACTAAATTTCAAACTTGTATCAAAATTTTATTTTGCGTTATTAATGTTTCAATTCTGGCATGAAGAAACTTTTAAGATTTTAGTAATGAAATGATTGTCCTTAAATTTGGTTTGGAATTTTATTCTTTGCGAGTAAGGCCTCCGTTTCAGTAAGGTGTATGGCCTCCTCTGGCCTGTATCAGAGAACGACATCTCCTTGGCATGTCCAATTAGCCGTTGGATCTTTTGTTGTGGGATAGCTGCCCACTCTTCCCGCAGTGCAAGAGACAACTGTCGGAGATTGGTTGGCGCCACGTTTCGCTGCGAGTTCATCCTATAAGTATCTTTTCGGTTTATGTCTGATGATATGGATGGCCACGGAATGGTCTGGACATTGTTGTCAGCGAGGAACTGGGTGGTGAGTTGTGCCACATGAGGTCGAGCGATAAGTTATCCTGCTGAAAAATCAACCCTGGAGCAGCCAGAAGTGGAAGGACGTGAGGACGAAGAATTTCAACGACGTATCGTTCAGCTTTCAGGCGTCCTTCAATTTGCACCACGTCACTTCTTCTCATGAAGTTGATCTCCACCCCCACACCAGTAGTTTATCCACGCAGTTCTGGGCGTAGCGCTGATGGACTCTGCGATAAACTCTTCTCTGTCAATCGTATCGCTGGAGCAGAAATAATGATTCATCACTAAACCAAACTCTTCTCTAGTCATTCGCAATGGTCTATTTACGATGCTAGTTCGCCCACTGCAGTCGGTTCTGGCGATGCCGGTCCGTAAGAACAGGACCTCTGTAGGGTCTTCTAGCCCAAAGACCGGCGTCGTACATCCAGTTCTTGACCGTTTGATCTGAAATTCGACGAGCTGCTGTCATTGACTGGACTGTTGAAGACGCAGATGCAAATCGATTCCTGAGGTGACGCAGCCGTATGAAGCGGTCTTTGGCAGGAGTTGTGACTATGGATCTTCCACTTCGCGGCAGGTCTGAAACTGAGCCAGTTTCTTGAAATCGTCTCCAAAGGCGACTTATGGTGCTTCATTAAATTGTCTGGCCACTACACTTTGTGACTGTCCTGTCTGTAAAGGTCCAATGATGATGAATCGTTCTGTAGTGATATGAGCCATAATTGCGCACTGAATTTTCAAATGAATTGATTCGAGGAGCGTCAATCTTTTATAGGCATTCAATAACATGGTCAGTGAGTTTTGTGTTCAGTAAGTTTCACGGGATTCTCATGAACCTGTCATGAGTTATTGTCAAAAATGCTATTTTGGCTAGTGTCGCTTTTCTGTGCTCGTGAATCATCTGCTGAGTACAATTCAGGTCAGGACGTGAAGCTGATGTCCAAGTGAACGTTTCAGGCAATTTGCCCTTATCTGATCAGCAAAGTTCAGTTGAAATAGCACCATTGTATTTGTTGCGTTTCTTTTTTTTTTAAACGGCATATATATATATATATATATATATATATATATATATATATATATATATATATAATATATATATATATATATTATATATATATATATATATATATATATATCATTAAGTGTAAGCATGAGGAGGGCAATAGTGACTTTATATCATGAAGGACACATATGCACGAGCGCTCGCATACACACACACACGCACCAACATCGTTGTACAGTGTGCCAAGGTACTTATAACTGAGCTATTTATGTATAAGTCACATTCAGGGGCTCTTAACTAAGGGGCTCTTAGCTGGGGGCTCTTAGCTAGGGGCGCACATACCTTTGGGGTATCAAACCAAATGATAGGGATATGGTGCTCGATCTCTAATTTGAAAAAGAAAGATTAGAATTTGTTGTTATGTTCTTAACATGACTGATGATGATGATGATGATGATGATTTCGACAGACTGGTGAAGGGATGGGTGAGTTGGATGTGGGGGGGGGGGGAGAGGGAAGGAGTGAGTAAGGGGTGGAGACAACTGGGCAATACACTAGAGAAAAGTGCAGGAGGTCTGTAATCGTTATAAAAAGGCTTAAGAGAACTCGAGTTCGATAAATCAATAAATTGATTGTCGGCACAACGCACCTGGATAAAAATGCATACATGTACATATGCACAGCATAATCAATGTGATATAACATATATAAACATCGCAAAGCATCCAGTGTTTCAAAACGATTGCTTATGCTAATCTCCTTAATACAGAAAAAGTGCGTTATATATGTATAAAAGAGAGTCAAACTCATTAATATAAATCGTATAAGCTGTACTACAGATATGTTATGCCATCTCTCTATGCGTGCGGAGGCACGTCGTCTATTTTTTTGTTTGTTTGTTGAAATATGACATCAGCAGACCTGATCAAAGATGGCCGCTCCTTTGGAAGTATGCGTGAGAGAAGAACAGCACGCAGTTGTTCGTCTCTTTGGTGATTTTGGTGTTTTAAAGCCGAAGGAAATGGCTTTCTACGACTTATAATCACAAATGCTGAGTACATTTTTGAAGTCAGAGACAAAGCGAGCCAGCAAGGAGTGACGACATTCTTCGTCTCAGAAAGCAGAGAAAATCCGTATAACTCCGTCATGTATGCTCAAACTCTTTTGAGACTTTATAAGCCAAATACTGAAATATTATACGCCCACTTGAACCGCCATCAACAGCGAAGTATGCGATGATATGCTTGAGAACCACTTCAAACCTGCAATCAGATCAGAACGTTGCATTTTGCTCATTTATCATGTGTTGTTCTGTACATGATAACGTTCGGCTCACACAGTTCATGCAACAGCTCAACACATTAAGAACCTGCGTTTGGAGTGTCTTCCACATCCTGTATATTCACCCGACCTCGCATCATGTGGATATCATGCGTCGCTAGGTAGGAAGAAGTTGAATACAGGGGAACAGCCACGCCTAGTTGACTGCACAGGGTTAGTAAGATTATTTTTCCTCGAGGGATCCAGGCATTAATGAAGAGGTAATAGACCAGCACCGAACGTGGTGGGGATTATGTTGGAAATTAATGAGTTTTCAGTCATATGTGCGAATGGAAACTGAGGGTGTGTCGGCGGCAATGGAATGACTAGTTGTCGTTGATG
This sequence comes from Achatina immaculata, assembly GCA_009760885.1. Classification (NCBI taxonomy): domain Eukaryota; kingdom Metazoa; phylum Mollusca; class Gastropoda; order Stylommatophora; family Achatinidae; genus Lissachatina; species Lissachatina immaculata. The sequence goes on from CM019713.1 coordinate 38,115,978, forward strand.
TAGTTCATGGCGTCATTGTGACGGATTCACAGAGTATGTTTCGTAAGACTGAGAAAAAATTGCTTCGAAAAGAATGGGTTCATCTGCTAATCCATCAACTGTGATGAGCCTAACTGGCTTTATTGTCCAGGGCATGCGGGAGTACACGGCAGAGAAGTGGCAGATAGGCTTGCTGGACAGGCTAAAATAGATGGCAGGTTGACAATGGACAAGGGGGACTTTGCTAAACCGGGTATTTGAAAAACGGCGGGAAAATGAAAAGCGGGAAGGGAAGAAATGTGAAGCGATTGCTGGAGCGAGGACAAATGAAGGTGCTGGTAGGAAATCTAAACAGTGTGGCTGAAAACCAATTGTAAAGAATCAAATTTTTAAATTGCACACAATAATACCTAAGGGTTTAAACACTCACTTGACAGTTTCTTGCAATGTGTGACGAGAATTTATTAGTCCCAGGGGTTCTCAAGTTAGTATGGTGTGTGGCCTCCGCTTACATCGATCAGCGACTGGCATCTCCCGGGCATAGATGCGATCAGATATCTGATGTGCGCCTGTGGGATGGCTGCCCACTTTTTCTGGAGTGCCTGCTACAGATCACGACGATTGACTGGAGAAACGTTTCGCGACAAACATGTCTTTGCAGCTCATCCCATAGGTGCTCGATCGGATTCATGTCTGGAAACATGGATGGCCAGGGAAAGGTGAGAATGTTGTTGACAGTCAGGAACTGTGTGGTGAACCGTGCAGAATTGGGTCTGGCGTTGTCCTGTTGAAACACAAACCTTTGCGCAGCCAAAAATGGAAGGACATGGGGTCGACGTATCGACGTATCATTGACGTATCGTTGCGCATTCAAGCCTCCTTCAATCTGCACCAATGGACTTCTTCCGTTGAAACTGATCATTCCCCATACCATTACACCTCCACCACCGTGCGGCGGAGCTTCATCAACGCAATTTTGGGCAAAACGTTCATTTGGCCTACGGTAGACCCTTCTCCGCATATCATGGCGGTGCAACAAAAAGGAAGATTCTTCACTAAACCAGACACGTCTCCATGATTGTCAGTTGCCCAGGGCCGATGATGGTTGACCCAAACAAGTCGATTTTGGCGATGGCGTCTTGTTAAGACAGGACTTCGGTGAGGTCGTTGTGCCACTACACCAGCTTCATGCGGTCTATTCCGGACAGTTTGATCAGACACACGACGTCCTGCAAGCAATGACTAGGCACTTGAGGAAGCTGTTGTAAACCTGTTTCTGAGGTGATGAACCAGAATAAAGCGATCATCAGCTGCTGTTGTCACCCTGGGTCGTCCACTGCAGTGCCAGTCTTCAGCTGAGCCAGTGGCTTGGAAACGGTGCCAAAGTCGGCTGATGGTACTCTGCTGCACGTTTAAATGCCTGGCAACCTGACTTTGACTTTTGCCTGCTTGCAGGCCACCAATAGCAATGTTCCGTAAATTTTGCAATAGATGCGCCATGATTGTCTGCTTGAAAATTAACTGAATTTGTTTGTGTAACCTCATCCTTTTATAGGGTTTCAGTTGCGTGGGAAGTGAATTGTGCTCGCCACAAAAATCACGACTTTTCCATAAACGCAACGTGAGTTATTGTTTTAAAATGCGTAATTAACAAGGGCAGCTACTGCGTTCTGATTACACACAAGAATAGCAAAATTCACGTTAAATCATGGACCTGATATCTTAGTGACAATTTTTGGTTTGGTTTGAGATACCCGGGAAATAATTTTTTGTTATAACATATAAAAAACGAAGCTTATGTAAGCTATGCGTTTCTTTTTTCTTCTTTTGGACAATATATTAGCAAACATGCTCTTGGATGGATGCTGAGGCGTGCGGCGGAGAAATGAATGGGGATGTCCTGAATGCAATGTCGACAGAGTGTGATTTTGAACCATGGAGCCTTTCAATCATATTTGTACATTTTATTCCAATTTTTTTAAAAAAAGAGAAAATTAAGATTATTTTTTGACGTGTGTGTAAATGTGTGTGCTCGAGCGCGTCTGTATGTGTGTTCGCGCGCGTGAGTGCATTTGTGTGCACAAGTATTATAAGCATATATAAATTATTTATTCTCTCATGTATACATATCTCTCTCTCTCTCTGAACCTTAAGTGCCCAGGACACATGGGGCTTCCGCAAGGGTTTTCCACAAATACCTGTCCTTTGCCTTTTTTTCTGCTCTTGCCCAGGTGAGCCCTCTGTTGCTGAACATCCTCACTTTTGTTCTTCTCCATGTCTCTTTTGGTCTACCCTTACTTCTCTCCCCCTGTGGTGTCCATCTTAGTGCTATTTTATGCATACATGTACATGAACATATATACATACAGTGTGCCGGAGCTATAGCCATCGGCCTGGGAGCATGGGCCCTAGCATCGGAATACGGAGCTGAGAAACTTCGTGATCTGACGGGAAGTGAACTGTACAGAGGAGCAGCCATTGCCGTCATTGTCGGTGGTTGTATTCTGGTCGCAATTTCTATCACCGGTTTCCTGGGAGCCATTCTAGAGAACAGATGGCTGCTGGGCATTGTGAGTGACATTTCAGTTGTTTCTAATAACATTTTTGGAGTAAATTTTCTTTGCGAAATTAGTTACAGAACACATTTATCTGTTTCGAAGGAACAGTATAATTGGACATGTTCAGCAAAACGAACTGGAAGACAGATTAATTGCTAAAGACGACAGAAAAATGTCAGCGAAGATACCTAAAGCCAAAGTCAGTGAAGACAGATAAAGCCAAAGTCGGTGAAGATATCTAAAGCCAAAGTCAGTGAAGATAGATAAAGCCAGAGTCAGTGAAGATACCTAAAGCAAAAGTCAGTGAAGATACCTAAAGCCAAAGTCAGTAAAGATACCTAAAGTCAAAGTCAGTAAAGATACCTAAAGCCAAAGTCAGTGAAAATGCCTAAAGCCAAAGTCAATAAAGACACCTAAAGCAAAAAAAAAAAAAACACTAACTGTGGCTACCTTCCCTGATTGTTGTGTTTATTTTCAGTATGTAGGGCCATGCAAGTGGTGATAAACCCAAAAACTTTCAGTACTGTCAAAGGTGGAGTGGAAAAAACGCTATAAGTTAAAACTGTTCTTCATATTCAGAACTTATAACCATATAGCAAGCAATCGTTGTGATAAACAAAAATCTGAAAAGTGAAGGCAGTAATTGTGGGAGTTTTCACGCTTTTGGTACCTAACAAAAATGTCCAAAAGCACACAACAAATTATAGTAAATATGGATGTTATGTTTTTTATGTTGTTACTTGTAACCCACCCTCACCCTCCACACACATATAGAGAGAGAGAGGGAGGGAGAGAGAGGGAAGGAGAGAGGGGGAGAGAGAGGGAGGGATGGAGAGAAAGAGAGGGAGGGACAGGGATAGAGAGATGGAGGGAGGGAGAGAGAGAGAGGGAGAAAAGAGAGAAGGAGAGAGAGGGACAGGGAGAGGGAGGGAGGGACAGGGAGAGGGAGAGAGATAGAGGGAGGGAGGGACAGAGAGAGAGAGGGAGAGAGATAGAGGGAGGGACAGGGAGAGAGATGGAGGGAGGGAGAGAGAGAAGGGGGAGAGAGAGGGAGGTGGGAGAGAGATAGAGGAGAGTGGGAGGGACAGGGAGAGAGAGAGGGAGGGAGGGAGAGAGAGAGGGAGGGAGGGACAGGGAGAGAGATGGAGGGAGGGAGAGGGAGGAGGGAGAGAGATAGAGGAGAGTGGGAGGGACAGGGAGAGAGATGGAGGGAGGGAGAGGGAGGAGAGAGAGAGATAGAGGGAAGGAGGGGAGGGAGGGACAGAGAAAGAGGGAGGGACAGGGAGAGACAGAGGGTGAGAGAGAGAGGGAGAGAGAGAAAGAGGAGAGAGAGATGGAGGGAGGGAGAGATAGAGAGGGAGGGAGAGAGATAGAGAGACAGGGAGAGGGAGGGAGAGGTTTATTTGTTAGTTAAAATTTGAATCCCGAAAGCAAAGAATAAAATCAGATAAATGCAGTTGCTTTTTTTAGTATATCAAATACGGGCCTAACACCGTATCTCCAATGTGCCTTAGTGGCATGGAAACGGGAATTTTACCTTTTACCTTTTTTTTAGTGCAGATTTTTACAAATGGTTTTTGGATGCAAAAGAGTTAACAAATTTTGTAATACAAACATCACATAAAATCCTCTCTGATAGCAGGGTGTGTTGCGACACCCTGATGAAAAAAAAAAGGGTGGAGATCAATGAGGTCCACTTATAGTGCAGCGTATTGATGTATCTCAGCTGTGTGTGATACTGTGACACCAGCAAGGGAATTTGCATCATAAAAGGAAAACTAGTCCACAGTATGGGTGCTTGCATCTATAGTCTGGCTTTGTATTGGGTACTTCCATGTGCTTAGAAAAAAATCCTTGTGCATACAAAAGACGTTATGTTAAAAATAAATAAATAAATAAATATGCAGCTTGGCAGTCACCTTCTTCTCTCTTTTCAAGAGGGGTGGAACTTGCATGGGTCATGATACCCAGTGATTCATAAGTTATTGGCCTCACAAGATAAGAGAAATGACAACTGTAGTAAAACTGGTTCTGGTAATGAAGATAGATGGAGGTGTATGATTTAGTTTTAAAAAAGATAGAAAAGAGCATGGAAAGAGACCAGGAACAAGAATGGCAGAAAGTAAAGTGAGCACATATAAATGAAGAATATACAACATTCTCATGTTTTGGCAAAAGCCCTTTTTCAAGGATCACATACAAAAACAATACCAAGGATACAAAAATGAAATATAGGTGAAAAATTAAACACTTAGCTCTTTTGTTTTTGTATGTGATCCTTGCAAAAGGTTTTTTTTTTCAGAAATACTGTATTGTATATTCTTCATTTATATGTGCTCATCATACCTTCTGTCATTACTGTTCTTAGCCACTTTCCTCATTCTTTCTGTCTTTCCGTAAAACTGAACCATACAACCCATCTTTGGCTTTACTTCACAAAGTACAAATGTACCACTTGTGCTGGAAAAAAAATGTGAGATGTGTATTTTGATTACCTAATTTCAGATGTGGTAATTCTGTGTTCCATATAATTATTTTACAACTACTAGTAGAGACAAAGCAGCCTTTCCACTTTCATACATTGTTCTAACATTCCAATGTTCTGGTACTCATTTGGGATGTCGGTTCTGCAGCTTCCTTTCTGCAGTCTCTTTGAGGGGGATTTTAAACATTAAATAGCAGGACAAGATCAGGAAGAAGGAGGTCTGGGAAAGGGCAGGACAAGAACCTATGAACCTACAAATCATGTCTAGGAAATGGAGGTGGATAGGCCACACTCTGAGAAAACCTGACACCGGCATAGCAAGACAGGCACTGACCTGGAATCCTCCAGGAAACAGAAAACGAGGAAGACCTAGACTTATTTGGAGAAGAGAAATTGTGACAGAACAGGGATGACTGGAGAGCCTTTATCCGTGGCCTGTGCTCTCAAGGGAGTGAAAAGTGATGATGATGGTGATGAATAAGAGACATCTCAACAAAAAGTCTTACATTTTTTGTAACTGACATGATTGAAGTACAAGGCTAAGTAGCTTTATCTTTTTGTAAATCATCTGAAATTTTTTTTCTTTAAATGAATTTGATACTTGAGTGTATAAATTTATACTGCCTTTGAGGCAATATTTCAATATTTTTGAAAGCATTACAAACAATAAGTGAAGAAAATCCTATTAACTGTTTCAGTGAATAATCCTGTGTTGCTTTTATAGTGTCTTTTGACTCCTTTCAGTACTTTGTCATCATGCTGCTACTTTTGATTCTGTTCGTTACTGCAGCAGCTGTTGGTTTTGCCTTCAGGGATAAGGTAATTATTTTTGTTACTGTATTGCTACTGCTAACTTTGCCGGATATTACAACAAATTTGGGATTTAGAAAAAGCCCCAGAGGAGTGGAAAACTGGTCTTATAGTAAAACTACCAAAGAAGGGTGACCTCAGAGATTGCGGGAACTGGAGAGGCATTACCCTACTGCCACTCACTAGTAAAGTATTTTGCAGAATAATCATCAACAGAATTGTACCAATACTTGAGGAAAAACTTCGGAAAGAGCAGGCAGGATTTAGGAAAGGAAGATCATGCATAGACCATATATTTGTACTTAGACAAATATTAGAACAGGCAAATGAGTGGCATAGCACAACATATGCATTATTCATAGATTTTGAGAAAGCCTTTGACAGTGTCAACAGAGATGCACTGTGGAAAATCCTAAGATGGCATGGCCTCCCCCATAAAATAGTTAATGTAATCAAAGCCCTATACGAGGGTTTTCAGTGCAAAGTTATCTGTGGAGAACATACCTCCAGCAGCTTTAGGGTACAAACAGGAGTGAAACAGGGATGTGTACTATCACCAACATTATTTATCTTGGCAGTAGACTGGTTAATGAAGGAGGCAACATCAGACAAACGCAGAGGATTACAATGGACCCTTAACACAGTGCTGGAGGACCTGGACTTTGCGGACGACATTTGTCTATTATCAAGCAGTCACAAAGATATGCAAGATAAAATAAACAAGTTAACCCAGAATGCAAACAACATAGGACTAAAATCAACGTAGGAAAGACAAAATTAATGAAGCAAAATGTGAACAACAGAAATGTACTCAGAGTAGATAACAAGTTAGTGGAGGAGGTCAACGAATTTGTATACCTTGGCAGCAGAGTAGTAGAAAATGGAGACAGCACAGAGGACATCAACAGCAGACTTACTAGAGCAAACCAGGCTTTTGCAATGCTACAGAATATATGGAAATCAAATAAACTAAGCATAAATATGAAAATCAGGATATTTAAGAGTAATGTTCTAAGTGTACTACTCTATGGTAGTGAATGCTGGAAAATCACCAAAACCATAGAAAACAAGTTGAATTCTTTCCAGACTAAATGTTTACGTAGAATTAAAAAAATATTTTGGCCAAACACCATAAGAAATAACATCTTATTGGCAGAAATGCAGATGAAACCACTGACAACAATTATTGAGGAAAGACGCTGGCGATGGTTGGGACATGTGCTCAGAATGACTGATAACTCACTACCAAAAATAGCACTAAGATGGACACCACAGGGGAACAGAAGTAAGGGTAGACCAAAAGAGACATGGAGAAGAACAACAGAAAGGATGTTGAGCAATAGAGGGCTCACCTGGGCAAGAGCAGAAAAAAAGGCGAAAGACAGGCATTTGTGGAAAACCCTTGCGGAAGCCCCATGTGCCCTGGGCACTTAAGGTTCAGAGAGAGAGATTGCTACTGCTCTTATAGTAATATTGGTGTAGTAATATTATTACTGTTTTCTTGTTATTATTGCTGCAAAAATATTCCAGCAAAGCAGCATCAGACAACTACTGATTATTTATGATGATTTTCCTCTCAGCCACTGATTATTTATGATGATTTTCCTCTCAGCCATTGATTATTTATGATGATTTTCCCCTCAGCCATTGATTATTTATGATGATTTTCCTCTCAGCCACTGATTATTTATGATGATTTTCCTCTCAGCCACTGATTAGTTATGATGATTTTCCCCTCAGCCATTGATTATTTATGATGATTTTCCTCTCAGCCACTGATTATTTATGATTTTCCCCTCAGCCATTGATTATTTATGATGATTTTCCTCTCAGCCACTGATTATTTATGATGATTTTCCCCTCAGCCACTGATTATTTAATGTGATTTTCCTTGCAGATACTGATTATTTATTGTGATTCCCTTAGCTACTGATTAGGAAGTGGAACAAAAGATCATATTTTCAACATAAGATTAATAATAGAGAAATGCAGAGATTTTAATGTGAATATATATTTATCTTTTATAGACTATTCGGAAGCATTTGATTGTGTACAACACCAGAAACTTTGGGAAATAATGGGAAAACTGAGATTTTCAACACATGTGACACAGTTAATATCACTGCTATATCTAGACCAACAAGCAGCAGTGAGAATAAATGGTGAAACAGCAACTTGGTTTGACATAAAAGAAGGGATCCGTCAGGGATGCATATTGTCACTTTACTTATTTAACTTGTATATTGAAAATATGATGAAGAGTGTTAGAGAAGATGTAGACAAAGAATATTATGATGCTGTAACAATTGGAGGTTATGAAATACCAGAGATTAGATATGCTGATGACCCAGTATTACTGTCCACAACACACAAAGGAATGGAAAACTAATTATGACAGTCTGTAAGAACAGTGAAGAGCAAAACCTTTCTCTTAATGCAAAGAAAACTAAATTGATGATAACTAACAAAACAAATATGGCAGCTAAAATATATATCAATGAAGAAAAATTAGAAGAGATGGAGAGTTTTGAATATCTTGGATCATTACTAACTAATAATTAATATTGAAGAAGGTTGACTAGTAAGGAAGACTAAGCAGAGAAAACTGAAATATTTTGGACACATTAATCATCATGAGAATTTAGAGAAGACAGTCTTGGAAGGGTATATAATGGGAATAATAAATAGAGGAAGACCAAGGCAAAGATGGCTGCAAGACATAATTGATGATCTGCAAATGGACACGTCAGCAGCAGGGCATCTTTCTTACAACTACGAGGTCTACAGGAGGCAAAGTTCCACAAAGGATATGCAAATGACTGACTGACTGACTGATTATTTGCTGTGATTTTCCTTGGAGTTACTGATTGTCTGTTGTAATTTTTCCCTTAGCTACTGATTATTTATAGTGATTTTTTCCCTTGGCTACTGATTATTTGGTGTGATTTTTTTTTTTTTTCCCATTGGCTACTGACTATTTCTTGTGATATTTTCCCTCAGCGGCTGATTATTCAGTGTGATTCTTCCCTTAGCTACTGATTGTTTATTTTGATATTTTCCCTAAGCAGCTGATTATTTATTGTCATTTACTCTCGGCCACTGACTGATTATTTTATATTTGCCTCTTTCAATGAACAGCTGGAGGAAGAACTAAGCCGGCAGATGGAAGAGAGCCTACTGTATATGTATGATGTGGACATAGATAACAATGATAGAAACTATGATGTCACCAAAGTCTGGGATGACTTGCAAAAAGGGGTACAGTGCTAGCTTAAAATAGTTACTCCTGAAACTGGAGTCCATATATAAAGCACGTCTGTGCTTGGATGTATGTATTTTGAATTGACTTAAGCATGTGACAGCCAGGTGAATTGATTTTATTTTATTTCTTTAAGACACATGTTTTTCAGTTTCTAAGCTTTAGCTTGTATATATCAAATTAGTCTCCTACTTTTTAAAGTTTTTTTATATGAAGTTTAAAAGCTTATTAACTTTCTTTGAGGAAGTGTGCACTAGGAACAGAAAAAAAAGGTAATAGTAGCAGCAAGTAAATTTTTTTTTTAATGACAAAATAGAGAAGACTGTAGACAAGTCAGTGGCTCATTTCAGTTTTCTAACTTTGTTTAGCTGGACTGTTGTGGAGTTAGAGGAGATCTTAACAGTACAAAGTCTTGGTTTCTTTGGAAATCAAGCATGTGGTTCACACAACAAAAAGGTAAGTTCAGCTGAGGTTAATTATGCTTCACAGTGTTCTTTTTTTTTTAACACTGCATGGACTGTAACACTGTGTCTAATACATACATGGTGGTGTAAAAAATTCCCTTTTCCTTGCCATTAAGGCATACTGGGGATTATGGTGTTAGGCCATATTTTCCACGACCTTCAGCACATGAAAGTCTGATGTGGGCAGTATCACACCTGGCCACTTTACCTTCCCAGATTTCTCTGCTACCCATTTTTAGAGGCTGGGTCAACCCCGGGGCTTTTCTGGTGTGTCATCATCATCATGTGCCGTGCCGACTGGCGTTGGCCATCATGCTTCTCCAGAGTATCCGATCCTTCATGCAGGCCATCAGCTCAGTTGGTGATCTCCTCTCACACCATCCCGTCAGACTGTCCAGTATCATTTCTCTTGGTCTTCCTCTTGATCTTCTTCCTTCTATTTTTCCTGTTGTTATAATATTTTTAATGCCCCCTCTTCTCATTGCATGTCCTATGAAAGTACATTGTCTCTCTCTTATCTTTCTGACAAGGTTTTTTGTCTCTCCAGCTCTTCTCATACATTCTTCATTAGTTATTTTTGCTGTCCAGGGGATTCGCAACATTCTTCTAATAAACCACATTTCTGCTGCTTCCAATGATTTTTGTGCAGACTTACCTATTGTCCATGATTCACTTCCATATAACAAGATAGGTTCAATATAGCATTTTAGGACTCATTTTATAACATTCATTGATAAGGATGTGTTGGTTAATATGTTTCTCATTCTCTGAAATGCAGTCTTTGCTTGACCTATTCTGTTCCTAATTTCTGTTCTGCATTTCCCATCTGAAGTTATTACTGCTCCAAGGTATTTGAATTTTGGCACCTGCTTTAGAATAGTTCCGTTTAATTTTATACTGCATGCTGGTGGATTCTGTTTCTTAGATATAACCATAGTCTCTGTCTTTTTGATGTTCAAAGTAAGGCCTTTGTGTTCACTTTCTTTGGCGACTTTATCCAAGAGATTTTGCAGGTCTTGTTGGTTCTCAGCTATCAGTACTGTGTCGTCAGCATACCGAAGGTTGTTAATATTGTATCCTCCAATTTTTATGCCTGGTTCTGTGATGATTTTTCTTAGAATATTCTCGCTATACAGAGAAAAAAGGTCTGGAGATAGTACACATCCTTGTCGCACCCCTTGTTTTATAGGTTGATATTTTCCAATTCTATTTTCAACTCGAATTGCTGCTTCTTGCTGCCAGTATAGATGTTTTACAATCCTCAGGTCTTTGCCGTCTATATTGATGTCTTCAAGCATTTTAATAATTTCATTATGTTTCACCTTGTCAATGCCTTGGTGTAATCAATGAAGCATAAGTAGAGATCTTTCTGTACTTCTAAAGCTCTTTCTGTGTGTTTGTAAAGCATAAATGGCATTGTGTGTTCCCTTTCCTTCAACAAATCCAAACTGTTCATCTGCTATTTCCATTTTTATCTTTTTCCTTGTCTTCTCATAATTATTCTCAGAAGTAGCTTCGTTATGTGACATGAGAGGCTGATAGTCCGGTGGTCGTCACATTCCTTTGCACCTGGTTTCTTTGGTAGTGCTATAAACGTGGATTTAATCAGGTCACTGGGAATATAACCACTGTTGTAAATATCATTCAGTAACTTGGTTATTATTTTTATTCCTGTCTCCTCTAGTGCCTCTATTTCTTCTATTGTTATATTATCAGGCCCAGTCGCTTTTCCTTTCTTCATGTGTTGATGGCATCTATGATTTCATCTTCAAGTATTGGTGGTCCCTCACAGTTTTCAGTATCTGGTGTTAATTCTGGTCTTTCTCCTCCATATAGCTCACCGATATACTCTGTCCACCTGTCCACAATGTCTTCTTTTCCCATTAACATTTTACCTTCTTTCGATTTCAGGCATCCTGTGGTATATTTTGTTTTCCTGCCTGTGAGTTCATTAATTCGTTTGTGCATGTTTTTGCTGTCTTTAATATGAGTCCTCTATCTGTCTGCACTGCTCATTTAACCACACTTCTTTTGCTTCTCTGCATTTGCGTCTTATTTCTTTATTTATCTTGTTATATTTTTTCTTGTTATTTTTACTCCTCCTCTTGTCCATCAGTCCTAAGATGTCGTCTGTCATCCATTTATTTTTAGGGGCTTCTTTTTTTGGTGGTATTATCTCCTTAACAGTTTGGTGGATGAATCTCTTAACATTTCCCATTGTTCATCTATACTATTTATCTTTGCTATTGCATTGTATCTATTTGTTATTATAACTTTGTATTGTTCTCGCAGTTCTTGGTCATTTTTAAGAAGTTCTATATTCAGTTTGATGTTTCTCACTTTTCTGCCTGCTTTCTTTAGTTTTATTCTAACTTTTCCACAGAGTGGATCATGGTCACTATTGCAGTCAGCTCCTGGCATGGTTTTTGTTGTCAGTAATGCATTGCGGAATCGTTTGTTGATTAATATGTAGTCTATCTGGTTAAAAGTCTTTTTGTCTGGACTGCACCACGTTGCCAGTCTTCGAGGATGTTGTTTAAACCAGGTGTTTCCTACAACCATGCTGTGTATTCTTGCCCATTCAATTAATTTATAACCTCTGTCATTCCTCTCCCCCAGTCCATAGTCACCAACGATGTCTGAAGTTCTTCCTTTACCAGCTTTGGCATTAAAATCTCCCATGACTTTGGTAACTTCATGTGACTTTGTGTGTTTTAGTGCTGTCTCTATGTCATTATAAAATAACTGTACATCTTCTTCAGAGCTTTCAGATGTTGGAGTGTACACTTGTATAATATTTATGTTTATTGGTTGTCCTTTCAGTTGGGCTAGCAGGACTCGGTCCGAGATGTTCAAATATCCTACAGTTGTCCTTGCCGTTTGTTCATCAAATATAATTCCTACTCCTCGTTCATGTTTCTCACTTCCTGAATATATTATTGTATATTTATCTGAGTTTATCTTCCCTGCACCTGTCCATCTAACTTCACTCATTCCTAATATGTTGATCTTCATCCTTTCCATTTCCATCTTTACATTTTCTAATCTTCCAGCCTGGAATAAAGTTCTAACATTCCATGTTGCTATTTTGAACTTGTTAGTTTTGCCACCAGTATCTTGATGACGATCTGGCCTCACCTGTGGCTCGTGAGCTGCCCTACTGGACGAGGCTGTTCCAGAGGAACATCCATTAACATCGTTCATGATGAATCGATTATTCTGTTTAATCATAACTATTCTTGGGAATTACAACAGTGGTTTCCCGTTGCCTTCTGTCGGTTTGTGTACGGACTCTCCGCTAGCCTTTGGACTCCCTGTCCTATCCACAAGGTAGCGGGAGCAAGAGGTTTTAAGGCGCCTCTGACCCGCCTGGTATTCCCTTCACTGAGCACCTGAGGCACTTTATAGGAGTAGTAGAGCCACCTACTACCCCACCTTGCTCTCTGAGTCTACCGCCAGTTGGTCTGCGCCTGCTTATTTGGATAACTCCTTATTCACAGGGATCCTCCATATCTGGAGGACTTTCACCATCCGCCACCTGTGACGCGCTGGGTTGGGGATGGTCGCCCCAGCTTTACCCAGTTCTGGTGTGTACCAGAAAAAAAAAAAAAAAATCCCACTGCTGGGACTGAACCCGGTACCACCGGATTAGCGAACCGAGTGCCTAACTACTCAGCTGACCAGGCCGCCACATTGTAATGTGCAGCCTCTAAAAATGGGTGCTAGAGAAATCTGGAAAATGCAACCAGGTGTGGTGGTGACAATATCACACTTTCATGTGCTGATGGTCATGGAAATATGTCCTAACACTGTATCCCTAGTAAGCCTTAATGGCATGAAAGTGGGAATTTTACCTTTACCTTACATCATTATAGCTTCTGAAGAACAGGAGGATCTCTTTCAGTGGTCTCTGTGCAACTGTAACTAATGGCAATGAATGCAGTTTATGCCACATCTCACTGAACCTCTTCTTCTCCTTTATCACCTCTGTGGACTTTTGTTGGTCAGCTGGGATCTGTTCAGTTTGCTCATTCTAACATTTCTGTTCTGTCCCTCAAGATCATTTTGAGCCTGTATACTGTAGCCAGTCTGATATCTGTTCTTGTCTACAGAGCAGAGTATGGAAGACAGAAAAGGAAATAACCAACATCATTCCATACAGTGAACCTTTAAGAAACATTTTTAAACTTTTGGCCCCAGAGCCATATATCATAAGTAGCAGAAAGTAATTTAATCCAAACAGATAAGAAGGCTTAGCCCCAACAGATAAGAAGACATATGAATAACTATAAGAATAAGGCACTGGAAATAGATTGATCACTTGCTCCCAAAAAGAGCCTTAACATGGTACTCATCATCATCATCATCGCCTTTCACTCCCTTGAGGATAAAGGCTCTCCAGTCATCCCTGTTCTTGGAATTATTCTCTGCTTCCTTCCATGTGCATCCCTTGTCTCTGAGCACTGTCATAAATTCTCTTCTCCAAGTAAGTCCAGGTCTTCCTCGTTTTCTGTTTCCTTGAGTATTCCATGTCAGTGCCTGTCTTGCTATTAAAGCAGGATTCTTGGGTGATTCTATCTCCTGCTCTTCTGTGTGTAGAATGTAAACTGTGGATGTATTGCTGTTCATTTCTGTGTATATTTCCACTACTATCCACTTGAATAATGTTCTTTCTTACATTACTATTCTACGTTGTTTTGCGTCTGTTTTGTTACTCACTTCACGACTTACTTGCTCCCAGGTTCATTCTCTCTCAGTGGAAATAGTAATACAGAAGCAGCAACTTTACAGATGAAATGACTTTAATGATGCACAGGGTGACGATGAGTCGATGAACGATATGGCGAGAATGACAAAGGCATCAACAAAATCCATGGACACAAGACTGGACATCTCCACGATATATGTTCCCGGCAGACTACTGTTGCCATCAGAACAACCTAATACACTCTATTCTACATCTATTTCACTAAACAACAACATTTCTAACAGCCTAATCTACATCTGTCTCAGACGATACACAAAACACAACTGTCCCTCAGTCACATGATTTCTCTCTCACCTGACCTTTTTCCTATCATTCCCTATCCGTGACCTTCGTGCAACCCGAGACAAAGGAGATGGACTACCCACAAACAGCTGATTACTTTATAAGATAACTCATTTTATACAAATGTTCCAATTCTCAGATGAATTATCTATCTTACATCCTAACATTCAGTATACTGCTATACTATGCCAGTGTCAGGTTTTCTCAGAGTGTGGCCAGTCCACCTCCACTTCCTAGACTTCCTTTCCCAGACCTCTTCATTCCTGATCTTGTCTAGCCATTTAATTTTTAAAATCCTCCTCAAGCAGTAGTTCATGAATGTTTGTATCCTCTGTTGTGTTGTCTTGTTATAACCTGTGTCTCTGAACCATGTAGCAGGACAGTCTTTACATTTGTATTGAAAAGCCTAAGTTTTGTTCTTGTTTTGATGTTCTTAGATGGCCATATTTTAACCTGGTATTAAAAAAGCAACAAAAAAAAAAAAAAAGCCCAAAATGTGAACATTATGAACACCTGAAGGAAAGAGAAAGAGAGACTGACCACAGATAATCTGGTGAAGAACCACAGGAGATGAAACAGACAGCATCCAGTACAACTTTGGCACTGTGCAAAGGCTGACTGCAGACTATGAAAGATGGAGAGATTTTGTTGCTGCGTTGTGAAAACTGACCAGGAGGAAAAGGTTGTGATTGCTTAGTTGATCACCTTCCTGGGACATGCATGGATGGATAATGTCCAGTCAGCCATTCTGAAGATTTTATGCATCTCATTAATTTTCATTATCAGTATTTCTATACTGAATACTTGATTCTCTCTCATGTGGCAAACAAAATATTCCAGATACAGGACATGGAATTATTGCTTAATAATAACAACAGAAGGCACACTGGGAGTTGACTCACTCTCAGCAAATGGGTTTCTCAGGGAAAGTGAAAATAGTGAGGAGAATTTCTGATCTCTCTCTCTTTCTCTCTTCCTTTCCCTCTCTCTCTCTCTCTCACAGTGCCATTTTCTTTTTCAGAAATATGAAGCACTAACACTTATAACCCCACAGTATGCAAATGTCATGGACATACTTTGATAGAAGAATTTTTAAGAAGCAGTTCTAACAAAATTGCAGAGCATAAGTTTAAATGTATAACCATTCTTTTATGTTGCAGCTGAGAGTCTTAATGATCTGAAACAGCCTTTGAAATGAGCTTGAACATTTTGTTTTATGTCATCCCTAGCTGCAGACAAAGACTATGTGCCATCCAGCTGCTGTGTAAGTGAACATCAGGAGGACGCTTGCCAGAAAATAAACCCTTTGAAGCCCACGCAGCCACCACAGCTTTCTCCTGATTTTGTCACAGATATTAACCCAGCTCTCAATAACAGAGTAAGCTAACGTACTATACACTACACAGAGTAAGCTAATGTACTTTACACTACATAGAGTAAGCAAACGTACTTTACACAGAGTAAGCTGACATACTTTACACTAGACAGAGTAACCTAACGTACTTTACACAGAGTAAGCTGACGTACTTTACACAGAGTAAGCTGACATACTTTACACTACATAGTTAACAAGAATGTTAAAAAGAAAAAGAAAAAAAACCAAACTTTTCAAGATGTATGCTATATCTTCACTGATGTTTGACTAGAGCTATTTTGTGTGTTTATGCATATAAAATTACTGTGTGATCAAGAGAAGAGAGTGTGTGTTCAAGTGTAATACATTAAACTTTTTGTGAGATCATGGTCTTCACTGTCACCCTGTCCTTGATGTTTCCATTAACTTTGTTCATTCTTTCAGTTTTCTGAATTTGAATGATCTGTGTCTTTCCAATGACTTCTGTTTTCTTCTCATGTGTTTTCATAGATAGCAAAAGGTTATTATTTTTCAAAGTAATACTTTGAAAAAGAAGTTATTATGATCAGGGTAAGAGGCATTGAAAAGGGTTGTTTTATTCTAAAGTAGTACGTTGGAAATGATTATTGTGTTATAGCATGGTGGAAAAGAAGTGTTATTGTGAACTGTTTTAACTATTTACAGTTTTTTTTTAAAAAATCACTATTGCTGAAGACAGCAGATATATGTTTTCTCAGAGAACACTTAAAGGCTTTCTGAACAACTTACTGTTGGATAATGATATCATCCTTGCATTTACAGTCCAGACCATATACACTCTTGTCTCTTCTTTAATAAATCCCTCAGTACAATGCAGCAAAATGATGATATCAGTTTTATGTTGTGGTACACTTCTTGTGCCCTGAAGGTAATGCATCACAAATGTTTTACTCTCAGTTCTTCCACCCTAAGCAGTGATGCTTCTGCTGTGGTGTGTGTCAAATTCCTACTAGACTCTGTTGGGATGTTAACACTGTTCGCCCAGTAAAGTACTTGTCCAGCTGTTGCTGTAACTGTAACCATATCCAACAACCAGTGTGCACTTTCATTACCAGAAAAACCTGCATGACTGGGACAAGAGAAGAGAATGTCCTTTAAAAGTCTTTAAGTGCCATTTTCATATACACCATTTAATTTATTTTGAATGTGTAAGATTACTAGAGGCAATAGGGATGTAGTTTTTGTAGAAGAATGTTAAGAATAGCTAAAGAAGTTGTGGAGAGGGACAGACAGAACTACAAAAATAGATTTTTAAAGGCATGCATCTTTCCTATCGCAACATAAGCCTGTGAGACCTGAACACTTAACAAAACAGATGAGGAAGACATGAATACCTTTGAATATAAATGCTACAAAAGAGTTCTTCAGATATCATGGATTCACAAAAAAAAAAACAAATATATCCATACTTCAAGAACTTAATACTGAAGAAGGCTGGCTAGTAAAGAGGATTAAACAGAGAAAACTTAAATATTTTGAGCATATTAAACATCATGATAATTTAGAGAAGACCGTCTTGGGAGGATTACATAATGGGAAAAAGAAAGAGAGGAAGACAAAAGCGAAGATGGCTGCAAGACGTCATTGATAATCTGCAGATGGATGCATCAGCAGCAGCCTATCTTGCTTACAACTGAGAGGCCTACAGGAGAGCTGTTAGGGAGGCAAAGTTCCACAAGGGACATGCGACGGATTGGCTGGCTGGCTGGCTGGCTGATCATTATTTGGGCATATAATGAGAAAAGGAAAGCATGAAAGCATTATAACAACAGGAAAGATAAATGAGAAAAGAGGCAGAAGAAGGTCAAAAGAAAAATAATCATGAGCAGACTGATATGATGGCACAGTAAAGTCACTGAGCTGCTGAAACATATCAGAGATTGAGATCTGTGTTGAAGCGTGGGCACCAGAGCTTGCTGGCACAGAATCTGATGATGATGGTGATGATTATGATGGTGCACTCGGCACACACCCATACGATGCTCCACAAAATGGATGTCCCTGGCAAGAGTGGAGTTGCTGAAGTATGAGCATCGTATCATAATGGGAGTAGATTGTGACAGCTAGCCTAAAGACACAGCATGGACCCCAAAAAAAAGAAAAAAGCAGTCTTTTAAACTACTACCCACCGTGAAGATAACGGTGAGCCTTTGCCGCTGTTAGCCAGGATGAGCCTGCTACTAAGAGCACAAATGGAGAAGAGGGACAGGGTCTTAGCCAGCTTTGGTCCCTGGCCCTGATATCTGTACAAGGGATCACCCTAAAACACACACACAAAAACACACACACACACACACACACACACTTTTGCTCCACCATACCAGTAATTGAAGACATAAAATGAAATGTATTAGTCATATTAATGATACAGAACTGAAAGGAGACATGTGGCAAATGTAATTTTTTGACTGCAAGATCTTCATCAGAAACTAATTTATGATGCTATAAATAGCTGCATAACTTACCGTGCACGGGATGAAGATTCTCATAAGGAGACCAAGTTTTTTTTTTTTTAACAGAAAAAAAACCACATTCTGTTTTTTAAATTTTATTTATTCTTTCAAAATAACCAAGACTTCATTTTTACTAGTCTACATATGAACATTACACAGTGACCATCTTTGTCCTATGTTATTTAATTTTAAGACAGTGGTTGCTGTTTCGAGAGGCCTACAGAAGATCTTTTAGGGAGGCAAAGTTCTGCAAGAGACATGCAAATGACTGACTGACTGACTGATTGCTGTTTATAAAACTGCTAATGTTACATATGCTACTGCTGCTGTTACAAGAATTACGTGTAGTACAAGAAATACTGCTGTAAAGATTTTGTTGAAAGTACTAACATAATATAGTCCACAAATGTGCACATAAATAATTACTGCTGTAAAGATTGTGTTGAAAGTACTAACATAATATAGCCCATAAATGTGCACATAATAATTACTGCTGTAAAGATTGTGTTGAAAGTACTAACATAATATAGTCCACAAATGTGCACATAAATAATTACTGCTGTAAAGATTGTGTTGGAAGTACTAACATAATATAGTTCATAAATGTGCACATAAATAATTACTGCTGTAAAGATTGTGTTGGAAGTACTAACATAATATAGTCCACAAATATGCACATAAATAATTACTGCTGTAAAGATTGTGTTGAAAGTACTAACATAATATAGTCCATAAATGTGCACATAAATAATTACTGCTGTAAAGACATGGAAGAAAACATAGTTTAACTCCATTCTATAAAAAAAGGACTCTTCCCTACCAGTTTATTGTTTGTTACCTGTTGGAAATAATACTTTTGCATCACTTTTACCAGTAATGGAGACTTCTTTTCTTGCATCTAAGATGTTATTGTTATTGTCACAGTATTTAACAACTTAATATGAAAGGAAAAATGTAACAAAGAGCTTTCCTCATTGTCCTCTTCTAGGGTTGTATTGACAAAGTGGAAGACTTCATTTATCAGCATATTATTGCCATTGGTGGCATAGCAATTGCTATTCTTGTTGTTATGGTAAGTAGGTTTACCTTTCTAATCAACTTTAAATGAAACCCAGTCCTATGTCAATGAGATATGTGTATAAATGTTGTTTTTTTTTTCCCTTGACTTCTTTACCCATAAAGCAGGGATTCTTGACATTTTCACTTCAGCAGGCTTCCAATGGGTTGTCTAATATGTCCCCCCATATCACCTCTAATCTAATCTAAGTGCCATGCCGCATGGCATAGATGATCATTTCTCTCCACAGTGAGATCCGCCTGTGACTTTCTTCCTAGCCACAATGACAGCCCATCCAATAATTTCTCTCTCTTCCTCTGTCTCTTCTTCCCTTAATTTTTCCAGTTGCCACAGTATGTTCCAATTTTCCACTTCTCAGAAAATGTCCTATAAATCTCGCTTGTATGCCTCTGATCTTTGCTATAATTTGCTTTTTAACTCCAGCCTCTCTTAAGACTTCTTCCTTGGTTTTCTTGGCTGTCCATGGTACCTTCGACATCCTTCTTATAAATCACATCTCCATGGCCTCCATTTCTTGCTGTACTCTCTTATTCATAGGCCATGCTTAACATCCATAAAACAAAATTGGCTCGATGTAACATTTAAGTACTCAGAATCTTGTTTCCAGTGATATGGATCTGTTGCACAAGATGTTTCTCATTGTCTGGAATGCTGACTTGGCCTGAGCATGTCTGCTTTTTATTTCATTGTGACATTTCCCATCAGTTGTTATAATCGTTCCTAAATACTTGAATCTATCAACTTGTTTCAGATTTGTGCCATCGATGATAATGCTACATTTTGGTGGTATTCTTTTCTTTGAGATGACCATCACCTCTGCCAGACTGAAAATCATCTTCATCTTAAAAGACATAATAGCTTAGTTTTGCTTCACATACTGATGACTAGAAACAGGAACAGCCGAAAGAAAATCTTGATTTATCAACAATTTTTCAGACATCAGAATTGTTCAGAAATCTGTTCTCATACCTCCACCATTCAGTTCCTGTACCTCCAAGGACCCTTGCCCCAGATGATGATATATTCTGGAGTATCTTACATCTTATGTCCTTCCTGTGCCATTAAACGTCACATAGGACTCACATGGTATTTTGCTAAGTTTTCTTGCTTTCAGTGAGCTTTTCAACCCCACCAAGAGATTTTATGCTTCCTAATTTGGTCTCTCTTAACAATGTCCTCTCTAGAGTTTCACGTGATCAGCCTCTTTTTCTTCTGCCTGTTATGTCCCACTTGATAGCTTGTTTTGGTATTCTCTGACCGTTTCTTCTCATCACATTACCGACATATGGCTGTCTCCTTTTTCTGATCAGCCATGAGGCAGGTTGTTGTTTGCTCGTCTGCCTCATCTCTGCATTGTTTCTGAATTCATTCACACTTTACACCAGGTATTTTTCTTAGGAATTTGTTTTCAAAAGAGTCTAATTTCTTGTCTATTTCTTTAGTTGTTTTCCAACATTCACTTGCATAAATGAGGGTGAGTATTACATTTGAATTGAATATACCTACCGCTTTTCCTTCTCTAACATCAAGAGGAACCAGGAACACTCATTTTTTGCATCTTTAGAATTTGATAAACTGGAGTTAAGCCTTGAAAAACAACTGCTGTAACTATTTTACTACTCAAATGCTGTTTTCATTCATTTCTAAAGTACATTATTCATATTTTCAAAACTGCGATCAATTATTTTTGTTTTGATTGCCTGTGTGCAAAATGCTTTTAATTGAGCATTAAGTGCCTCCAGTTTATACTTGTTGTGCACATGAATCTTGTATGGCCTGTGTAGTGACTCAATACATTTAAAAGGTTATGATGTTGATGTTGATAAAGAAAAAAATGGGGGGGGGGGGAAATTGTGAGAAGGGATGTTAAAAGACAGTGCTTTTAATGATGAAGATTTCAGATTTCAAGAAAAATGTGAACTTTTTTTTTTAAATCTGAAAGTTATTGGAAGGAAAGAAGGAAGGAGTAAGAATGAGATAGAAAGGAAAGAGGAGAAAAAAAAAAGAGAGAAGGGAAATAAAGTGAAAGGAAAGAAGACAGGCAAGCAGGCAAACACTGAAATAAAGAAAAAAGATTCAAAGACTGACAACGAAAGAACAAATAGTTATAAAAGACTACAGTTATATACTAGTGAAGAAAATAAAAAAAACTTTTTTTCTATGTTCTTTGTTTCAGTTCCTGTGCATTCTTCTTGCAGTCTGTGTGTGCACAAATATCAGAAAGTCCATGGACAAGAAGCTATGAGTTAGCACAACTCTCAGATGCTGCAAAATTCAGCTTTTTTTTTCCCATGCCTACGAATGTAGATATTTTGGGAACACACACACACACACACACACCCCCCCCATTCCATAATGTATTTATGCTTACTATCTATACAGTTCAGTGGTTTAATGGGTACGTAGATTACATTTCTGTTAATCCTTCAGGTTTCTTTAGTGTAATTTCCCTCATGTAATGATGCTTCTCCAGCTGACTGTATGAAAAATATCTCAAAGGCAGAATCCAGTGCATGTGAGAATGTATACAAATATTACATATTTCAAAGATTAATCATATTTTTTTAGTATTTATTTTCAGTTGTGCGGATTTGCTGTGAGAAACATTCAACAAAAAAGTCAAACATTTGTCTGAATCCAATTATAGCTTTGATCCTTTCATAAATGGTACATTTCTATGAACTCAAGACTCCATAAAAGACTGTTTCTACAAATTCAGACTCCATAAAAAACTATTTCTATGATCTCAGACTTCATAAAAAAACTATTTCAAACTCTGGCTCCTTTATTATATGACTGTACTGCTGTAACATTTCTTCTAACCCCAGCTTCAGTCAGAATTGTTTCTGGTGTGTACTGTACAGTCATGTTTGTTTTATAACGAAATAGGAGGAGTTACTCTGATGTCTTCTTGACTGAAGGGTATGCAGAAATTTATGAAATGTTGCACTTGATGTAATTGACTGATAGATAGTGCCTCAGATTTCTTTATATTTCTTTTACATTTGTGAAAGATAATCTTATGCAAATTATATTTTTTTTATTGAGTTTATATATAAAATTTGGTTACTTTATCTTGAAAATAAATTATAAGTGAACACATTTGCAGGAACTTATTGGGCTCTCTCTCTCTCTCTCTCTCTCTCTCTCTCTCAGAGAAACTATTGAGCCTATCCTACTCTACATGAGTGAGTTATGGATAATAAACATATCATCAATGCAAAGATCACTAGACATAACAGAGATGTGATTCTTAGAAGAATGTTAAGAATGCCATGGACGGGTAATACGATAGACAGGGAATGTGCATGTTCACAGATCTCAGTCCGTGATATTTTTCATCAGCTCATTTGGTGACTTTTTACTGTGCCATCATGTTAGACTGTCTATAATTCCTTTCTTCCCCTGCCTCTCTTACCACTCATCTTTTCTGTTGATATGTTGTCAGGCCCTTCCCTTCTAATTATATGTCCAATAAATGATTTAATTAGGTTCCTTTCTACATTTTCTATTGTTAACTGCTAGTGCCCTATAGGCAAAGCATCTAATAATGATGATGATGATAATGATGATATTAGGGCATGCTGAAATAAAGATGTGAATCACATCTTAAGACTAATATTTGGAGATATTTATTTTCATTCATGAAGACCTTAGAGTGGTTTCAGTGGTGCTGTGAACTCTTCCCCAAAAGTCCTCCACTAAAGTCTATTTGCTCTTTATTTATTTTTTTTTTTAATATGAAAAGTTTCTGAGCAAACAACAGCCTGTCTCATGGGTGATCAGAAAAAAGTGGAGTAGGAGATATGTCGGTCATGTGATGAGAAGAAACAGTCGGAGAATCCCGAAACAAGCTTTCAAGTGGAACGCAACATGCTCTCATCCTTTAGATAGTTCCAAGACCCTGCATGGATTCTTCAGTATCTTTCCCCCCCCCCCCTGTCTTTAATCTTGTCAACTTGTACTGTGACTGTGGGGTAATGCTATGATGCAAACTTGACTAGATCCAGAATAGAACAAAATGGCGCAGTTTGTGCAGTTGATATTTGACTGATAGATTACTGATTACTTGTATGAGTATTAATATATTGTCTTCTCACTGGTCAGTGTAGTTCAGTTACTGTTTCTCCATCTAGTTTGACATTATTTTTATTGATCACTAAGCCTTTTACGCAGTAATTTTATTAGATTTTCTACTTTTAATGATGAATAATGGCATTAGAAGGTTTATTTCAGTTTCAGTTTACATTTAATCTCCAGCTGAAAATGAGGTACCAATCAAGGACAAAGATAAACTCTTTGTGAAAACTATAGATCCACTTTTCATGTGAAAATGTCAGGGAAATTGAATTAAGTGTGGGAATCACAAGGGGAATAGAAGAAAAACCCTAATTTTAATGCAAAATGTAGAAACTTCATGGAAAGGATTTTTATGGATGTCGACTAAAATGATGGTTTGGGAACTAACACCATATCCCTGTGTACCTCTAAGGCATGACAGGATTACCTTTACTTACTTACTGTTAAAATGGTGGACTGTTAAATTTTCTGCATATTTTCAGTCTGTTTAGGTTTTGGTTGAAGGAAAGAAGAGATAATATGTATGATATAGTGGGATGTTGTTAGCCATGTTTCCCACCACGAAATGATTCTCCTCCTTCTTCTTTTTCTTCTTCTTCTTCTTCTTCAGCTTTCTGAGCCATTAAGCCTCATTGCTGCAGACAGTTTTCCTCCTTTCCTTTCTATTCCTAATCTTCTCTTTCAAGCTGGTAACATCACTTTCCTTATCTTCTTCTTCTGTTGTCTTTCCATCTCTGCTTCTGTTGTCTTTCCATCTCTGTCTACCCCTTGGTCTTGTTTCCTTCATCTCTTGTACATGCATAATTTTAGCTTGTTCTCTTTCATTCTGTCTACATGCCCCAGTCATCTTAGTCTGTTCAGTTTAAAAACATTTATAATTTGTTGGTATTTAAATAAACTGTTCCTTTTAGTACTCTTTATATTTTTTGTTTTCACATTGTGTTTGTCTAGTTTTTTTTTTATTTGTAAAGAGAAGATATATTTTTATTTGCAGCACCAGTAACAATGTATATTGTGTGGTGGGTTTCTCATAATAATCTCTGCACTGTATATTTTTTTTAGCAAAATTGAAAATTGTTCCACTAGAAATATATAATAAGTACCAGGATATTTGATTTGAAAAAAAAAAAAAGTACTGACAACAATAAGATATTTTATAGACAGGAAAACAAAATTAATTGTTTCAATTGCTTTTTTGGTTCCTTTTATTGGAAGTTTTGATGAAAAAATGTTCTGAACAACCTATTCAGTTTTCTTCAGATATTTTGTCGTGTTTTTGCTTCTGTAATTTATCTCATGATTTTCATCTGTACATAGTAATTTTATCTCTTTCTCATTTTCTCTTGTTTCTTTCCACAAGTTTCATATCATCAAGTGATAAGTATATTTTATGTGTGTATTTTTTTTCATATTCTCTGCATGACCTTAATAAACTCTTTATTCAGTCATTGGTAATTAATCAAATTTATTTGTACTGAAATATTTTCTAAAATAACCTCTTGTCCAAAGCTGCTTTTTTGTTTTCACTGTTAACATTTTTACATGGTCTGTTTTTGTTTGCAGAAAACAAATTCATCGTAGAAATATTTAAGCTTTCTTGTTGTTTTTAAATTTTTTTTTACACTGTCTACCCGTCTATCCGTCCATCTGTCTGTACATCCATCCATCTGTCTGTACGTATTGTCCATCTGTCTGTATGTATTGTCTGTCTGTATTTGTCCATCTGTCTAGGTATTGTCTGTCTGTATTGTCTGTCCGTCTGTCTCTGCAAACAAATATAAGAAACAGCTGCATAAACATACACACATACACAGACTGATTTTGGCTAAGACTTTTAACTACTTGTCCTTTTGTCTGATTCGTGCAGATATACATTCTCTTAGACACACATACATACATACAAACATGGATTTCTATGTTCCT
The DNA here is from genome assembly GCA_009760885.1 of Achatina immaculata. Taxonomy (NCBI): domain Eukaryota; kingdom Metazoa; phylum Mollusca; class Gastropoda; order Stylommatophora; family Achatinidae; genus Lissachatina; species Lissachatina immaculata. The sequence goes on from CM019713.1 coordinate 38,141,510, forward strand.
CAAAAATGGCAAGCTTAGATTATCTGTTTCACACAACATATTTTAGTCATTTTGCAAGAAACAAATGACAAATGCCACAACGAACCAAAAGCTGTACTTTTTACCAAGGATTCTTAAGCTTTCTTCTATTACAATATACCCCCATGTGGCTTTACCAGTATGTCCCCTATATTTCCCTAAAGCTGTTGAAGTAATAATAATCATCATCACAAGTCAGAATAGTTTCTAATCTCTCTCTCTCTCCCTCCCTCTCTCACACAGACACACACACTTGCACGCACACACCAAGCGTTGGTCATCATTGATTTCAACAACCGTCTATCTTTTTCGTGTTCAAAATTTTGTTATAATTTCTCTCTTTTGTCCAGCCTCACTTAGAACCTCTTCATTTGTTTTTCTGGCTGTCCGTGGTAATCTTATCATCATTCCGTGGTATTCTTACCATCATTCTTATGAACCACATTTCCATTGCTTCCAGTAGATTGTGGTTGCTCTTAGTTACGTGACCAAGCTTCTCCTCCATATAACAATACTGGTTCGGTATAACACTGAATAACTCTTTTTGGCATTCATAGCTTCACAGACGGACAACTAGGAACAGGGCAGCTGAAAGAAAGTTCTAATATGAGAACAATTTTTCCCCCGGTACACACCCAAAAAAAGGCCCCGGGGTTCACCTGGCCTCTAAAAATGGGTATCAGAGAAATCTGAGAAGGTAAATGAGGCCAGACGTGATACTGACCGCATCACAGTTTCATGCGCCGGTGGTTTTGAAAATAAGGACTTAACACTGTACCACAAACATGTTTTAAAGGCATGGGAAACGGGGATTTTTACCTTGCTTGTACCTTTCAAAGATCGAATCCTAAAATCTCTTATCATTCGGTTCCTCGATTACGTTTACCTCCTTTATGCAGTTACGTGTTGTTGTTGTTGTATGTCCCGCGAACTGTTAGAAATATGTTCTTTTTGTAGATGACAGCGTGGAGATTCTGGTTCTTTTTGTAGAGCATGCCGTGAAGATTGGGGCACAGATACTGTCTTGGATTCGGAGCTGATGGTAGCTGCCTGTCTGAAGGACCCAGTGAGGGCACTAAAAGAAAATTCCACGGCTGACATTGCGACAACCACGATGAAGCCGTACTTGTCTAGCCATGACGGATCGATTACCAGGAGCACAAACGGAGAGGCGGGGATAAAAGTATTAGCCAAAATGTATAAACTAGGACCAAAAAAAAGTAGGAACAGCTTTGTTACTAAATGAGTACACAGCTGTGACGTTTCGGCGTGAGCCTTAATCAGTTATAAAATTGATTTTTTTTTTAAACACAGCATTCATGTGAATTTATACTTCTATCTCCTCTCTCTATTTCTTTGTCCTGTGTGTTTTTGTATGATTAAAACTCACGTTGTGTTTTTGTTAAGTAATAAAGCTGTTCCTACTATTTTCTTAGTTTACACATTTTGGTATCACAGATTTACTGCAGTGGCTCCGTGTATAGTTGCTCGTATATACGTATACGCTAATTATTGTCTGTTACTAAAATGTTGGCCAGTTCTGGTTTGTCAGTCTTAGTAATCGTGTGGTCACTCTAGAAAGGTGCCTGTTTGCTCCGCGTAGGACCATTTATCTATGACTGGAAGCACAGTTCATAGAATACGGAACATCCATTCCTATTGCTTTCTTATTTAACTTGTTTTTACTACTGAAGTGGTGGAGTACAGTGTGCATATTTACCCGTTTGAGACAGCAGGCAAAGCACTTGAAGCGTGGGAGAGAAAAGTGGTATGAGAGTGACCCTAATTCGAACCTCCAACTCCAGTAGCCTAGCTACTCAGCCATCCTGAACGGAGAATAAATTTATTGCTGTTTCTTTTCAACTTAACGAAGATCGAGTATGCTTATTCTACTTCAGTTAATTCTTAGATATCGATCCAGTGTCGCTTCATTTAAACACAGAAATCTAATTTCACTAGAAACATTCAAATGAGGGTTTGAAAAACCTTCTTCTTATTTTTTTTTCCTTCTTCTTCTTCTATTATTATTATTATTCTCCAGTTTTCCGAACCGTTAAGACTCTTAGCTGCAGATAAAGTTCGCCTCCATTCCTCTCTATTCCTAATCTTCTCTCTCCAATTCGTGACACCAGTTTCTTTTATATCTCTCCAGTTCGTGACACCAGTTTCTTTTATATCCTATTCTATGCTGTCTTTCTATGCTGTCTTTCTATCTCTGTCTTGGTCTACCCTTGCTATTGTTTCCTTCATCACTTGTGCATACATAATATTCTTTTGTCTGTTCTCTTCCATTCTTTCTACATGGCCCAACCAGTGTAGTCTGTTCAATTTCAAGACATTTATACTTCTTTGGGATTTAAATAAGCTGTTCATTTTCAATGTTCTTTCTGGCTCTCCATTCTCCACTGTTGGTATCCCTTATGAGTCCAAAGTTCTTAGGATCTTGTTCTCAAAGATCTGCAATTGTTGCTCATCTTTCTTTGCTGTACTCCATGTTTCTGATCCTTACAAGACGGCTGGTCTTATTATAGTTTTGTAGATGGATATTTTGGTGTTTTTGGGACAAGATTTTGGATTTAACGGGTTGTGCAAGGCAAAGTATATTTTACTCCCTAACTGTACTCTGCTTTTAATTTCCTCGCTTACTATGTTGCTTCTGTATTTTCCTGCTTTCCTAATGATCATATCTCCAACATTTATATAATCTGGTTCATTCTACCTCTGCTCTTGATATCTTCATATAATCTGTCTTATCTTGGTTAATGGTCAAGCCCACTTTTAACTGAAAACATTATTACACGCATAATCAGGATCTATGACATCGCCTGAGCGGTATGTTTTCACTAAGATTTTGTTTAAACACATCAGAAGGATTGTAAAATGTCTTACAATGACATATAATAGAACAGTTTGATAATGTAGAATTTCCAATTAAGGCAAAGATCACATGCTAAGTACGGACAGTACAAAGCTAATCAGATATAATTGGTTGGAAATGTGATATTAAAAAAAAATAATGTTCAGCTGCTTTGAGATCATGACGATGATTTGCAGGTAAAAATGTCATTCATTCATTCATTTGCATGTCCCTTGTGGAATTTTGACTCCCTAACAGCAATCCTGTAGGGCTCTCGGTTGTGAGCAGGATGGCCTGCTACTGATGCATCCATTTGCAGATCATCAACGATGTCTTGCAGCCATCTTCGCCTTGGTCTTCCTCTCTTTCTTTTTCCCATTATGTACCCTTCCAAGAGGTCTTCTCTAAATTATCATGACGTTTAATGTGTCCAAAATATTTAAGTTTTCTCTCTTTAATCCTCTTTACTAGCCAGCCTTCTTCAACATTAAGTTCTTGTAGTATAGATATATTTGTTCTTTTTTATGTCCATGATATTTTAATAACTTTACTGTAGCATTTACATTCAAAGGCATTTATATGTTTCTCGGCTGTTTTGTTAAGTGTCCAGGTCTCACGGGCATATGTTGCGATGGGAAAGATGCATGCCCTTAAAAATTTATTACTGTAGTTCTGTCTGTTCCTCTCCACGGCTTCTTTAGTTGTTTTACTTTCTGAAGAGCAATAGATGTCCTCCTTTTAATTTCTTTCATTGTATCTCCATTATTAGTTAGTAGTGATCCAAGATATTCAAAACTCTCCACTTCTTTCAGTTTTTCCTCATTGATAGATATTTCAGCTGCCTTGTTTGTTTTGTCAGTTGTCATCAATTTAGTTTTCTTCACATTAAGATAGAGGTTTTGGTCTTCGCTATTCTTACGGACTGACATAATTAGTTTTTCCATTTCTTTTTGTGTTGTGGACAGTAATACTGTGTCATCAGCAGATCTAATCTCTGGTAATAAAATGTACAGTTTAGAAACTAAACTTAGCAAAACACAACTGTGTCGTGTTTATTTTCGATCATTCTATATAATCTTCCTAAACATGACGATGACGGCGAGTAAACAGATTCCATTGGAGTTAGACGAAGCTGATTGATACAGTTTAAAACAAATAAATAAATGAATAGGTAAAAAGGTATGCGGGATGGGGGTTGGTGGGGGGGGGGTAGAGAATAACCAATAAAGTTATGAATAGTGAAATGGTTATGAGAAACAATAAGGCGTGTTTTGCCGAAAAATTGGGTTGCTGTTGGTTTTTTCATCGCTGTAGCTATCTTTTTCTTCCTTGGTTCTCTCCCTTTTCCTGTCTCTTTTTTTCGACCAAGTTTATTTTACACGTTTGCCCATATAACCACGACACACCTAGCAAGCAACACGTTAACTCTTAACCAGGGAAGATTGGTCGCAATGAGTCTCCAGCTTGTTCTGTGTGTTGCCTTGACCCGGCCAAGCTGTTTCCTGTCAATATCTTTATGCCTGTATTAACGCATTCCTATTCTGAATATTTGTAGTTTATTTATAGCTTTGTTTGCCTGTTATTTGTAACTGGATGCAATATTATTTTTCCCACTTTACTGGCGTTAAAAACAGACGTTTACTGACAGTAAGTTAAATTTATGGAAAGATTTGTTAAATTCAAGAACACGTGAGTAACTTAAAATAAATTATAACTTCTGTATATAATCAGCAATACAGCAAAAATGTGTGTCTGAAATCGGAGCTTGTATAATAAATCTCTGATAAAGGATAGAAAATGGTTAATGCTGTTCTCTTCCTTTCGTGCCTTCAGTTTTTCTCGCGTCACAATTTTACCCTGGGGAAGCATATGTATGTGTGTGTGTGTGCGTGCGTGGGTGCGTGCGTGCGTGCGTGTGTGTGTGTGTGTGAGAGAGAGAGAGAGTAAAAAAAAGGAGTAAAGAAGTGGTAAAGATGATACACTTTACAAGCAATGTCTACAAATGTTTTAAAGTTGTTCTTTGATTATATCTTATCCAAACAAATTAGCCTCTGTAAATTACTGCCAACTGCGTGCTTACAATCCCATGACACATTTTCACATGATAGTTTCAGCGTGAAAGTATTTCATATTCCTTGTTTTCAAATATCCAGAGTAAATTACAAAATTCACAAGGACATGATGATGATGATGATGATGATGATGATGATGTATAAATTACTAATTGCCGCAAACATTGGCGAGAAATGAAGCTATTCAGTGTCTTTTCCCACTGCGGGGGTCGTTCAAGCTATCGAAAAATCTGGGAAAAAATGTTTAGATAAAACTATCAATACAGAGTAAGTATTGTTAAAACACTATTATATATATATATATATATAAGTCAGCTGCAATGAACAGTTTGTCTTTTGGCGTTTTATGTAGAGTTCTACAGTAATATTTCAAAAACCTTAGATAATGCACGAGTGATAGCACTTACGAGTCCAAGACAAGTTATCATTAAGTGCAGATTTCAAAAATGAGTATTTTAAACTTCTGTTGCAAGATTTTTTTTAAAGTGGTAAAGTACTCCCAGCTACGATGCCCCTCCCGTCCAACGCTGAAAATTGAAAAGAGTATCAGGAAGGGTATATCCATATTACAAGAACTTATTAATGAAGAAGGCTAGCTAGTAAAGAGGATTAAAGAAAGAAAACTTAAATATTTTGGACACATTAAACGTCATGATAATTTAGAGAAGACCTCTTGGAAGGGTACATAATGGGAAAAAGAAAGAGAGGAAGACCAAAGCGAAGATGGCTACAAGACATCGTTGATGATCTGCAAATGGATGCATCAGCAGCAGGCCATCTTTTGCTCATAACCGAGAGGCCTACAGGAGTGCTGTTAGGGAGGCAAAGTTCCACAAGGGATATGCAAATGAATGAATGAATAAATAAATCAGGAAGGGAGAAGAAACAGAAGTAAGGACTATGAACTAGCGTCTAGACACTAGAATCCAACCCAGTCACATGATGATGTTTTTTGGTTTTTCTGTTTTTTTGCATACTATGATCCGCTGTCGCCTACTTCAACATCATAACCATCGAACCAGCTCTGTTTTATGGGAGGAACCTCACGCGAACAAACGCTTTCCAAGTCAACCAGATTGTAGTTGACTCTGCAAGGATCTTGACTGATCGTGAATTTTAACACGACTATGGGTTTGAAACAGTATCCATCCAGGTTTCCCCGAGAAGGATGGAGACGTACTCCACGTTGTCTTGCTTAAAATATAATACTTCTTACTTGTATGTCACTCTATGTCAGAAACTTTATGTCAAAACTGTGCCAACAGCAAAGATTTGTCCACAGAATCTTTATGAAAAAAATCATCGATATTAAAATATAGTAGCTATATAACAGGGGATCGGCTAGCATAGTGGTTAGAGCACCCTTCTAGCAACCGAATAGTCGAGGGTTCGAATCCCCAGCCGAGCAGGATTTTTTCCCGATCAATGCGGCCTCGAGATCGACCGAGCATCGTAAAATGGGTACCAGAGAAAATCTGGGAAGGAGAGGCAGCGAGGAAAGGAACTGGCCACCCTACCTCATACACTGATGACAGAGCATAATAAGTTCTCTAACGCTTCATCCCCTACTGAATTTGCTATGGGACTACCTTTACCTTTACCTGTATAACAGCCAGTTTAATTTCTACATTAAAAGAAAGAGAAAGTTTTATACGAAGGGAAAAAATTAATGCAGTGCTTATACTTTTATAATCATGAGTTGTATTCACCATAGCGCTTATGATAACGAGAAAGGTCTGTCCATGTGTGTGCTTTTTTCACTTCTTATACTTCACTTGCACTGTCTACTCTGTCACTTTTACCACAGTAAGACAGCTGGAATTTTTTTAAAAAATTCTATATCTTAAAGCCAAAATGTATAAATCCGGCAAAAGTAAATTTCGCAGTATTCTTTCAAATATTTTTTCGCCAGTGTTTGCAACATCTTGCAGTTTTACACATCATCTTGATGATGATGATGTTGATGATGATAATGATGATGATGATGATGACGATGATGATGATGATGATCGAAGAAACCACTACATTTTATTTCCATTTTTTTTCATTTCTCCACATTATCCTTTCTTTATCCATCTCCCATTTGGACTTCGAGAGCAGAATTATCAGAAGTTAGAGAGCCTTATAATCATTAAACATGTCATGAGAAGACAAAACTTAGAGCATCAACAGGATTATCAGAAGTTAGAGAGCCTTATAATCATTAAACATGTCATGAGAAGACAAAACTTAGAGCATCAACAGGATTATCAGAAGTTAGAGAACCTTATAATCATTGAACATGTCATGAGAAGACACCTTAGAGCACCAAATAATCATTGAACATGTCATTAGAAGACAAGGAACTTGGTAATCACTAGACATGCCATGAGAGGACAACTCAGAGCACTAGATAATCATTGAACATGTCATGAGAAGACACCTTAGAGCACCAAATAATCATTGAACATGTCATTAGAAGACAAGGAACTTGGTAATCACTAGACATGCCATGAGAGGACAACTCAGAGCACTAGATAATCATTAACCATGTCATGAGAAGACATAAGTTAAAGAACTTGGTAACCACTGGACATGTCATGAGAGCACACAAGTTTAAGAACTTTGTAATCACTGGACATGTCAAGAGAAGACATAAGTTAGAGAACTTGGTAATCACAGAACGAAAACATTCTTCTTGCTAAAGAAACCTTAAATATCACATTATATGAAGCAAACTGCTGAATTCCATCAAGACTTATATGTGTTCCCTCAACGCTGAAAGGTATGTCTTGCAGCCATCTTCGCCTTGGTCTTACTCTCTTTTTTTTCCCCATTGTGTTCCCTTTCAAGACTGTCTTTTCTATATTATCATGACGTTTAATATGTCCAAAATATTTAAGTTTTCTCTGTTTAATCTTCCTTACTAGCCAACCTTCTTCGATATTATGTTCTTCACATCTCTCTCTCTTTCTCTGGACCTTAAGTGCCCAGGGCATATGGGGCTTCCGCAAGGGTTTTCCACAAATGCCTGTCCTTCGCCTTTTTTTCTGCTCTTGCCCAGGTGAGCCCTCTATTGCTCAGCATCCTTTCTGTTGCTCTTCTCCATGTCTCTTTTGGTCTATCCTTACTTCTGTTCCCCTGTGGTGTCCATCTTAGTGCTATTTTTGGTAGTGAGTTGTCAGTCATTCGGAGCACATGTCCCAACCATCGCCAGCGTCTTTCCTCAATAATTGTTGTCAGTGGTTTCATCTGCATTTCTGCTAATAAGATGTTCTTCACATAATGTGGGTTTAAACATCGCAATTCCACCTGGTTTGGAATGTATGCTTCTATCGCAGTTTGGAATTCTTAGTCCTATCCCAGAGATTGATACAATAAAACGTTAGTGACATACTGCGCCCTCTCAGCTCCTTTGGCCCCTCCCCTTTACAGTGGAAAATGATTAATCTGTGCAGTGAAAGAGGCAACAGTGAACTCCCGTCCTAGTTTAACACCAAAGCTAAAAATATAAAGCGTCCACGAAGTGAAACCTGGGACAGGGCGATAGCGGGGAAAACAATGAGGTCAAATTACGTTAAGACAAGCTGTAATGAAGGATGCTTGTGTGTGTGTGCGTGCGTGTGTGTGTGTGCCTGCCTGATATTATTCCCTAGTGTTTTCTTGTTTTTATATAACCGGCAGAAACAACTGTCAAAGTGTTGTAGTGTTTGTTAATATTCATTATTATTTTTTTTTTGGACATAAACATAAGGCTCTTCAGCCAGGCGTGATACTGACCATATCACCCTCTAGTGTGCTGACAGGTCAAGGAAAATATGGGCACTAACACCATATCCCTATGTGCCTCTAAGGCATGACAGGATTACCTTTACTTTACTTTATAAGGCACGTGCACAACTGCTCCCCGCCTCCTTCCCAGTTTATCCTGTTAATTATTTCTGTTTTGATCCACTACGATGTCACCCCCCCCCACCCCCACCCCATTTACTCAAAAACAGTGGACACCACCCGGACCACGGACCCGGTTAGACACCCCCCCCCCTCTCTCCCGCCCTCGCGCATCATTCAGGGACAAAAAGAATAGTCGCCACAACTCGCTTCCAAGCCAAGTCTAAGCATCTTCACAGCATCGGCTGCAATGAACACCTATTTCATGGTTCAAAGAAGAAGAAGAAAACAAAAGTAATGTTGCAACTAGTTTTGGTTATAGTTTGCCCTTTTTATGAAGAAGATAAAAAAAAAAGAGTCCAACATTTGATTCCTACCGGGTTTTGGTATGAGGCTACGCCCAACAGCCATTTCTTTTTTTTTCTCACCCAGCGTCAACTTCACCAGCCCCTTGGATGTTTTCACATCACCGAACAAAAAATTTAAAAAAAAAATAGCAGTGGCTGTAGTAAAAGAAGTTACCAGTTGGAACACCCACACCCACCCACATAAACGGGTAGAAACTGACTGGAGAAACTGGTTCTTGAATTCTCCTCACATGCGTGTGTGTCTCTTGTGTTGACGGTGAAACTCGACACACGAAATCCAGGTGAACTGTGTGGGGAAGAAAAGAAAAGACGCGGTAAGGGACCCATTTCGAAGCTTAGATCTTCCAACGTCTGGTTCTTGTGAATCTTTTGCTGATTTAAAATAGGTATGTAGCGAAATAGATCTTTTGAAAAATAATCGTGCTTTTTTTCCATGTTTATAAACAGTTTAAAACTTTTCACATTACTGTTATCGCCATTTTTTAAAACATATTTGTTCGAAACCTCAATGTAACAGTGAGAAAAACTTACAAGAGAATTGTGGGTTCTCAACTGAAATCAACGAAGGATTACTAATCAGAATCACCTTCATAGATTCTATCACATCCCCGCATTACAATGAAGAACTAACTGAAACAGTGTCGTTGATAGCATAAGAACTACGGTAACTCAGTAACACTGATAAGTGTGACACTGATAGTATCATAAACAGAGCCAACAGGTCTGTTCAAGCCAAGACACATATCCTAACAATGCTCAAAGAAACACATTAATTTAGCTTGGTCAAGAGCCAATCAGCTGCATTAAAAAAAACCAGCATTTTACGTGCAAATATAAGAAGACAACTTTCCTGGTTAAAATAAGTATCAATTTTTAGTCAGACAGCTTCATGTGGTGATTGTCGACAGTGCATGGTTTTAACGCAGTGGTTATTCACCTGTGGATTCACGAATAGATCATCATCAACATTACCATCAACAGCTGACAAATTAGTGTTTATACTCTTCGGTGGTTACTGAAACAGAGGGGAGAGCATGTATGGGTGTGTTCCGGAGTGCGATGATGCTAACTCTGTATGGATGTGTTCCAGAGTGTGATGATGCTAACTCTGTATGGGTGTGTTTCAGAGTGCGATGATGCTAACTCCTAGATTCATGATTCAAGACCGGCAGTAGATTGGAAACTGAGCATAAAAAAAGAAGCTTACATGGCCGCCCTGCCATTTTTTTTTTTTTGCAAGATATTTGTAAACGTGCCACTTTCTTCCAGGCTTCTCTCTTCTGAGCCGCTGGACTAAAGAGTCCGCGCCTTGTGTCTTAGTATCAGCGGGGCTCTGTTTATTGTTTCATTTTGGGGGGGTGGGGGGAGAAGGGGTAATAACTATTCTCAGGCCATAAAGAGTATCCACAACAAGAACACATGTTTAAGAACCACTGGTTTAATGAATGTATTTGTGTTAGATATACGGTATTTCGTTGTTGATACTCTCTATTCATTCTTCTGCTCATGTGTATTACAGCATTTGCAACATTTTGCAGCACTGCATTAACATATGACCTTAAATTCGCATTGTCTTAGACCCATTTCAATTCATCTTTAGCCCCATTTCTTTTATCCCGCCACCCGCCACCCCCACCCCACCAGGTTACGTGAACTTGAAGGTCTTTCATCACCGGTATCATACTGGACAAGGAGAGGACCTATTGTGGCTTTTATTTATCTTAAATCCATGATCTGGGACTAATAAATTTACTTCTGAAAACGCTCCAGCAGTTCGAACCGTCAGTGTTAGTATCAGCATGCCTTACGTATAGGAAAAAGCTTTCAGAACAACGAAAGCAAACATAAACTACGGCATATAATGTATTTTTAATTAGTGTTAACGGTAGATGATAATCATGCTCAATGTTTAGTTCATCGGCGAACTTTTGCTTTCATCGCTGTGATGTTACAGGAGGATGTTATTTTAAAGTACTTTTTTATTGTGATGGAATGATTTAAGTCGTTCACTGCAGAATAACACTGTCCGTGTTGATAGATTCTTGCACGCCCTGCACTGATCAGTTAGACATACTTTACGAATAGTTAGACATACTTTACGAATAGTTAGACATACTTTACGAATAGTTAGACATACTTTACGAATAGTTAGACATACTTTACGAATAGTTAGACATACTTTACGAATAGTTAGACATATTTTACACAGGACAATCACATTTCTAACCCCAGCCCATGTTTTTAAATTATAGTAACTTCCTTCCAGTTTTTAATGTATCAAGACTTTTCAACAGAAAATCTACTCTAGCTTAAGACAGAAAAATAAATGAGGAGAAAAAAAAAAGAGTTAAAGAGCAGTTTTTGTTTTAAAGAATGTGTTTAAATAATAGTTTTAATTTTAGAGAAGGCTTTCCAGAAAAGTTTTGTTTTCTTCTTTTTTTTATTAAATCATCATCATCATCATTGTTCACTCCATTGAGGCCATAGGGCACGGATAAAGGCTCTCCAGTCATGTTCTTGGAATTATTCTCTGCTTCTTCCCACGTGTATCCCTTGTCTCTGAACACTGTCATAAGTTCTCTTCTCAAAGTAAGTCTAGGTCTTCCTCGTTTTCTATTTCCATGAGGATTCCATGTCAGTGCCTGTTTTGCTATGCTATAATTATCTTAGAGAAGGTTTAAATCGCAGATTTTGTCTTTTTTATTTTAGAGATTTCAAAGTACTTTTCACGGGTACTTTGTAAGTTTTATTGTAAGGTTTAATGTAAAACTTATTGTAAGATTTATTATAAGACTTATTACATGAAACCCGTGTATGGAATGTCAACTTATTTCCGTCTTGTGTAAACTGGTGGATTAGCAAGGTTAAACTTAAGTATCGAATATGCGACAGAATTGTTAGACAGTGCTGATAAAACCACCATTTCAAATATTTATTGATTTGTCCAGTTTATTGACTCGTGTGATATCGATATCATGGAGTGAGATTACATGTTGCAGCCAGGCGTGACCATAGAACATTTGTATCGATTTCATCAGTTACTGTCTGGTGAACTGTGAAATGGTAGATAAACGGGTTAATTTTTGTTCGTGGTAATGTGTGTTGTGTCCGTAAATTACACACAACAAACATCCCCCTCCCCAGGGGCATTTTTTTATTGTGCCTTGTCAAGTACTTTCCTGTTGGGGGATTTGTTAAAAGTACTGGCTTTGAGTCACTTGAAGAGGACTCTACCAGAGATTCGCATTGGGTTAGGGTTAGTTTGTTTTTTTTCCTGACATATTATCTAAGAGTTTCCAAGCCTTCTTTCCTTCAGTTCTGAGGTTGAGATTGCTGCATGTGCTTAACCACTTCTCTTTCTTTCTTTCTTTGTTTTTTTTTTGAGGTTTCAAGTCTTACCTTAGCTGTTAGTTTATTGTACTCTATTGTGTTTTCTGGAGTAGGGTTTTTCTCTGGATTCTTCCAGAGACTTTGTACAGAATGGGCTACATTTCTTTCTGCATCCCTGGTGAATTGTTTTGTAGGCTACTCTAAGTATGGCTTGGATTATGTTGGTGTAGAGTGTGTCAATGTTTGCATTGCCATTTAATTTTGATAGATTTTCATCTGTTTGTGTTCTGAATTTTTTTTCCAGTCTGCTTTTCTATAACTACAGCGAGGCGGGTTTTGTGTGGTCTTTGGTTTCGTGTGTGAGAAATTTGTAGAAGGATGGGGCGATGGTCGCTTCCTATATCATCAAGCACTCTCAGAGTACAATCGTTGTGGATGTCTGCTGAGACAATGGTGAGGTCAGGCTTGTAATGTGCAACCAGTAGCTCTGTGAAGTTTTGGTGGTGAGGAGGAGTCTTGCAATAGTATCATGTTGCTAGTGTTGCATGGTCCATCAATGTTGTTTCCCATATGGTTTCGGCCTTTGTATCATAGTGATGGTAGATGTGCAATAAAATTTCCTGCAATGATAGTTGTCTGTATGTCTGTGCAGCGTATGTTGATTTGACTTTTAGAATTTGAGGGACAATAAACATTATACAGAGTGCACCGCAGTCCATCATGCCATACTGTTATCTCTTGGATATCATTCTCATTGCACTTTCTGTTTTTCACTTCTCCTTGGATGTCATTTCTCAAGAGTGTGGCAATACCCCTGCATATACCACATTCACACTTACACATGGTGTATCCAGGCACTTAGTGATCTTTTCCATATAGAAGGGTTTCTTGTATGTTCGCAATATGGATGTTGACCATTTTTCGGCTGTCTGGTTAATTCTGAGGCCTTTGGCCTAAGTCCAGAAATGTTGATTTGAAGAATGTTTAGTGTGACCCCCGTAGCGGGGTTTTCGCTTAGGGTAGCCGGGGGGAGGGGGGCGAACGACCTGGCGCGGACCTTTTACCAGGCGAGGACCGGGCTCATGTGGTTATCTTTTTCTTTCTGATATTTTCATATTGGGGTTTTTGTCCTGAGTCTTTCTTTCATACCCAGGAGGCCTTTCCAGTGAGAAGCTGAGATCAGGCCTCGGGTACAACACCTGCCCGCCCGACGGCTTTGAGACAGTTTCACAGAGACACAACTTTGGGATGAGGCGTCTGATGGGTGCTTCAGCGATGTCCATTCCCCGCCACCGATAGTCTGCTGGTTGCTTTGTTTGCCTCATTCTGATACCTTTTGTTGTAGAGACCCATAGGCTTGTCACGTCTTGGATTCGTCAGTTTCCATCAAATTTTCCTCATCCCCGCAGGCGATCTCTGTGTCCCCATCCATCCACCATCCCGACCAGCCCAGCGTGGCCCCAGCCCAAGATCTCAACTCCACCTACTGACGGGTGTGCAATGTCAAAAGCTGGAGGGCCTTCTATCCTAGTGTTGCTATTTTATGCTTGTCATTTTTCACACAGGCGAGTGGGTTTTCTTAGTGTACATAGCATTTTGTCCGAGTTATCTGACACTCCTATAAATAGTTCTATGTTCCCTCTTTCTTTTACAGAAAGTTCTGTTCCCTAAAAATTCTGCCTTATATAAAAGGTTGACATTATACTTAACAACAATAAGTGTTGCTTGCTACAGGTTTCTGAACTACAGGAGCAGGTCATAGTTTTTTAAGCAATGAGATCTGATGTTTCCTGTCTCACAGAGACTATGTTAAGTTACGTGTGTTCTTGACACAGTTGTTCCGGGGAGGGGGGAACTAGAGTCAACAAAGATGTGGTTCATTAGAAGAATGTTAAAAAAAAATAACCACGGACAGCTAAGATGACAAATATGGAATGTCTGACAAGAGCAAATGTGGACAGGAACTTAATTCAGCTCATAAGATATCGTTCATTGGACATATAATGAGAAGGGGAGGGCTTAAAAACGTAACAACAGGGAAGATAAATGGGAAGAGATGCACGGGAAAACCAAGAAGAAGAGAAAAAAAAAATGTGAACAATCTGGCACAATGACACAAGAAAGAATCAGCATCTGAAGTGATGGAAAATCTATGTAAGCATGGCCACCAACCCCTATCGGCATGATAATTATATATATATAAGGACAATATATACGAGTTGAAATTGAAACAAAAATAATCACGAGTAACATTAGAATTTAATATATCTGAAACAGGCGATATTGAAAGCATTTACATTTAGAAAAAAAAAGAAAAGAAAAACAACACTGAAGGAAAGAAAAAGATGTGAAACAAGACCAAGATATAAATGTTACAGATTTTAGTCATCTGTACCCAAAGTTAGCTACAGATCTTCTCCAACAGAACAAAGTTGGATGATGATGATGATGATAGAATATTTTCAAGCGCTGGTATTTCGTGGATTATCCAAATCTAGCTTAACCAAAGCATGAAGGCAGCGAACACAAATGAAGTCTAGGTATCGCAGGTATAATTATCTGTGACATCATCGAGAGAATTAGTTTGACATAGCTAAAAATAAACATTAAAAAATAGGAATTAAGCTATTTCTTTGTGTGCGTGTGCTTGTGTGTGTGGGGGGGGGGTAGGGATGAAGAAAGAGAGAGAGAGAGAGAGGAGGGGGGGGGGTTATAATATCTGAGATCCATCTGGAGATTCACATATTTTCGTGATCACCAAACATCTTCCACTAACAGAACTGTCTTGGCTTAGGAGATGAATTTCATCATTTATTATTTCTTTTCAGTGCGTACAGAGAAGAAGAATATTTCTTCTTTTCTCTTTGGTAAAATGACACCTTGGTAATGCTCGAGACACTTTATTCAGTGCTGTACAGAGTATATTTTTTTAACGCTGACAACACTATCCTCGACTGCGCACACCATTTCATATCGCGAGCGTTTTCATTGGTTGATTCACGTTCTAGGACACGAATGGCGAGAATCAAAGTCGCTCATGTATAATCGAGCTGGTGAACATAGTCGTATTGAATGTTCTTTTTTATGGTGCTGTGAGGGGAGGGTGCTAGGAGAATTATTTGTACATGAGTCTAAGGCTGGCTCTTGTATAATCTAAAATGCCCTTACATTCACACCCTGTTAACACCACGCATAGACACGCTGCAGTCTTTTGCGTGTGTCACTATTCATATGGAAGTAGGCGTATATTAAGTTACTTTATTCAATACTTCGTTTCTATTTATTTTTGTTTTAAATCCACATTTCATAGTTTGTTCTTGTTCCTGCCTATTTTAGCTCTTTTCATTCACATTATTTGACGTGCTTTACTATCATCGATAGTGTATCCAGGCAAGCCCCGTGCCTGTTTCGATACTCTCCGGCGAAGGATGATTTCAGACATCAGACCGACGCACGGGCGAGAACCCTCATAGACTGGGAGATGGGGATAAAACCAGCCGCCTTGAGTCCAAAGAAGCCGTGTCGCTATCGATTCAGTCATTCCCGTCCTTCATTTACTTCATTTGGTTTTTTGCTTGGAATTGACAACTCGGTTAAAACTTTTTTTTTTTTTTTTTCATGGGCCGTACCTGAGACCTGGTCTTTTCGTCTATCCCCATGTCCGACTATGATCTTAATTTTTGTTTTGTTTTTTTGTTTTTTGCTTTATTTATTCCATATAACCACACCTCTTAGTTTATATGTTAAATTTATTTTCAGCTAATACGCCTCAGTAATTTCATGTTCTTTTTTTCAGCACCTTTTAATGATGATGACGAATGCGTTCTGTCGTCCCCCCGCGTTTTGCTGGGCACGCACTGCGGATAGCACCACAGGCTAACATTAGTTGAAAACCCCTAAAACTCAAAGCTCAGAATAACGCTAAGTATAAGCTGAAGGTGTAGCGGAGGCACTGCGTTGGATACCGTAGGGGGTCTTCATAATTTTATTATGGTGTCAGAGCAACTACAAGGTGCTGTTATGTAACGATGTTTTGCCAGTTCTCTTCTGTCATGGGGTGTCGCCAGTCAGTCAGTCAGAACGTTTTCCGGACGTACTAGTCGTTATAATAACAGCGCAAATACTTTTGGCTGCCAAAGTGGCAAAAGTTGCGTGTGCATTATGGGTGGTGGTCGACTGCTTTTATACCCAGGGCTGTAGAGCCGAATATGCCAAATCTTCGATTTCCCAGCTCTTCTGTTTCCCAGCTCTTCTATTTCTCAACTCTTCTATTTCTCAACTCTTCTATTTCCCAGCTCTTCTATTTCTCAACTCTTCTATTTCTCAACTCTTCTATTTCCCGACTCCTCTATTTTCCAATTCTTCTATTTTTATACTAATGTTTCTACTTTACAGATGCTATATTCATTCCGACCCCAAACTCCACTCAGATGTCCTTCTAATTCTGACTCTCTACTATCCGACTCCAGCTTCTGCATAAATGGTACATATCTACCCAATCCGATCCCATAGCCCCATATTTAACTCCATGAAATAAGAAAATCACTCAGTTAAGATAGATTTTTTAAAAAAAAAGGGGGGGGGGGCTGTGAACCACCTGAAACTAAATTCAAGAGGAGTAAGATTACAGGTTGGGATATGAAATGCGTGAAGCCAAATTCGGAGGGAAGATAAGAAATAATAAGAAAGAAGATGAATAGCAAGAAGATGCTCGTACATGGACGTGAGCTGCGTTAGAAGAACATAAGAATAGTACGGTTACACCCGCGGGCGTGGCTTGCGTGTGTACTTTCCTCCATTCAAGGCAAAATGGAGGGGAACCTCTCGTTCTGTAGGATCCAGTGTTTCATTTCTGCGTCTACCTTGCATGAGCTAAACCTCCTAGATGTACAGACTTGGAAAACTATATAGGTTTTATATTACCTTTAGTGAGACTGGTGATGCGATAAGTGGCAAGACTTGAATTTCGTGCGTCGTAAAAGATTTTTGTCACGGTTCGCCGAAGTGTGCGATATCTCTTTATTTTGTTTTCTTTAGCAGTAGAACTGGGTCCGCGCTGTTTGGCAGGTTTTGCTCTTTGTATGTTTGATGATATGTGCTGGGAAAGTGTACGGGGAATGGGGGGGGGAGGTATAATAATAGAGCGTGAAGTTAAATTTAGATTCTATCTATCTATCTATCTATCTATCTATCTATCTATCTATCTATCTATCTATCTATCTATCTATCTATCTATCTATCTTCATGCCTGCCTGCCTGTCTGCCTGTCTGTCTGGCTGCCTCCCTACTTACCTACCTGTCTGTATGTCTGTATGTCTGTCTGCCTGTCTGTCTTTATGTCTGTCTGTCTTTCTGCCTGTCTGCCTGCCTGTCTTTATGTCTGCCTGCCTGCCTGTCTGTCTGTCTGTCTGTCTGTCTGTCTGCCTGCCTGCCTGCCTGTCTGTCTGTCTGTCTGTTTGCCTGCCTACTTACCTACCTGTCTGTATGTCTGTCTGTCTATCTAATCATCTAACTATTTAGCTGCCTGCCTGCCTACCTATCTACCCATCTGTTTACATGACTGGAACAGAGTGAAAGTTGTATGATAAAGGGCAGAATGTCAGACAGGTTTGCGTGCCCAATTCGTAACCCTTTTGAAATAAAGATCAAATCCGTCAGTCAACCTACCTGCCTGTCTGTCAGCTCGCCTGTCTGTCCGTCCGCCAGTCTGTCTTGTCCTTTTGTATTTTATCTGGCATATATCTCGTCGTCCATCATATTTGTCTCCTCAAAAATGTATGCATGCACGTGGACGTATATCTGCTATATTCCGCCTTAGAGCAGTCTCTACCTTTGTTAATATATCTGCTATATTCCGTCTTAGAGCAGTCTCTACCTTTGTTAACAAAAGCGCAATTTTACTTATTAAAATTATCGCTCCTATTTTAACACGGTTAAACTATAAAAAAAAAAATGGCGCTTTTAATTGAATTTCTGGAAATGCCGAGCAGAGAAATAATTCAGGCATCCATAGCCCTGGACGGTAAAGCAATGTGGGAGTTTTCATGTGCACGATGACTTCGTCAACAATGAGAAGAATTGACAAGCTACCAATGGCACAAGATATGAAGCGTTTTGTCGGTTTGTCAATACCATCTTCTGTTCATGGGCCTCTGGTAGGAAATTTCAGGAGGTTGATGTAGAAACATGAACCGGTTGATTAGCTTGAAAAAATGTCAAGGATTGGGATCTGAGGATAAGTATCACCACCAGAGCTTGCTGTCTCAGAATCTGGTGATGATGGTGATAATGACAATGCTTGAGCAAGATTTTAAACATTAAATGGCGGGACAGAATCAAGAACGAGGATGTCTGGGAAAGGGCAGGAGAAGAACCTATGAACCTACAAATCATGTCCTGGAAATGGAGGTGGATTGGCCACACTCTGAGGAAACCCGACACCGGCATAGCAAGACAGGCACTGACATGGACTCCTCAAGGAAATAGAAAACGAGGAAGACCTAGACTTACTTGGAGAAGAGAAATTATGACAGTGCTCAGAGACAAGGGATACACATGGAAGGAAGCAGAGAATAATTGACTGGATGACTGGAGAGCCTTTATCAGTGGCCTATGCTCTCAAGGGAGTGAAAGGCGATTATTATTATTATTATTATTATTATTATTAACCGCAAACCCCCCCCCCCTCACAAACAAAAAAAATCCCTCACAACGAGGTAGTCGAGACCTATTTCTTTAAACATGGGAAACTTCAGACCCCTACAGCGATGCACCAGCTGGACGCCTCTTTCATGAGCCCTGCTTCTGATAAATGAAATCAGCACGCCTTGAAAAAGAAGGATAAAAATAACAAATATAAGTATGACTCAGGAGGGTGGCTGGATTCATACTAGAGCTGACGAGAAGGGACACTGATTGATGTTTACCCTCCAGGTTGGTGGAGCATGCGGAAGGTTATACTCTTAGCCCTACTCCCAAGAATTGAAGAAAACTAACTTTGCCCACTCCAGGTCAGACACATGATTTTTGCCGAATCATCAACTTTCAAGAGATTTGCGTCTGCAGTGAATGAAATGAAGGCAGAAGTCAACCAATCAGTCATTTGCATGACCCTTGTGGAACTTTGCCTCCATAACAGCATTCCTGTAGGCACCTCGGTTGTAAGCAAGAGGCCCTGCTGCTTATGCATCCATCTGCAGATTATCAACTATGTCTTGCTGCCATCTTCGCCTTGGTCTTCCTCTCTTTCTTTTTCTCATTATGTAACCTTCCAAGACGGTCTTCTCTAAATTCTCATGATGTTTAATGTGTCCAAAATATTTCAGTTTTCTGTTTAATCCTCTTTACTAGCCAGCCTTCTTCAATATTAAGTTCTTGTAGTATGGATCTATTTGTTCTATTTTGCGTCCATGGTATTTGAAGAGCTCTTCTGTAGCATTTACATTCAAAAGCATTTACGTGTTTCTCATCTGTTTTGTTAAGTGTCCACGTCGCACAGAAATATGTTGCGATGGGAAAGATGCATGTCTTTAAAAATCTTATTTTTGTAGTTCTGTCTGTTCCTCTTCGCAGCCTTTTTTAGTTGTTTATTTTTTGAAGAGCGATAGATGCCCTCCTTTTAATTTCCCTCATTGTAACTCCATTATTCGTTAGTGATCCAAGATATTCAAAACTCTCCACTTCTTCCAAATTTTACTCATTGATATATATTTCAGCTGCCTTATTTATTTTGTTAGTTTGCCATCAATTTAGTTTCTTCGCATTAAGATAGAGGTTTTGCTTTTCACTATTCTTACGGACTGACATAATTAGTTTTTCCATTCCTTTTTTGTGTTGTGGACAGTAACACTGTGTCATCAGCATGCCTAATCTCTGGTATTTCATAACCTCCAATTGTTATGGCATCGCAATATTCTTTGTCTACATCTTCTCTAACATTCCTCATTATATCCAGAGGGGCCCACCCCCCTTAGAGTGTCAGGAGTTTAAAGGGCCGAAACACTTGTCTGGGGGGGGGGGGTGGCGGGTACTTCCTCTGATGATCTGAAGGAGTTGTGGTTCCGCTCTCTACGGTAGAGAGTTTCTTGCATATATATTTTCAGCATACAAGTTAAATAAGTAAGGCGACTGTATGCACCCCTGACGGACCCCTTGTTTTATGTCAAACCAAGTTGTTTCATCATTTATTTTCACTGCTGCTTATTGGTCTAGATACAGCAGTGATGTTAACTGTATCAAATGTGTTGGAAATCCCATTTTTTCCATTATTTCCCAAAGTTTCTGTTGTTGTACCACAGTCAAATGCCTTTGAGTAGTCTATAACAGATAAATATAGTTTCATATTAAATTCTCTGCATTTCTCTATTACTAATCTTACATTAAATATATGATCTCTTGATCCTCTTCCTTGTCTCAAACAGCTTGGACCATACTGACTTCTTATTTTCTTGCGAAGCCTACCCATTATGATTTTTAATAGAATTATGCTGCCATGTCTAATCAGGGCAACGGTTCTGAAGTTTGTGCATAATTTCAAGTTACCCTTTTCGGCGGTGGTATGAATATAGTTCTTTTCCACTCTTTTGGCCAAATACGTGAATGCCATATCGTTTTACGTAATGCACGATAAATTGTTGCACATTCAAAAAGCAAAGACAAAACAAAAAAAAAAAAAAAACACAAACAATATTATGAACATCACATGTACTTTTTATATTTGCATTTGTTTTTCTTCTTCTGTAGTATCATTATCTCAGTATCTTCGTTGTGTTCCGTTTTTTTTTCCCCGCTCATCTTTTTGTTTATATGTTTTGTCTCTCTTTTCCTTTAGTACATATTTCTCTTTTATATTCATCTCTTTACATCTTCTGTTCTCATACTTATCTTTCGGTATTGGCATATTTTCTTTCAGTTCTCCTGTTTCTGCTTGTGTTTCGCTACTGGAACCAAAATTTAATGTTAAAAAAATGTGTGAGAGATTTTTGCAACAAAATACTCCACAGTCACATTTTCCAGCTGCCTTTCATAGAGTTTTCTCCCTTCTGTCTGTGCGTAAACACAAACTCTGACTTACTTTAGTCATTCTCTGTTATACATACGCCATAGACATTTCGGCAACACACATTGGCTCCACCCAAAAGGCCATATGTTGCAATTATCCTTGTATAAAATCTTTTCATATATATTCATATTAGCTTTTTCTTTTTATATCCTGTTCACCGTAAAATAATGTGAACTAGGTACGTCTCAACGACCTCACGGTGAACGTCATGATGTGTCATCGTGTTATTCATAGTAATCTGTTTAGGTTCTTACAGTAGATGATTAACAAATCTGGCTCTAATATCTCTCAGGCGTTGCCTGTGTCGCGTCATCGTCGTCACCTTAGTTTGTTAAATCTGTTTTTTATTCTTTATTTTGTATTTCTCTCTTCTATGTCAACGGGTGGCCTATTATGAATGAGAAATTTCCGGAGCAAGTCTTGTGCTGGTAGATATCAGAAAGTTGCAGTGGTAATCTGTTTTGTTGGGTTCTATAGCTGATCAGATTTATATACTGGTTGTTCATTTCATTTTATTAAGTAATCTATGTATGTATGTATGTATGTGTGTGTTGTGTGCCAGCGTGCGTGTGTGTGTGTGTTGTGTGTGCCTGCGTGCGTGTGTGTTCGTGTGTCGGACTCTCAGTATATACTCGGTAAATACTTTACCTTTTATAGCGATTGTGATATAAAAATGAATTCAGACAACATATTTCAGCCATCCGCATTTAGGTCGAAGATCCGCATGTTGCTAGAGATCCGGAGTTTGCCCACCTTTACTTTAGATGGCGCACAATACGTTTGATAATGGCTGAAGCTAAACAAGCTCTAGTTGAGCAGAGTTACATGAAAGTGGATGGTGGGGTAAACAAAAAATTGGTAACATCTGTTGTCCGAGATAGACATATTTGTAGAAATACATCTTTTTGAAGCTTTTCAATACTGTTCACTGTTTTTAATCTCCTGGTATTAATTTTCCCCCCATAAAACTGCACCATACACCCTTCATCTGTTCTGAAGAATACAGAGAATTCTTGCAAAAATTGATAGTAGAGTACAAATCCCATTTCCATGCCATTAAGGCATGTAGTGGATACGGTTTATTTCCATGACCTTCGGCACATGAAAGTGGTCACTATCACGCCTGGCGTCCTTTACCTTCCTAGATTTCTCCGGTAGCCATTTTTAGACGCTAGGTGGACCGCTTGGCCTTTTAGTTGTAGTGGTGCCAGAAAAAAAAAATCCATTGCTTTGACTTGAACCCGGTGCCACCGGATTAGTAGACCGATCATTTAACCATTCAGCCAACCGGGCCACCACAAAAGT
Source organism: Achatina immaculata (assembly GCA_009760885.1). Classification (NCBI taxonomy): domain Eukaryota; kingdom Metazoa; phylum Mollusca; class Gastropoda; order Stylommatophora; family Achatinidae; genus Lissachatina; species Lissachatina immaculata. The sequence goes on from CM019713.1 coordinate 38,164,391, forward strand.
TGATCAAATTAAAGTAATAAAATAACATGTTTAAAAGTTATCTTCTTCTTCTTCTTCGTTCACTTCTACCACCAAAAACCGCACTGTGAACCTACTGAATTCACACATGTGGTCCTCGTTAGGTCCGGTGGTCCCCTGTGTGGTCCAAAATAGACCACATGAGTTCCACGAAGGACCACAAGGGGTTCAGAGTATCACAGTGCTTTAGCCTGTATTCTTGGTGGGTCTCGGAAGCGGGATTGCGTGACACCGTGGTTTTCATTGCACCAGTTTGGTCTAGGGTTGGACTTTCTCACCGGAAGACCTCGACGTGTTTGGAATATCAGTGCATCCCCGCTGGGTGAGAGGCGTTAGCCCACCCAGGACAGAGTTGGACTTTCTCACCGGAAAACCTCGACGTGTTATGAGATACCCGTGTATCACCGCCGGGTGAGAGGTGGTTGCCCATCCAGTCCAGGGTTGGACTTCCTCACCGGAAAACCTCAGCGTGATTAGGATACGCAGACATCCCCGCCGGGTGAGAGGTGGTTGCCTATCTAGACTTCCCTGGTCCAGTGTCTCCGACTTCAGCATTTTGCGGTCGTGGCCGCTACCCTTCCTAGTTGTGACCAGGATGGAGCTTTTGTCCAGGAGGACGAATCCTCGCCACTAGTGACTTCTACCCCTGGGTTGAGCCGGTTTAGGCATTTCCCAGTATGGGCATGTTTGGGACGGGACCGACCTCTAGGGCAGAGGTACTGTGACATTCATAGCCTTCAAGATTCACCCCTGGTATGAGCCGGTTTAGGCAAAATTCACCAGTATGGGTGTTTATCAGGCGTTACCGACCTCTAGAGCGGAGGTGGCATGACATGTCTAGCCATCGAGTTCCACCCCTGGTGTGTGCCGGTTTAGGCATATTTCACCAGTGTAGGTGTATTTCGGACGTAGGCGGCCTCTAGAGCAGAGGTGCCGTGGTATAGCTCTCGTAGCGATACTACTGGACATACCAGGTTAAACTTCACTTTCCACCACCTTTTCCCATCGGCGCCGCACAGCAACCTTTATTTCCGCATTTACTTCCTTAACCGGGAGGAGCTTCACTCCACGCGCGGCATTTGAAAAGTCAAGCCAGCAGTGACTTAACCTCTGGGACAAACCGGTTCATGCATTTCACACGATATGACTGCACTCAGGACGTGGCCGACCTCCAGACCAGAGGTGCCGTGATTTGACTGTTTGCTTCGCTTTATTCTTTCAACCACCTTTTCCGCAGTGATGCTGCGCGGCAACATCATTTGCAAATTTCTTCATTGGCCGGGAAGAGCACCGCTCCACGCACGGCAGCTGAAGATCTCGCCAACAGCGGCAGATTTGCTACCAAACGTGACACTCATCTACCCTAAGTAACTGGTTTTCAGGCGCCAGATATTCGCCCTCGCCCCTTCTCCTGTCAGTTTAAACAGTTCTGCCACGGGAAGGCCAGGAGCTGGACTTGACTGCCAGAGGCTGTTTGTGGCGCGTTTGCAGTCCTTAGAACCTTTAAAAGTTATGATTATTCCATTTCCGACATTTAATAAGTGCTATTCTCAACTCAGTGCTGTACTCCTTACACTGGTGGAAGAACTGGCAAATGAGAGGTGTTGGCCGACTGAACAAGACCCTATGACCTGGAGTACGAAAACCTCTCGATATCGACTTCCGTTCCTTCTTATAAACACAAATTATGCTAATTTTTAAAAGCTAACGTTTGCACGTTAAAACATAGTGTGTTTACAAACGTTTCAGAGTAAAGAATCGTGAACGAAAAGTTTTGTGAACTTTTTTTTTTCTGAGCAAAAAGTACTGAATGTGTACAACAAGTTTTAAGTAAATGACGTGTTTACTTTCGTAATGTTAGCTTCGAGCCATCAAATATTTGCAGTGCGTTCTTTCGGAACGAGTAACGTCGACTATTAAGTTCACTAGTTAAAGAAAAGCCATGAACGATCTCTAACATAGAGGAATGTGCCTCAATGCCTCCTTCCCCTCCCCCTTCCCCCCCCCCACCCCCCAACTGATTTCGTGTAAGGCATAATAATCCCACTCCCAATCCAACAATAATTCCGAAGAAGAAGAAGAAGATTGAAAGTTGCGAATAAAACTAGTTCGGTTCTAAATTCAGCGCGGAAGTAAACATCGTTCCACCAGTGTGGTCTGGGAAATTTTCTATTATTATCCTACAAGCGGATGAATCTCAGAAATGTGACGATCGGGTATGGAATGCTAAAGTGGTTTTTTTTTTCCCGTAATGTAAACTACGACAAAGGATTAAATTACAAGTTACAAGTTGCACTGCTAAGAACATGATAAGATTAAATGATGTGAGCACGCGTCTTGTACTCCTTAGCCCAGGAGAGAGGCGGCAGTATAACTCGTGCCATAGTACTTTAATTCATTTTACCAATAAAACACTTTTTTATTAATAGAGCTTTGTGAACTGAATTATTTATAGAACTCTGTGAACGGATTTATTAATAGAACTCTGTGAACTGAATGACATGTTTATTTATAGAGCTCTATGAACTGAATTTTACTCGCAGACAAAAGTATTTTAGACGTGAGAGAAATAGTAACAGCGAGAAAATGGCCCATGGTCCATGAATAAGAGAGTACAGCGAGAAATGGAGGCCATGGAGATGTGGTTCATAAGAAGGATGTTGAATGTACCATGGACAGCTAAGAAAACCAACGAAGAAGTCTTAAGAGAGGCAGGAGTTAAAAGGCAAATTACAGCTAAGATCAGAGGCAGACAAGTGAGATTTGTAGGACATTTTCTGAGAAGAGGAAAATTGGAACACATCGCAACTGGCGAAGAGACAGAGGAAGACACACACTCACAGAGGGAGAGAGAGAGAGAGAAAGAGAGAGAGAGAGAGAAGTTACTGGATGAGCTGTCAGTGTGGCTAGGAAGAAAGTCACCGGCGGATCTCATAATCAACTCTAAAGACCGGGAATTGTGGAGAGAAATGATCGTCTATGCCACGCGGCACGGCACTTGACTGATCGATTGATTGATTGAGAAAATGACCGTGATTTGAACCGCGGGCTCCAGTAGAGCGAACTAGACATGAGAGGACAGTGCACGGAACAATTCATCCACCTGGCAAGGTAGTCGAGGTGGTAGCGTATTGTCTTCTCGAACTTTACTGTACAAAAGCCTCTTTTTTCCCGATTTGCGGTTAGGTTTTGTTTTGTGTTTATATTATTTCTCACTCAGATATTCACAACTCCAAATCTCCAACACTTGGTATATAACAAAGTGTTGCAATGAAGTAGGTATGATTAATTTAAAAGTTATACACAACGTACTTTAGACGTGAGAGAAAGAAAGAAGGGGAAAGACTGCGGATCTAAATCCAGATGCTGGTGGGACAAGAGATCGTAGCAGTGTATGCTGTTTTCACTAAAACTCGTTTACGAAAGTACTACCCTTTGGCCAGGTATCATCTTGTCTTGTCATGTGCTATATCCCTTCAACTGCAAGCTGGTGTTCTTTGCAGCCGATGCTGTGAAGGTGTTGAGGCACAACATCGAATCAGCTTGGGAGCAGGTTATGGCAGCTATTTTTTCAGTCCCGGAGCGCAGCTAAAAAACAGGGGGTGCGGGATGCTTCTTTAGCAGACTCCGCCACCATGAGGATCCCTGTCACGTTAGCCAGGCTAGGCCTGTTACTGAGGGTAGCAACAGAGAGGTGGGACAGGGTCTTGGTCAGTTAAGGTTAGCTAACCGTGACGCTAGCATACCAGCTATGGGTCGCTGATTGCCTAATCGGACAGTGTCTTTACCCTCTCCCTAGGTGTCAATGAATAATAAGCTGGAGCTTCTAAACATGAAAGAATACAATACGTAACAGTAGAAAATGGCGTGAAGAACTGTAAGAACTGCCAACAAGGCTCCATTATGGATGTAAAGTGATTGAACACTGGACTTCCAACAATAGCAACAAAAAAAAAATAGTAGACAAAGCATTTTAGACTTGAGAGAAAGAAAAAAAAATAACACGAGAATCACCGTGGACTCGAACCACGGACTCATGCAGGGCGCGCAACCGCCTAGCCACGAGAAATAGCGCATTATCCACTCGGCCATCTTACACATCAGAAAAGATATTTGAATAGCTGTGTCTTTACCGCAGCTGAAATCAGTCCTGACACCAGGGAAGGAAACTAGGTCATGACGCAGAAATTTCCATCGTTTAAGTTGAGTCTCCCGCGGGTACCAGATTTAATACATAAATATACACACATGGTCTCCTGTGGATATCTAATGTTAGCTGATCTTTTGTTTATCTAGACAGCTGCTCCCCTTGCCAGAGTCCATGGTTCGAATCTCAGATAATTCGTTTGTCATTGTTTTCTTTCTTTCACGTCTAAAAGTGCATTGTCTACTATTTTACGAATGCTAACTTCACTATCATCATCATCATCATCAGGTGCCGTGCCGACTGGCGTTGGCTATTATGCTTCTCCAGAGTACGCGATCCTTCATGCAGGCCATCAGTTCAGTTGGTGATCTCCTCTCACACCATCCCGTCAGACTGTCCAGTATCATTTCTCTTGGTCTTCCTCTTGATCTTCTTCCTTCTATTTTTCCTGTTCTTATAATATTTTCAATGCCCCCTCTTCTCATTGTATGTCCTATGAAAGTACATTGTCTCTCTCTTATCTTTCTGACAAGGTTTTTTTGTCTCTCCAGCTCTTCTCCTACATTCTTCATTAGTTATTTTTGCTGTCCAGGGGATTCGCAACATTCTTCTAATAAACCACATTTCTGCTGCTTCCAATGATTTTTGTGCAGACTTGCCTATTGTCCATGATTCACTTCCATATAACAAGATAGGTTCAATATAGCATTTTAGGACTCGTTTTCTAACATTCATTGATAAGGATGTGTTAGCTAATATGTTTCTCATTCTCTGAAATGCAGTCTTTGCTTGGCCTATTCTGTTCCTAATTTCTGTTTTGCATTTCCCATCTGAAGTTATTACTTCACTACACTGTGCTAAATCACTTTATTGTGCGTACTACATTGTGCTAAATCACTTTATTGTGCGTACTATATTTTGCTAAATCACTTTATTGTGTGTACTACATTGTGCTAAATCAATTTATTGTTCGTACTACATTGTGCTAAATCACTTTATTGCGCGTACTATAATTTGCTAAATCACTTTATTGTGTGTACTATAATTTGCTAAATCACTTTATTGTTCGTACTACATTGTGCTAAATCACTTTATTGTGTGTACTATAATTTGCTAAATCACTTTATTGTTCGTACTACATTGTGCTAAATCACTTTATTGTTCGTACTACATTGTGCTAAATCACTTTATTGTGTGTACTATATTTTGCTAAATCACTTTATTGTTCGTACTACACTGTGCTAAATCACTTTATTGCGCGTACTATAATTTGCTAAATCACTTTATTGTTCGTACTACACTGTGCTAAATCACTTTATTGCGCGTACTATATTTTGCTAAATCACTTTATTGCGCGTACTACATTGTGCTAAATCACTTTATTGTGCGAAAGTTTCTCATTTAAAAAATTTAACCGTAATGGATGTGAACAAAGCAGGTCACACCTGAAGCTCTTCAGAAGGTCATGAAACCAAAGTCAAACACGAATTTATCCTACTTTCGTTTTAAGAAATTAAACAATTTTTCACTTTGCCAAATAATTAGGAACTCATAATCTTACCCTAGCGGTGGAGCCTGATTAGAAACATACTTTTAAATCCGCTAAAATAATGAAAGCTATTTGCAAAACATTGGCTGAGATATTCAGATTCTAGATTACAGAAAGATTCAATAAAATGACACCATTTATTTATTGTTTCTTCATTTTCTTAAGATTCACATTTCTGTATATGTGTTTCATCTGTCTTTCAGACTTTACTGGCCACGCAGTTGACCACTTAAAGCGCTATCAGCCATGTCTATGGTGGGGTGTATCAAGTTTATGAAATGGAGTTTGGTTATCTTTAACGTACTTGTACTGGTAAGTTCTTTGGCAGAGCTTGTGAAATATGAGATATTCCACACAAGACTGTGCAGTCGACTTTGACCTGTCTATTTTTTATTTTTTTATTTTGCCAGAATCCTACATTAGCTCCTTCGCTGATCTGTATTTCTACAGTCAGACTACGACTCTAACTCCAACTCCCGTTTTTCTATAGTCAGACTACAACCCTAGCCCCGAATCCTGTTTTTCTAGTCAGACTACTACCTTAGCCCCTACTCTTGACTCCTGTTTTTCTACAGTCAGACTACCACTCTAGTCTTGACTCCTGTTTTTTACTAGTCGGACTACTACCCTAGCCCCGACTCCTGACTCCTGTTTTTCTACAGTCAGATTACGATCACAGTCCCTAATCTCGAGTCCTGTTTTTCTACAGTCAGATTACGATCACAGTCCCTAATCTCGAGTCCTGTTTTTCTACAGTCAGACTACAACTATTAGCCAAATTCCTGGTTTTTTTTTACCGTCAGGTTCCAACCTTAACCCCGACTATTTTCTGTTTTTTTTTTCCTGATCTCAGACTCTGATTCTGATTCCGAACTCCTTTTCTAGCCCGTGACTCCAATTCCGATTCCTTGATAAGTGGCATATTTCTACCGACTCTGTTTCTTCTATTTTTCTACTGTCAGATTCCAACTCTACTACCGACTCTGTTTCTTCTATTTTTCTACTGTCAGACCACCGACCAAGACCCCGACTGTGGACTCCGACTCCCAATTTCGACTTCTCTGTCGGCTCTGACTTCACCCAAATTTATTTCTGACTTCAGCTCCACAGCACAGATTCAGCATCCACATTTATAAAGATCAACCGGACCTGTCATCCGGCTAACTGCCCAAACACGGCAGGATAAAAGACTGCATACCTTATGACACATATTGAAAAAATAATCAGGTGGTGTTTTATTCCAAATGATTGCACAGCCAGCTAACACATGGAAACAAATATATCCGTGCTGTAGTGAAACCAGATTGTCGGCGCTGGAGAACTAGATATGCCCGTTAAGCTTAGCCAGTGATGTACGGCTAAACCTCGTTTCCAAGGTGTTGGACTGTGTGGAGTTATATGCACACAAAATACATGCGTATACACAAATGCATACATTCCTACAAAAGCAAGAATGTATACGAATATGCTGATAATAGATAAGCAATAGAATATATATATATATATATTATATATATATATATATATATATATACTATATATCCTTCCCGTGCCGTTAAGCGTCACATAGGGCTGGCAAGGTAATTCGCCAACTTTTCCTGCCTTCGGCAAGCCTTTCAACCTCATCAAGGGATTTTATGCCTAGTAATTTGGCCTCTCTTAAAAATGTCCTTTTTAGAGTTTCACGTCGTCTGCCTCTTTTCCTTTGGCCTTTTTTGTTCCACTTGATAGCTTGTTTTGGGATTCTCTGACTGTTTCTTCTCATCACGTGACCAACATACGTCCATCTCTTTTTCCTGATCACCCATGAGACTGGTTGTTGTTCAGACATCTGTCTTATCTCTGCATTGTTCTTGAATTCGTTCCACTTGATGCCGAGTATTTTCCTTAGGCATTTGTTTTCAAAAGAGTCTAATTTCTTGTCTGTTTCTTTATTTGTTTTCCAGCTTTCACATGCATAAATGAAGGTGGATATTACATTTGAATTGAATAGTCTTAACTTGGTTTTTGTGATTATAACTTTTGAATGCCATATGTTCTCAAGATTCTTGAAGATCGATGCTGCTTTTGCAGTTCTAACTTCCTTTCTGGTTGGTTTCTCTGCGAGTTTCCGTAACAATATCTCCCCCCCCCCCCCCCCCGGAGTCGCCTCTAGAAAGGTCTCAGAATAAGGTTGTTAGCCTCATGCCCAACTCCCGGTACAGGATCTGTAACAGATTAAGCGGAGTTCCGCTGATTTCTGCATGCCAGAGAGAGCGTTATAAAAACACCCGTCATCTTATATGGACAGAAAAGAAAAAGGACGAGAAGCCACACCAATTAGAAAACTAGAAGTTAAAAGAGAAATATTGATAATCACAAACAATAAGACAATACTATAAGCAAGAAGCACAATACTACAAGCTTGTATATCGAAGACCCTTCTTGAGGGTAGGATCGAAGGGAAAAAGAACAAGAGGACGACAGCAAGACATAGATGAGCGGACAACATCAAGAGATATGGACAAGGGACCAGCTTGGTCGAGTGCTCTCTTGCAAAGACAAGAAACGGAGCAGAGTGGAGATTTCGTTGCAGTCAACCTTCCATGGGGAGACAGCACGAAATAATGATGATGATGATAATATATGCATTCATATATGTATGTGTACATATAAACATGTCCACAGTGTGCTGGGGCTATAGCTATCGGCCTGGGAGCTTGGGGGCTGAGTTCAGAATACGGTGCCGAGGCACTCCAGAACTTGACTGGCAGTCCGCTTTACCGCGGAGCCGCCATTGCCATCATTGTGGGCGGGTGTGTCATGGTGGTCATAGCCCTCCTTGGATGTCTGGGAGCGATACTGGAGAACAGAGTGCTGCTGGGAATTGTAAGTAAAGTTTATGTTTTATGAGGCCGCAGTTCTATAGCAGAGATTGTTCATTACTACAGTACGACTACGTTTAGTATGTGAAGTAGTAAGAAATAATGAACACTTTATCTCTCTTCTTGATTCTGTAGCGTTCTTGATTCTGTAGGGAGAGAAATTCCACTGTCGGCTTGCTAGGTATGTCGTAGCTTCACCAGAGCTTAGACAAGACAGACATGTAGACACAGACACAATAATTAGTGTATGAGTATGTAACTATACACGGAGCCACTGCAGAAAAGCTGTGATACCAAAATGTATAAACTAGGGGGAAAAAAGGTAGGAACAGCTTTATTACCGGAATACAACTGTGTACTCGTTAAGTAATATATATATATATATATATATCCTTCCCGTGCCGTTAAGCGTCACATAGGGCTGGCAAGGTAATTCGCCAACTTTTCCTGCCTTCGGCAAGCCTTTCAACCTCATCAAGGGATTTTATGCCTAGTAATTTGGCCTCTCTTAAAAATGTCCTTTTTAGAGTTTCACGTCGTCTGCCTCTTTTCCTTTGGCCTTTTTTGTTCCACTTGATAGCTTGTTTTGGGATTCTCTGACTGTTTCTTCTCATCACGTGACCAACATACGTCCATCTCCTTTTCCTGATCACCCATGAGACTGGTTGTTGTTCAGACATCTGTCTTATCTCTGCATTGTTCTTGAATTCGTTCCACTTGATGCCGAGTATTTTCCTTAGGCATTTGTTTTCAAAAGAGTCTAATTTCTTGTCTGTTTCTTTATTTGTTTTCCAGCTTTCACATGCATAAATGAAGGTGGATATTACATTTGAATTGAATAGTCTTAACTTGGTTTTTGTGATTATAACTTTTGAATGCCATATGTTCTCAAGATTCTTGAAGATCGATGCTGCTTTTGCAGTTCTAACTTCCTTTCTGGTTGGTTTCTCTGCGAGTTTCCGTAACAATATCTCCCCCCCCCCCCCCCCCGGAGTCGCCTCTAGAAAGGTCTCAGAATAAGGTTGTTAGCCTCATGCCCAACTCCCGGTACAGGATCTGTAACAGATTAAGCGGAGTTCCGCTGATTTCTGCATGCCAGAGAGAGCGTTATAAAAACACCCGTCATCTTATATGGACAGAAAAGAAAAAGGACGAGAAGCCACACCAATTAGAAAACTAGAAGTTAAAAGAGAAATATTGATAATCACAAACAATAAGACAATACTATAAGCAAGAAGCACAATACTACAAGCTTGTATATCGAAGACCCTTCTTGAGGGTAGGATCGAAGGGAAAAAGAACAAGAGGACGACAGCAAGACATAGATGAGCGGACAACATCAAGAGATATGGACAAGGGACCAGCTTGGTCGAGTGCTCTCTTGCAAAGACAAGAAACGGAGCAGAGTGGAGATTTCGTTGCAGTCAACCTTCCGTGGGGAGACAGCACGAAATAATGATGATGATGATGATGATAATATATGCATTCATATATGTATTTGTACATATAAACATGTCCGCAGTGTGCTGGGGCTATAGCTATCGGCCTGGGAGCTTGGGGGCTGAGTTCAGAATACGGTGCCGAGGCACTCCAGAACTTGACGGGCAGTCCACTCTACCGCGGAGCCGCCATTGCCATCATTGTGGGCGGGTGTGTCATGGTGGTCATAGCCCTCCTTGGATGTCTGGGAGCGATACTGGAGAACAGAGTGCTGCTGGGAATTGTAAGTAAAGTTTATGTTTTTGAGGCTGCAGTTTATAGCAGAGATTGTTCATTACTACAGTACGACTACGGTTTAGTATGTGAAGTAGTAAGAAATAATGAACACTTTATCTCTCTTCTTGATTCTGTAGCGTTCTTGATTCTGTAGCGAGAGAAATTCCACTGTCGGCTTGCTAGGTATGTCGTAGCTTCACCAGAGCTTAGACAAGACAGACATGCAGACACAGACACAATAATTAGTGTATGAGTATGTAACTATACACGGAGCCACTGCAGTAAAGCTGTGATACCAAAATGTATAAACTAGGGGGAAAAAAGGTAGGAACAGCTTTATTACCGGAATACAACTGTGTACTCGTTAAGTAATAAAGCTGTTTCTACTTTTTTCCCTAGTTTATGCAGACACAGATCTGTCTGTCTTTACGGAGTTTTTTTTCAGTTATTTCATTAATTTGTGAGTGAGTGGGTGGAAGGGTGAATGAGAAAGATATAGAAAGAAAATGAGAGAGAGGGGTACAGAATGAGAGAATGGTAGACAGTGAGAGAGTGGTGGAGAATGAGAGAGGTAGGCAGTGGGAGAGAGAGGTGGAGAATGAGAGAGAGAGGTGGAGAATAAGAGAGAGAGAGGGAGAATGAGAGAGAGAGAGAGAGGGAGAATGAGAGAGAAAGAGGTGGAGAATGAGAGAGAGAGAGAGAGGGAGAATGAGAGAGAGAGGGAGAATGAGAGAGAGAGAGAGAGGGAGAATTAAGAGGGAATTAAGAGAGAAAATGAAAGAGAGAGAAAGAGAGAGAGAGATGAGAATATAAGAGAAAGAGAGAGAATGACAGTGAGAGAAACAGTAAGTAAAACAGAGACAATTGAGAGAGAAAGAGAGAGAGAGAGAGCCAGAGCCAGGGAGAGAGATTGATTGATTGATATTTATTTCAAAAGGGTTAAGAATTGGGCACTCATGCCCATCTGACATTCTGAGAGAGAGAGAGAGTGTGTGTGTGTGTGTGTTCTGTGGACCAAGATTATGAAATATATACAAAAATTTTTTTTAAAAATGCACCAAATCCATAATATTATATCTCAAGCATGTAAGACAATTATTTCTGTATATATTTCTCCTATTTGTAGATTTACTAAATTATTTCTTTGCCTCTTTTAGTAAGTCTGAAAGCAGTAATCTGCATTTTAAAAAAGGTAACCCCCTATACATGTTGTCTATATCACTTTTAACACGTCATTTTTCCAGCATTTATATCTGTTATGTGTTGTTAGTGTTAGCTACCATAATATTTGTGGTGTATTTTTCAGTATTAAGCTAACAAATATCTGTGGTATACTTTCAGTATTCTTTCATCATGCTCCTGCTGCTGATCCTGTTTGTTGTGGTGGCATCTGTTGCTTTTGCATATAGAGATATTGTAAGTATGCATCATGTGTCATTTAGTTTGTGTGAATGACATACTTGGTATTTAGTCATCATGTGTCATTTACTTTGTGTGATTGACTTACTTGGTATTAGTCATCATGTGTCATTTACTTTGTGTGAATGACATACCTGGTACTAGTCATCATGTGTCATTTAGTTTATGTGATTGACATACTTGGTATTAGTCATTCATTGGTACTATTTTTTTTAATCAGTAATTAATCCAGCATAAAAAAAAAGCTCCAAGTGCAATGTGAACTTCTCAAAGAAATAAAGATCAAGAAAACAAAATACTTTAACCATATAAACGACGTAGCAACATACTGAAAACCATACTAGGAGGAAAGATGGCAGGAAAAAGAGCAAGAGGTAGACAGAGATGTAGATGAGAAGGTAACATGCAGAAAAGGACAGGACGCAGCCTGGCTGAGTGCTCTCTTAAGACGACGGAGCGAGGAAAACTGGAGATTTGTTACCACCAACCTCCGTTTCTGAAGAAGGCACATGATGATGATGATAATGATGATTTTTTTTTTTTTAAAAAGCAGTTTTGATGATGATGATTTTAAAAAAAACCAGTTTTTATTTTTACAATGTCTTTCCTAGAATGTAGTAAAGAATGTAGAAAAGCTTAAAAGCCTAGAATTTGATACGCACATTTGGCACTCATGACAGTGGAGCAGCTTGTTACTGTTGGGGTCCCTGTATAGATTGTACATCAGCATAACAAGGCAAGCACTGACGTGGAACCCCCCCCCCCCCCCCCAAGGAAGCAGAATTCGGGGAAGGCCTAGAACTACTTGGAGAAAGGGAATTATGATGGTGCTCACAGATAAGGGATACACATGGAGAGAAGTAGAGAACAAATTCAAGAACAGGGATGACTGGAGAAAATTTCTCCTGTTAAATTAGCCTATACTCGCAGGGGAGTGATGGGCGATGATGATGATGATGATGATCTAGATTGTAGGTGGAACATTGTGTTTTCATGAATTTTGTCTCAAATTAAAAAAAAGAGCGGGGGCGGGGGGAACAAAGCCACCAGGTTCCAGTGAAACAGCTCAGGTTCAATTCTTCTCAATGCTCTTCTCAGGCCTTGTGACAAGAAGTGAAACTAGCGCCATGTTAATTGCTTCTTACATCCTTCCTGTGCTGCTAAACGTCACACAGGGCTTGCATAGAAGTGCGCCAAGTTTTCTTGTTTTCAGCGAGGTTTTCAACCTCGTCAAGGGATGTTATGCCTACTAAACTGGCCTCTCTTATCAGTGTCCTCTTTAGAGCTTCACGTGGTCAACCTCCTTTTCTCTGGCCTGTTATGTTCCACTTGATAGCTTGTTTTGGGATTCTCTGATTGTTTCTTCTAATCACATGTATGTCTACTATCTTCCTTTTCTGATCACCTATGAGACAGGTTGTTGTTTGCTCATCTGTTTTATCTCTGTGTAGATGTTAATTGCTCCTGGTTCTTAATTTATTGAGGATTAAGTGAACTTGTCTTGTCTTGTCTTGTTTTGTCTTGTCATGCTTTGTCTTGTCTTGTTTTGTTTTGTTTTATCTTGTCTTGTCTTGTCTTCTCATTACTCCTCTCCTTTGTGCACCAATCAATGTTTAGCAAAAAGGCTTTTTTTTTTCTTAAGGTTTGTTCATGGTTTGCTTCATATACTTGTATTTAAGGTTTGTTCATGGTTTGCTTCATATTCTTGGATTTAAGGTTTCAGTTATTTTCTCCATCCATCTCCTGCATTTCCTACCATTCTTAGCAAAGCTTAACCTATTCAACTTAAACAGTAAGGATACATCTGAAGAAAATTTGAATTGACCCTCTGTTGTCTTGAATTACTTTCTGTTCAAAGTCTTGTGAAACCAATTCTTAGAATCTTATTGGTTATTAAACAGTGTCACTGATTCTGACAAAAGAGATTTTTATATTTAGTTATGATACAAGTTAGCTTATTAAATTTTTACTTTTGAAGTGAATAATGTCAATGTTTAAAACATTGTTTTGGTGGAAAGATTATAGCAAGGGTGGCTAGACTTGCGTAAGGTAGGAGCCTGATAATCATTTTAGATATCTGAGTCCAATAATCATTTAGATATTTGAGAGCCACATGGCATAAACAGATATTATGGACATGTTTCTGTTGATTCATGTACATTTTGTTAAAGAAATTATATAACTTTAAAAAAAATACATGTACTTAATATTTATTCATTGTCATCACCAATTAAATTCCCTGGTAATCTTTGACTCGAATCTAAGTTCCTTTGTAATTCTTTTACTCAAATCTAGGTTCCTCTGTAATCTTTGATTCAAATCCAGGTTCCTTTATAATCTTTGATTCAAATCTAGATTCCTTTGTAATCTTTGACTCAAATCTTGGTTCCTTTGTAATATTTGACTCAAATCTTGGTTACTTTGTAATATTTGAACTCGAAGAATGACCATACTCTGCTGCTGGCCTCCTTGCACTCCGGACAATCCCATATGTGCTCGTCCTGTGACCTCAGTGTTGTTCATAGTGTGTGTTGGGTGACAGTGTCTTTGACTAAGATCTGTCATTAATAGTCATCTTTGGCTCACATTAAAAGCAACAAATTTATAAATATATTTATTCACCATAAATGGTAAACTAGCATTTTAATACAATTGTCTCTCAGTTTATATCCTGTAAATAATTACAAAGCTTAAATAAGTTTTTATAAATTTCATATTATTTGAGATGTAAAAGGGAAGTCGGCCAAAATTTGTCCACAAGTTGCACATTACATGTGAAAGAGCTGCATATGGCTCATGAGCCATGGTTTGGCCACCCCTTATTTATAGTAATATTGAATCATTCTCTTTTTTATATGCTACATTGTGATTAGCTACTATATGAAAGTTCTGCCTTTATGAGAACATCACATTTTTAAACCACTTATTTCTCCATCTTTGGAGGGTAGAAGATTTTAAACTTAACTACTCTTGCTTTGGAGGTAGGAAAAGGCAGTGGTGGTGCAGTGGATTCCATCAGATTGTGGTCTGCTGGGAAATGAAGAAGATAACAAACTTGTCAAATCTGGTGGCAAGAAGTCACATCAACAATTCTTTATCAGTTTATCAAGAAGAAAAACTGTGCTTCTGTTGGGAAATGAAGAAGCTAACAAACTTGTCAAATCTGATGGCAGGCTGTCACAACATCAACACCATGTGTCTCATATAGTGAATCCAAAATTATAATCAAACATCAGTATAGGAAGCTATGGACTGACCACTGCGACACACCATATAATGACCAGATACCACAGCTCTCATATCAAGAACAAGACACCATCTTCAGACTATACACAGGCCTCTACTATTTCTGAGCACACCTGTATCATCTCAGCCCGTCATACAACCCATGACACACATGTGAAACAGGCATCCAAACTCCAGAGCATATCCTGCAACTGTGCTCACTCAGCTAAGAAGCCCACACCCAGTTATGGCTATAGGGAACTTGCACTGGAAGACAAACTGTGGGATGCATATCATAACCTCGAAAAGACTGCACAGTTTATCCAAACAATAAATATAGATGTCTGAGACATGACAATGAAACACAGAAGAAGAAAAAGAAGATGATGAAGCAGAAGAAACTATAAATGCTTGAGAACCAGAAATGTCAGTCACATATTAGTGTCTGTTTTCTGTTTGTTTCATTTCCTTTTTGCATGTTTTCTGTTTGTTTCATTTCCTTTTTGCATGTTTTCTGCTCACATGTTGCAAATTCTGGTAAATACATTTTATTAGAATGTAAGCATTTCATTTTGTAAAAAATATAGTTTTAATTCTTGTAACACGAAAACGATTTTTTTCACACAAAAAAAAGGATACCTGCTTGTGTCATAAAATAATCTCACTTTAGATTGTGACAATCCATTTTTCTCTGCAATGCAAGTTCCCATGATAAACAATACAACTATTTAATTTGTTGAAATGGATTACTACTTTTGTTATTTTAATTTAAAAAAAAACACCTCAAATAGTTGGCAGAGAAGATATCCACACAGATGGAGACAACCTTAGTAAACCAGTATGGACTGGATGGTGACGTGACTGATGTCTGGGATGACCTGCAATCAAAGGTTAGAATTCAGATGAATATGTCTGTGTTACAAGACAGACAATGGTTAGAATCTAAATTTGATATCACTGTACTGTCAAGACAGTCAATAGTTAGATTCTAAATTTGATATCATTTTACTATCAAGACAGTCAATAGTTAGATTCTAAATTTGATATCATTTTACTATCAAGACTGTCAATGGTTAGATTCTAAATCTGATATCAGTATTCTGTCAAGGCAGTCATTGGTTCAAATCTAAATTTGATAACAACATGTTATCAAGATAGCTGATGGTTAGAACCTTAGACATCATTATATTATCAGGTCAGTCAAAGGGTGAAATCAGTCTAGGATCCTTATATTACATGAGAAATATTAGAACACAGAGAATCAAAGAAGATACATTTTAAAAAAAAAGGATGCAAATTTTTAAAAAACCAGAATGATTAAATATTTTTAAAATTAAAAAAAAAGTGGTGTAATGGTATGTAATAGTTAATGTAGTTATAATGCAAGTACAGATATACATAAAACTGACATTTGTAAATCCGTACTTATGTTAGAAATTTCTGACATGCATAAAGATTGCAAAAAAAGCATTAAAAGTACACACCAAGTTCAAATGAACACATGCACAAATAAGTAGACCTCAGCAGGACAAGATGCCGTCCAGGATGACTGAGTCTATGATTCATTTACAGCTGGGGAGATAAAGCTTAAGAGACTCTGATCATGGAAATGTGGTTCATAAGAAGGATGTTGAAGGTACCATGGACAGCTAAGAAAACCAACGAAGAAGTCTTAAGAGAGGTTTGAGTTAAAAGGCAAATTACAGCAAAAGTAAGAGGCAGACAAGCGAGATTTGTAGGACATTTTCCGAGAAGAGGAAAATTGGAACACATTGTGGCAACTGGAAAAAATTGAAGGAAGAAGAGACAGAGGAAGACAGATGAAGAAGTTACTGGATGGGCTGTCAGTGTGGCTAGGAAGAAAGTCACAGGCTGATTCCATAATCAAGTCTAAAGACAGGAAACTGTGGAGAGAAATGATCGCCTACGCCATGGCACTTGATTGATTGAGTGACTGGTTGATTGGTCAGTATAAAAGACAAGACACTTTTATGATAGTTCAGAAACTCCTGGGGTGGTCCAAAAAAAAAAACTGAAACTTTAAAGGGAAGTAGCATTCACAAATTAAGAATTATTCATTTAATCTGACAAGAAAGTGTTGTGGTTTCTCAGTGTAGGTGTTCAAGAAAGAATATGGAAACTGGACAACTAGCTAGAGGAAACTAAATTTTGAGCGGGGGTTGGAAATCGGACATTTGTGAAAAACAGATTTACATAAAAGGGTGTAAGTGGGTCAGTAAACATCTGCATATTTCACTCATATAGGATTATCGCTATCAGAATAGAAACAAGAGCTGCAGACTGTCATGACTTGTCACATGGTTTCTCTTAGTGGGGAGTAAGTGCATTCACTAAAGGAAGCTCAAACATTTTAACAGAACTCATTTATTAATCAAAGATTCTGATCTCAGCAACTACCTAACATTTAACACAGCAGAGATTCCAAAGGCAGAATTTTTGGACGGAGCCAGGAAGCAGTATTTTGATCTCTGATAAAACCTTGACATTGAAAGCTAGTGTAGTTTAAATTACCTAGTATTACTTTATGTTGGTTGATAAGAATTTAAACAGATAATTTGACTGACCAGGTTCTAAAACTGGAGCAGTGAAATGTAGCTGGTGGCAACATTTGTCAGTTTATATACTGATGGGCAAAGAATAAATAAAACTTGCAAAACTGAACAGGAGCTAACAAAAACCTCTCTCAGACAGATCACTCAAGGCATCTCAGTTTGCAGATCAGTATGTGACTGCAAAGTTTTAATGTGGAATCGGTGCGTGAATGTAATGGAATGGAATATAATGTCTTGTGAAAATGAGTTTGAATATACTCGTAATTGATGATTTATAAGAATAATCTTGATGTCTCACAAGTCTCTGTTGCTGCCTATTGCTGTGTGACAGAATGAATGAAATTCAAACAGTTGATATATACATACAGTAGCCAGCAACTCACTACCAAAAATAGCACTAAGATGGACACCACAGGGGAACAGAAGTAAGGGTAGACCAAAAGAGACATGGAGAAGAACAACAGAAAGGATGTTGAGCAATAGAGGGCTCACCTGGGCAAGAACAGAAAAAAGACGAAGGACAGGCATTTGTGGAAAACCCTTGTGGAAGCCCCATATGCCCTGGGCACTTAAGGTTCAGAGAGAGAGAGAGAGAGAGAGAGGAAGCACTGAAATAAAAGCAGTGAACAATAAAGTTTCATGAACAATTTAAAAAAAATGTGTCTGCAATGTTTGATAAATACTGAATGCTGATAAAAACTCCAAGATGGAGCTTAAAATGTTTGTTCATAACCATTGCAGTTGCAGTGTTGCGGTGTGAAAGGCAGATCACCAGGGAGTCCGAAGTCTTGGTACATCTGGCAGTCTAGCAAATGGTTCAACAGCACAAGCAGAAGTATCTGTCTATTTTTGTCTCTGTCTGTCTGTCTTTCTGTTTATATGACTGATTACATTTTGAAGATCTAACCTCTCAGGTGTTTAGATAAGACCGTAGCAAATGTGAATGGAAAAAATATCTCCTAAAGGAAATTACGTTATTATCAAACATAGGAATAACACTGTTACACAGCATCCAGAAAACAAGTCAAGTGGTTTGGCCATGTTACAGAACCAGATATTAATGCACAGAAAATGAACATAATTGTAGGAAAGAGAAGGAAAGGCCACTCATGCAGGAGGTGGATGGAGGAGATGTTAGATATCCCCTTATATGAAGCAGACCTAGATATAAAAAAAGAAAAATCATCCATTAAGGATGTTGAAAGGTGTAAATGCATGCCCCCAAACCATCCTAACAGAATCTTACATCTTAATCCTTTCTGTGCCATTAAATGTCACATATGGTAGTTTGCTAAGTTTTCCTGTTTTTGGCGAAATTTTCAACATCATCAAGAGATTTTATGCTTACTAATTTATGCTTACTAATTGATGACAACTGACAAAACAAATAAGGCAGCTGAGCTGAAGTATTTATTAATGAGGAAAAATTGGAATAGGTGCAGAGTTTTGAATATCTTGGATCATTATTAACTAATAATGGAGATACAATGAGGGAAAAAAAGGACATCTATTGCTCTTCATAAAGTAAAACAACCAAAGAAGCTGTGGAGAGGAACAGACAGAACTACAAAAATAAGATTTTTAAGAGCATGCATCTTTCCCATCTCAACACGTGCCTGTGAGACCTGGACACTTAACAAAACAGCTGAGAAACACATAAATGCCTTTGAATGTAAATGCTACAGAAGAGTTCTTCAAATATCATGGACACAAAAAAGAACAAATATATCCATACTACAAGAACTTAATATTTGAAGAAAGCTGGCTAGTAAAGAGCATTAAACAAAGAAAACTGAAATATTTTAGACACATTAAACGTCATGATAATCTAGAGAAGACCATCTTGGAAGGGTACATAATGGGAAAAAAAAAGAGAGGAAGACCAAAGCAAAGATGAGAGCAAGACACAATTGATAATCTGCAAATGGATGTATCAGCAGCAGAGGATCTTCTTACAACTGAGAGGCATACAGGAGAACTGTTAGGGAAGCAAAGTTCCACAAGAGACATGCAAATGACTGACTGACTGAATCTGGCCTCTCTTAACAGTGTCCTCTGTAGAGTTACATGTGGTTGACCTCTTTTTCTTCAGCCTGTTGTGTTCCACTTGATAGCTTGTTTTGGGATTCTCTGACTTCCTTCTCATCACATGATTGGCAGAATGTCTGTCTCCTTTTTCTAATCACTCATCTGTCTTATCTTTGCATTGTTCGTGAATTTATTCCACTTCATTCAGAGTATTTTCCTTAGACATTTGTTTTCAAAAGAGTTTAATTTGTTGTCTATTTCTTTAGTTGTTCCACTTTTGCATGCATAAATGAGGGTGGATATTACATTTTAATTGAATAATCTTACCTTATCCACCAACATGCAGTATAAAATTAAATGGAACTATTCTAAAGCAGGTGCAGAAATTCAAATACCTTGGAGCAGTAATAACTTCAGATGGGAAATGCAGAACAGAAATTAGGAACAGAACAGGCCAAGCAAAGACTGTATTTCAGAGAAACATATTATCCAACACATCTTTATCAGTGAATTTTAGAAAATGAGTCCTAAAATGCTATACTGAACCTATATTGATATATGGAAGTGAATCATGGACAAAAGGCAAGTCTGCACAAAAATCAATGGAAGCAGCAGAAATGTGGTTTATTAGAAGAATGTTGCAAATCCTCTGGACAGCAAAAAATAACTAATGAAGAGCGTATAAGAAGAGCTGGAGAGACAAAAGAATCTTGTCAAAAAAAATAAGCAAGAGACAATGTACTTTCATAGGACATGCAATGAGAAGAGGTGCCATTGAAAATATTATATAACAACTGGAAAAATAGAAGGAAGAAGTTCAAGAGGAATACCAAGAGAAATGATACTGGACAATCTGACAGGATGGTGTGGGAGGAGATCATCAACTGAGCTGATGGCCTGCATGAAGGATTGGGTACTCTGGAGAATCATAATAGCCAATGCCAGTCGGCACAGCACCTGATGATGATGAATCTTAGCTTGGTTTTTGTGCTTATAACTTTTGAGTGCCATATGTTTTCAAGATTCTTAAAAGTCAGTGCTACTTTTGCAATTCTAATTTCCTTTCTGTTGTCACCATCCTGGTCTATGTAGCTGCTGAGGTATGCAAATTGATTCTAAATTCTCTGTGTTCTTTCATTTTGAAAAATTGATTTATTTATTCTATTCATCTTTCTGTTTTTTTTTTCTTGTCTCTTAAATGCAATCTCATCATTTCCTCAGCAGAAATGTTTAAGCATCATTTAACTGTTTGAGAACAAGTTTTAAAATGTAGATGTAAATTTCTGTAATTTCTCAAACCACAGTAGCTATCGCATGTTATTTTCCAGAAATTTATTGTTAGAATTGTAGTTTATTGTGGCATGTAATGTTGAGTACTGTGATTTTAAACAGAATTTAAAATATATGTATTTAGGTAAGTCAGTGGAATAAAAACTGTCTATGTATGTTTGATTATTTCAGAAGCAAATTATCTTGTTCCCGAGAGCTGCTGCAACAAGGATTTCAACACTAGTTTGTGTGTGTTTCCTAACAGCGACGCAACAAGACCAGTGCAGGTTGATGTTTCAAAGGTTTTCCGCGAAAGCGATTATGTGTTTTATAAGGTAGGTTTTGTTACAGTGTAAAGGATTTAACTTCATCTTTTATAACTTTAGAATTTAAAAAAAAATTCTTATGAGCATTTCTTTACGTCACTAAAATGAAAGGACACTGGGAGGTGGATGGGACATGCACTTTGATAGCCTACAACTGACATAACCAGACAGACTCTCACTTTGAATCTCCAAGGTAAGAGGAAACAAGGAAGGCCTAGAAAAACTTGGCAAAGATATAAAAGATGGGACTATACCTGGAGATAGATAGAAGAAAGAGCCCAGGGTAGAAATAAATGGAGAGCTTTTGCTGATGGCCAATCTCCCAATGTTCCAGATAGGAGTGAAGAAGGAAGGAATAAAGCTGGATGAAGCTGTGGCATTTTGCTGGGTGGTTGTTTATTTTAACAAGGATTGTTAATCTTGTTATTTTATGTTTCCTTTATGTCTACTGAAACTTCTGATCCCAGCCTCAAAAATTACTGAAATGCTGACTCAGTCCCATGAAAATTTTATTTAAAAAGAGGCCAAATTGAAGGTGTCATGCACTCTTGGTCAAATTTGGACTGAAGGCAATGGGATTGACTCCCACCACTGTCACCTCCAGTTGACCCAGCAGTACAAATAAGTGCTATTCAGGTTGTAACTGAGGTCAAATTATCTTCCAAAAAAAATATTGACATATACACAAAGAATTATATAGCACTTCACAGGATGAAGGAAAACATTAGATATCAAGTACAAGTGAGTCCTGTAAATATGGGACTCCACTGGAGTCTCAATAGATGAATGAAAAGTACATGAGAATTCGAGAGAAAAAAGAAACAGAGAGAGACTTTCTTAAGTCAACAGGTGCTTCTGCAGACCAAGAATAAACTTTCCACATAAGTAGGTGTGTTCTCTTCTCACTTTGTATGGGAATATTTATTTGAAATATTTTTTTTTTCCTTTGTAGTTAAAACATAATTTTGTTGACTTGGCTGAACATAGATTACTTTGTTCTGACTACATTCAGTTCTGAATGAAAAGTGAATTTAATTAGAAGTTGTAATCTCCCCACATCACAAGTCCTGTAAAGGTTATCCTTGAACCCCTAGTTACAGAATCTTGTGGTATTACAAATGTAGCATTTTTATTCATGTATATAGCTCTGAAAGAGTGACTCAATTTCATTGGTTCCCAAATAGTGGTCCCAAGGGTCTGCGAAACCTACTATGATGGGTGCATGACAAGAACTAAAGGTCCTTTCTTCTTCTTTTTTTTTTTTATTTTCACTATAAAATGTTTAACAACTGAAGTTTCAGATTCTAAGAAGGTTGGTGAGAAAGCATTGAAGCATCTCATTCCCTTACATACCACTGTGAAGAAAAACACAGGACTCAGACTGATGTTGGTCTAGATTTGAGATTAAAAATAGGAAATATTGAAACAGATGTGGAGGGTGATAGTCTGGAATAAAAAGAGCCATGATTTCTCTCACCATATTTAAGTTGGTTAGTTGTCACACATTTCGTATTCTGTTCATTTGTCAGAACAGGTAGGAATGTTACTTGCTGTCTATTTTTTTTCTTAACTATTTTATTGTCATTTTGAAACTTCACCAAGTTTGTACTTTTTTTTCTTATTTTTAGTGTGATGTAGCATTTACTCATTAAAGGTTACCCACATTTTCTGACAGAATCCTTTTGCGTTTGAAGCACATAGATACCATACAGATATGAAACTTCTAAATTATGGGGGTTTGTGGCCAGGATTTTGAAATAGCAGGGGATCCAAACTTTTGTTAATTGGAAACCACTGCTTAGTTTGAAGGTGCTAGTCATTTTAAGGGAAATGAAGGCTAAAATAGAAAACAAATGGGAAAGAGACTAAACAATGCAAAAGTTAATACTATGACCAAAAATGTCAGTGCCATGAGAGAAATTGGTGAACCCAAGGATGCTTAGAAACTTTCACAAACAGCATCCACCTGCTTCAAAACTGTGCCTCAAGGAGGAAAAGAAATTCCATTTTTACTATCCTGCTATGACCACCACTGCCACTGCAGGTACTAGATATTTAAAGTAGGGATGTACCAAATATCCATGTGATTTCTGAGGGTACCTTCATGTGGACCAGTGAACTGTTCACATTAATATTATATCTGACCATCTTAAAATTAGAATATTTGCATTTGGCTAAATATTGCATTTGGCACATCCCTAGTTTAAATAAACAATTCTTTGATTATTTCTATATTTATAAAACAAAGTAGGAGATCACATGGTGGCATCGTAAGTCAGTAAGCCTGCCAGGATCCTGCTGTGGTACAATGTTGGGATCAGTGTGTTCTGTATATTAGCAGAGTCCATCGAGAAAAGGCTGCATGAGTTAAAAGATTAGTGGAGTACATCAAGAGAAGGCTCCACGAGTTAAAAGATTAGTGGAGTCCATCAAGAGGAGGCTCCATGAGTTAAAAGATTAGTGGAGTCCATCAAGAGGAGGCTCCATGAGTTAAAAGATTAGTGGAGTCCATCAAGAGGAGGCTCCATGAGTTAAAAGATTAATGGAATCCATCAAGAGGAGGCTCCATGAGTTAAAAGATTAGTGGAGTCCATCAAGAGGAGGCTCCATGAGTTAAAAGATTAGTGGAGTCCATCAAGAGGAGGCTCCACGAGTTAAAAGATTAATGGAATCCATCAAGAGGAGGCTCCATGAGTTAAAAGATTAGTGGAGTCCATCAAGAGGAGGCTCCATGAGTTAAAAGATAACACATGGAGTCCTCTCATCATCCTATTTGATGTTTTTTTTAAAATTTAAGCACTCTCATTACAGTACAAGTGGCCAGTGAGTGTCAAGCTCACAGTTGTAGACAGATATGACCCTAGAAGATTCACTTTACAATTCTGGAAACATATTCCACAATGAATTTGCCTGAAGAACTAACATTTCCATTCCCTTTGTTTCCACGCCATTAAGTCATATTGGGAATACAGTGTTAAGGCTTGTATTTCCAAGACTTTCAGCACATGAAAGTATGATGTGGTCAGTATCATGCTTGGCTGCATTTACCTTCCCAGATTTCCCTTGTAAACATTTTTAGAGGCTGGGTGGGGCCCAGGGCCTTTTTGGTGTGATGGTACAAGAAAAGAATTCCAATGCTGGGGACCTGAACCCAATACCACTGGATTGTTTTTTGTTTTTATTTTGTAGACTGAGCACTTAAACCATTCAGCCACCCAGGCCACTTAATCTTTCTGTGGATATCATAGTATGATATTTTGCTTGGGGTTTTTATTATGGACATATCAAACTTCACTGTCTGTTAAGGCAGATGCCTTATGGCTAAATATAAAGTTAATTTTTTACTATTTTATTTTTTAATCCAAGTTAACATTGTAAACTGCTAGTTTAATGCAGATAAGGAATCAAGATTTAGTTATAACTTTTCACTTAATGCTAGGTTTTCCGTTGAGAAAGCCCAACTCTGGCCTGGGTGGGCTAACACCTCTCACCCAGCGGGGATGCACTGATATTCCAAACACGTCGAGGTCTTCCGGTGAGAAAGTCCAACCCTAGACCAAACTGGTGCAATGAAAACCACGGTGTCACGCAATCCCGCTTCCGAGACCCACCAAGAATACAGGCTAAAGCACTGTGATAGTCTGAACCCCTTGTGGTCCTTTCGTGGAACTCGTGTGGTCTATTTTGGACCACACAGGGGACCACGGGACCTAACGAGGACCACATGCGTGAATTCAGTAGGTTCACAGTGCGGTTTTTGGTGGTAGAAGTGAACGAAGAAGAAGAAGAAGACTTAATGCTACAATAAATACCAGACAGCTAACTGATTTTGTGATATCAGTGGTTCTTTAACAGAACATTTAGTTTGTGATACAGAATAAATCAGTGGATTTGACCAAAAAAATCATAAGAAATAGCACCTTGCTGGCAGAAACACAGATGAAGCAACTGACTTTGATTATTGAGGAAAGATGCTGGCAATGGCTGGGACATGTGCTCTGGATGACTGTTGAATCATTACCAGAAATAGCACTGACGTAGACACCTCGAGGGAGCAGGAGTAATGTAGACTAAAGGGAGACATGGAAAACAACAAAAGAGAGGATGTTGAACAACAGAGGGCT
The DNA here is from genome assembly GCA_009760885.1 of Achatina immaculata. Classification (NCBI taxonomy): domain Eukaryota; kingdom Metazoa; phylum Mollusca; class Gastropoda; order Stylommatophora; family Achatinidae; genus Lissachatina; species Lissachatina immaculata. The sequence goes on from CM019713.1 coordinate 38,189,649, forward strand.
CACCTGGGCAAGAGCAGGGGAGGGGAGAAAAGGGTGAAAGGCAGGCATTTGTGGAAAACCTATGCAGAACCCCCCCCCCCCCCATGTGTCTTTGGTACCTAAAAGTTCAGAGGGAGAGAGAGTTTACAACACTTTAATGAGTACAGATTAGATTAGAAGCATCACTCATTGACAGTTAATAAATTAAAATGAATAATTAAAAAAAATAATGGCTTGAAAAAACATGAATATTTCATATTTGTTTCAGCTCCTGTGCATTATATTCTCCATCTGTGTGTGCACACACGTTGGAAAAAAGAGTCTGGTGGTTTGAGACTCATCTAACCAGTCATTACATCATGGACAAAAGTATCCCACATTTTCTGCTTCCCATCTTATATGTACTGTAACCACATGTTTGAAAGAAAATATAGTACTAATATTTTACTTTTTATTACTTTAAAAAGTTGTTTTTTTTTTTTTTAATGAAACAGAATTTTGCTTGACATATTATGCTTTCTAAGTACAAGATTATATTGAGTATATTGGTAAGTTCGTTACTACATATCAACAGTGTTGAAACCAAATGCTTAATGCATGCTATATTTTTTTAACTGATGCTTACACCAGATGTGGCATAATTTATTTTCATGGGCAGATGTAATAAAGTTATGACAAATCTTCTGTTATTAAAATCACACAGTGATAATATCCCTTGATCCAGTTAACAGTGAAGAACTGAAGTGATCTATGTGTGATCTATTACAGTTCATTTACCTTAATGCTGAAATATTTTCTGGTGATATTTATTTGTACAGTTTTACAAATTTGTTGCTTCCATAGCATTACTTTTTTACTTTGAAAACCGTTTTCGCAGTCACACTTTATGAAAAATTATTAAGATTTTCCAAAATAAATGCCAAAGTTTAAGTTAGAGATTTGAAAACAGGTGATTCTGCTTATGATGATAGAATAATCAGTAAATTAATACTCCTTGTTTGCTAAACTGCATGTAAATGCATTTCAATGATTTGTTCTCGGCTTCAAAAAGTAAGTCACGCTGTCAGTGGAATTCTAAAAAAAAAAATTCTTTTTATTTTTGTTAGCCAGGTGATTTCAGAGCACCAGATCTTTTAGACTTTCAGAGCAAATTTAGGACTGTCTTTGAAAGGTGCTCTTATTTTGAACAACTGTATCAAATTTATTTTCTGGCATGCTCTCTGTTTTTTCACAGTCTCTCATTAAATCGGTGCTGTGTGGTCACCTTTTTTTTTTTTTGGTTTAACTTCATTTAGTGGATCATTTTATGAGTATTTTATCTGGAGATCCATTGCATGGAAGGGGAAGAATTAAGACAATTTGATGGCAGCCAAGGATTCCAAAATGAATAACATGACCTCCTTTAATAAACACCTGTAGCAACTTTCAAGTGAATAAAATATGATTTTGGAAAGTTAGATAATGAAAAGTAGATAAACTATCTGTTAAGTAGATACAGAGGGATATAGAAGATGGAAGACATTTAACAGGTGGACACATGAATAGTTCTTTGGGTATAAATGTATGTAAAACTAAATAAATAAATATACACAAAGCCACTACAGTAATGCTGTGAAAACAAAATGTAAGACTAACAAAAGGTTTACTTAAGATACTTTTGTATGAACAGTTTTATTAAGTAGCAACCACATAGTTGTAATGTTTCAACTTACACCTAAAAAAGCATAAAGAACAATGAAACAGGAAAAAAAGAAGAGAAAATAATAGATTCACTTCAGTGACACACAGCAAATAAGAGTGAAGAAAATGACAGAAAAAAAAGGGAGCACTTGGCTGTGACTTGTAAGAAGCTGTATCTGGAAGTGCCATATGAAGAGTGACTACATGTTCATAATAAGACTATGTTTATGGCAGCAGAAATAAATCTTCAAGAGCACAGGAAAAAAGATGATTTGAATACAAATATATATATATATATATATATATATGATAAAATATTAGAACCAAAATGAAATGTGCATGCTCTATTTTTATCAATTTTTGTTAGTATTTTTTTTTCAGCTCTGAATTAGTGCTATTTTGAATTCAAGCAGAATGTTATAGGACAATGTATGTATCATCATCATCATCATTATCATTCTTCTTACATCTTACGTCCTTCCCATGCTGTTAAGCGTATCATAGGGCTTGCATGGTAGTTCGCCAACTTTTCCTGTTTTCAGTGAGCTTTTCAACCTCATCAAGGAATTTTATGCCTACTAATTTGGCCTCTCTTAACAATGTACTTTTTAGAGTTTCACGTAGTTGACCTCTTTTTCTTCAGCCTGTTGTGTTCCACTTGATAGCTTGTTTTGGGATTCTCTGACCGTTTCTTCTCATCACGTGACTGACATATGTCCATCTCCGTTTTCTGATCACCCATGAGACAGGTTGTTGTTCGCTCATCTGCCTTATCTCTGTGTTGTTCTTGAATTTGTTCCACTTTATACCAAGTATTTTCCTTAGGCATTTGTTTTCAAAAAGAGCTGAATTTGTTGTCTATTTCTTTAGTTGTTTTCCACCTTTTGCATGCATAAATGAGGTTGGATATTACATTTGAATTGAATAATCTTAGCTTACCATCACTGGCATTGTACTAATATCTGGACAGTTATGCTTGTTTATTCTGGGCTGTCCCAATCTGTTTCCTTTCTCTTCTTGTGCCATTTGGTCATCTAAATCATTTGCTGTGGAAATTTCCTAATCTGTCTTCCATATTTCATTGTGTAGTGAACTTTTTAATGATTGTAAAATTCTCTGGCTACTTTATTCTTGCAGTATGTAAAAATTTACACAGTTATTTTATATATTGGTTATGTACAAGGCACATTTTTTCTATATCAATTTGATTTTTTTTTCTTAAATTGAGTTTTCAGATGACTGCGTTTTTGAGTAACAAGAAACTCACTTTAGCAGTCAGAGTAGTTAAATCATCTTGCACTGATATTAACTTTTCAGTAATTAAGATATTCAGTAATGGCAGCACTGCATCTTCACAGAGTGAGGTAGACATTAGTCAGCAGTATAAAAACAGTTTCTGTAGATGGTTCCTTCGTTACTTCTTACTAGTTAATTATAAGATAACTGAAACCAGTAATGAGATTTTTGCTTTTGAAATTCATGGTGGCATTGCTGTTGCTGTGGTATTTTATGTGTTAATTATTATAAACTAATTATATATCACTATTTATTGTGCACCAAATATATTCATATCTTTTATATAAATTACTATGCTGCATCTTTTGTACAGAGTATGTCTGTTTCCATAATAATATGGATCATGCACTATTCAGATTTTGTTCTGGCATCCTAGGAAAAGCAGCATGAACATTTGAACACTTTTACATATAAAATTTAGCACTTTTCAAGTGAAATAAAGTTTATAAAGAAGTGTCTTCTCTTTTCAACTTATTCTCCCCCCCCCCCCCCAACACCTGGGCCTTCCTTTTACCCTGCCCCATTCACCCCCCCCCTTCCCAAAAGTTTCCAATATTTTAAAATTCTTGATTTTAAAAAAAGTGCAATAGTTCCGTGTATCTGTAGAATGGAAGCAAATTTCCTCAAGTAGAATATGCAGTAGTAATATACTCTTCCATAATTAAGGGATCTGACAAATGTCATTATGTCATGCAATTTAAAATTCTTGTTTATTGCAGAAAAAAAGGAAAATTTTCTTCTAGAACCATTTTTTTTTTGTTTGGGGGGGGGGGTTATTTGCTTTACAGAGCTATCTTACGTTATATTAGTTTCCTTTAGTTTGCTCTGTTTACTAATCCATTGGTACCATGATCAAATCCCAGTAGCGGGTTTTTTTTCTGGTACATGGCAGAAAAGGCCTTGGAGTCCTCCCAGCCTCTAAAGATGGGTACCAGAGAAATCTGGGAAAGTAAAAGCGGCCGGGCTTGATACTGACCACATCAGACCTTCATGTGCCGATGGTCTTGGAATACAGGCCTAACACCGTATCCCCAGTATGTCTTAATGGCATGGAAATGGGGATTTTATTTATTTATTTATTTTTTAAAACCTTTACATTCTTTATTTATTGTGGTGCAGATGATAGTTAAAACAGCTTATTTTGTTACTTGTATCATGGTAATGTAATTTTTGAGGCAGAGCTTTATTAATAATGCAGCTGTATTAGTTATCTGTGTTAAAATTTTGAGTGCATTATAAAAATGGTAACCTGAAGACGTGAGGCAAATGATGAGAATGTGTAGAAGGAGCAGGCACAGCAGTGAATAACCTCCCGGCTAAAACTGCAGATGTAATGTTCTAGGTGTGAAGGATACACAGCCAGTTTACACACGTCTTTTAAGACCTCCAGTGTATAGTAGATATTCCTTATGTGGTGCTCGATAAGAGTGATGGCAGCCATTGCTGAGTTAAAGAATTAATTTTCTCAACATACACAACAGCCATATGTTACAAACCCAATGATGTCATTTTGTTTTAGGTAAAGCAGTGACATTTTGTTATTGCGTGACCTATGAATAAGTGACTGAAAATATTAAACCTATTTTTGTCTTGCATTTTATTTTTTAGATATCATATCTTTATAAATTTAAGTAAAGCTATTGTTTTGAAATCTCCACATTTAAGATGTACATTTTTTAAAGACTTAATTTCAAATTAAATTTCTGATCACATCTAAAATTAGAATGTGAAGTCATCAAAGACTTTGAAGTAGGTCATTATGTTCATACCACACATTCATTCATTCTTGTTCTCACTGTGTGAACTGTTTCACTCTCATCCAGCTGTCTTCTTCATCTTCTCTTCCACACTTTTCCTTTCATATTGATTTCACTAACTACACCCAGTCAGACTATATTGGATGAGTGTTTTTTTTTTTTTAGTTCTGCATACTGTTAAAATTTTCTTTCCAGTTTTTCATGGGGACTGAAGCTTTAGACATGTAGAATAAAATGGTCATAAAGTTGTTCCATAGGTTATCAGTCTGTAACAGCTTTCCACACTATCACACATCCTCAACAACTAAGAAATATAGGATAGGCTGACATTAAAGCACGTTACTAATAAAACAAACACAATGTGCCTTATTAATTCAATCCAAATTGTTGTAATTATGAAAACATATTCTTTAGTAACACAGTTAATGATGTTTTCTAGATTTAGTGAAACCCATGTGCCATAAAATTTTCTCTTTTTTATATATGTGTGAACAAGTTTTGGCCTGCCATAGAGTGAGGATCAGTACTAGGTTATTTTGTCTTAAGCAAGACTAACCAGTTTATAAAAAGCTGTTCCTCAAAGATCTGTAATAAGCTTCCCCAGAGGTGTATATTATATGCCTAGATAGCTGCCTTTTGGCCTACTTGCAGCACCCTGTATGCAAAGTTGTAACACTTAAGATGCCTGTGCTAAACTGAAGTGGATTTTCTTGTAATGGATGCCCTTGTTTACAAGAAATAAAGGCAGTTATATTATTTAATTTACATTCAGTAGGGCAGTTTTTTTTTCCACAGTGTAAGTAGCCATTGGCAATAAATTTTCAGAAAAATTATTCCTAGCCGCTGGCTATCTTTCAGTGTTTATACTCTTTCACTTTCCTGTTTCAGTCAATGCTGAAATTCTATGAACATTATTTCTGTAATAAACATTTTTTGTACAGAAGTATTACTAATGGTTTCATATTGTTTTTGTTTGGTATTATTTATTAAAGTATATGAACATTGTCTGCCACACGGTGCAGGTGCCTTGTCCTGGCATGACAGTTTGTGTATCATGACCACCCCTAGAGGAGATTTTACTCCTGGCAGATGCAACCAAGCTGGGAAGATCTGCACAGGTCTGATGAAACTTGCAATTGCTTTGAAAAGATTGGGTTCATCTGTTAAGCCAGTCAACTGTGACAAGCCTAATATGGCTTTACTGTCCAGGACATGCTGGAGCAAATGGCAATGATGTGGCAAACAGACTTGCTGGACAGGCTAAAATAAATGGCAGACTGACAGTGAACAAGGGTGGCATTTGCTAAAGCTGTATTTGACAGACTGATGAAGATTAAAGAGTGGAAATGGAAGAACAATGTAGAGATTGCAGGAGCTAGGACAAATTAAAGGTTCTGACAGGAAATGTATGGCAGAAAAATGCATCATAAGCAACCATCATTTAACAGGAACTATATCCAAACAAACTCTTGGATGGATGCTGTGTCATGTGATGGAGCATATGTGGGAGTTGTCCTAAATGCAGTGAAGCTGAATTTTGGACTTTGAACTTTGCACAGAGGATTTTTTATTTAGTTAGTTTCCTTTTTATTTGTTTGTTTGTTTGTTTGTTTGTGTGTGTGTGTGTGGGTGGTTAGTTGGTTGGTTGGTTGGGGTTGGGGTTGGGTTGTGTTTGTGTTTTTTGTTTGTTTGTTTACAGTGTATGTAATCTGATCTTATTCCAGTTTTTAAAACTGTATCATACTTATTCACCACCATTTCTGCAAATAAATAACCTTCAGATACCAGACAGATGTTATTTTGTATTCCTCAAAATGTGTTCTCTAAATTCTTTGGTAGTCAGTCAGGGAGACATTTGCATGTCCCTTGTGGAACTTTGCTTCCCTGACAGCTGTCCTGTAGGCATCTCGGTTATAAGCAAGATGCCCCTCCATTCACAGATCATCAATGATGTCCTCCATCCATCTTCACCTTGATCTTCCTCTCTTTCTTTATCCCAATATATATCCTTCCAAGACTGTCTTCTCCAAATTCTCATGATGTTTTAATATGTCCAAAATATTTAAGTTTTCTCTGTTTAATCTTCTTTACTAGCCAGCCTTCTTCAATATTATGTTGTTGTAGTATGGATATATTTGTTCTTTTTTTGTGTTCATATTTGAAGAACTCTTCTGAAGCATGTACATTTAAAGGCATGGGTAGTCATGCATATTTGATCTTCTAATAATGGATTCAGTAGGTTAGTGAGCAAACAAGTTATCAGAACAAGCTTTCACAGGGACATTTAATAAACTTGAGTTCTTCATATATCATGGACACAAAAAAGAACAAATATATCCATGCTACAAGAACTTAATATTGAAGAAGGCTGGCTAGTAAGAGGATTAAAGAGAGAATACTTAAAATATTTTGGACACATTAGACGTCATGATAATTTAGAGAAGACTCTCTTGGAAGGGTACATAATGGGAAAAAGAAAGAGAGGAAGACCATCGTTGATGATCTGCAAATGTATGCATCAGAAGCAGGTAATCTTGCTCATAACTGAGAGACCTACAGGAGTGCTGTTAGGGAGGCAAAGTCCTACAAGGGACATGCAAATGAATGAATGAATGATCGCTGTGTCTTTTTCTCAGTAGAATGCATTTTGTCTATATGGCTGTGATGAGTTGTCTTTACAAATATGAACTTGAAAATGGTGAAGAATGATAGCAGTTCTCAAGGAAAATTTTAGTATTTATGTCTTAAGGCTTGTACATAGATGTACTCATACTAATCATCTCAGCTACTTCTGACAGCAGAAATTTAGCACAGTTCAACACCTTGTAGTTAGCTAACTTGTCCAGCTTCTGTTAACTTAAGTTTGTGTTTTGTTTTCCTGGTGTCTTGATTATGTTGTCTAAGTTTCAGATTTGTACAGGAGATTGTCAGGCAAGCATATCAGAACATTGTCATCAGTTTAACATCTATAAATAGAAGAAGTAAATATAAAAAATAGATAGACCTGCATGGATCTATAAGAAAATTTGTTAGAGCATTAAAAATTTAAGAGCCAAAAGGCTTGCTTTAAAGAAGAAATAGTTTCTGTAATGATCTTTGGGGCTGAGTGTATAGCTCTTAATGTTAAAAGTTTTGGACCTATTACATAGGCTTGTCATAATATTTTTTTCTCAAACTGGGACTCTTGTCATAATATTTTTTTCTCAAACCGGGACAATTTTGAGAAAATATTCACAACAGAAAATAAAGCCTACTAGGATAAGTACCTATGATTGAAAAGGCTAAATAAAGAAGTTAAAAAAAATGAGTTAAAAGCAATTTTTAATAACTCAACTGAACATACCATATTATTAAGAAGTTATTAATATTTATCACTAGTTTGAACTTTCTGTTAAAATTCTTTGTTTTTTTTAATGGCATCCAAAAATTCACTACAGTTTAGTTCACTGTTAATTTTGCAGCGTAGTAAAGCTTTGACGGTTGATTCAGCCATTCTACCTCCTTCTTCAGACCATATGATATTCATTATTGAGAATACTCTTTTCACTGGTGCACATGTGTCTCCCAGGCTGAAAATGTATTCTATAATTTGAACAAGATTTGGCAATGAAATGTTGTTTTCTTTGAAATGACTGAAAAGTTGTATTTTTCCAAATTTCATAATTTGCTGACCAAAAAGCTTTTGCAGTCACTACTTCATCAAACAGCTGATCCATGTTTGTTGTATTATTTGCAACAGTTTCATTAATTTTCTCACCTGAAGCTTCAATTTCAGACCATGTTAATTCATTGCTGTTTATCCAAGTAAAAGATTCTGCTCCACCAAAACTGTTTTCCCATAGCTCAATGTAAGAAAGACACCTGTCATAAAATGCTGTAAATTCTGGTAGGATTGTATTGATATCAATACTTCCGTTGTTTTATATTATTCTAAAATGTTTTTTTGCTTCTTGAGGCACGCATTTATTATCACACCTTTCCTCAAGGTTTGTTTTTAATTTTCCAAGTTCACTGACAATATCAGTTGCACTCGTTTTTGTACTTTCCACAATCAAGATAGCTTTGCTAAACAATTTGAGTTGCCCTTGCACAAACAACAAATACATTTCACCACAATCATTATCAAAAAACTGTTTTATCATCACTGGACAGTGTTCTTGTGAAATAAAATAAGATTTCAGTCCTTCATAGATTTCAAGTATTCTGTCAACAGCTGGAAGTAGCGAAAGAAAACGGGTGTTGCCATGTTGAAGAACCTTGTTATACTCTACGTCTACAAATTCACAGAACTCTTTTAGTCGAGTGACTTGAACCATATAAATGTGGAAATATTTATAAATTTTGACCACTAAAGCTTCTATTTCAACAGGTAGAACATCAACTGCAGTTTGAAGGCAGTTGTGTAGTGAGCACTGCAACCAATGGTAGCAATATTTCTTCCTAGTTCCTTCCTCAGTCTGCTGTAAATATTGTTTTATCCTCTACATTTAACACCCCCAAAATTAGTATTGCAATTATCTCCACAAAATCCAATAATTTTTATTGCTATATTATGAGTTTTTATAACTGACATTAAACGGTTTGTCAGTATTTCTGCAATTTCACCGGGAACTGATTGAAAGTCTAAAAGTTTAACTTTTACGACACAATCTGGTACAAATTACCGCACAACAATTGGTACAGTTTTAATTTCATTTCTGTTGGAAGAATCTACTGATACCGTCACAAAATTTGTTTTATTTAAATCTTGGCAAAGCTGCTGAAACAACAGTGTCTCAATCACATTAACAATGACAGCTTCACATTTTGTTCTGGCTAAACTTTGTTTCAGAAAGCTTCAAAATCAATTTAGACGAACAGTCAGATGACTTAAAGCTGTGATTGTGAATAGCAACATGAAATGCAAAAGTTGCATCTTTGTTCTTTTTTGTGTCCGTGATATTTGACAAAACAAAAATAATGAAAATTCCCATTAATCAAAATGGAAAAATACACATAGAAGGGACAGATATTGAAGAAGTCAATCATTTTGCATACCTTGGCAGCTACATGGACCAGGATGGTGACAGTAGAAAGGAAGTTAGGATCAGAATTGCAAAAGCAGCATCAATCTTCAAGAATCTTGAGAACATATGGAATTCAAAAGTTATAAGCACAAAAACCAAGTTAAAACTATTCAATTCAAATGTAATGTCCACCCTCATTTATGCATGTGAAAGCTGGAAAACAACTACAGAAATAGACTCTTTTGAAAACAAATGCATAAGGAAAATACTCGGCATCAAGTGGAACGAATTCAAGAAGAATGCAGAGATAAGACAGATGACTGAACAACAACCAGTCTCATGGGTGATCAGGAAAAGGAGATGGACATATGTTGGTCACGTGATGAGAAGAAATGATCAGAGAATCAAAAAACAAACTATTAAGTGGAACACAACAGGCCAAAGAAAAAAAGGCAGACCGCGTGAAACTCTGAAGAGGATATTGTTAAGAGATGCCAAATTAACAGGCATAAAATCCTTTGATGAGGTTGAAAGACTCGCCAAAGACAGGAAAAATTGGGAACTACTTTTTGAGCCCTATGTGATGTTTAACGGCACAGGAAGGATATAAGATATAAGATATTTGAAGAACTCTTCTGTAGCATTTACATTCAAAGGCATTTATGCATTTCTCAGCTGTTTTGTTAAGTGTCCAGGTCTCACAGGCATATGTTGCGAGGGGAAAAATGCATGCCCTTAAAAATCTTATTTTTGTAGTTAGTCTGTTCCTCTCCACAGATTCTTTAGTTGTTTTACTTTCTGAAGAGCAATAGATGTCCTCCTTTTAATTTCCCTCATTGTATCTCCATTATTAGTTAACAGTGATCCAAGATATTCAAAACTCCACTTTTTCCAGTTTTTCCTCATTGATGCATATATCAGCTGTCTTGGTTTTTTTGTCAGTTGTCATCAATTTAGTTTTCTTCACATTAAGATAGAGGTTTTGCTCTTCACTATTCTTACAGACTGACATAATTAGTTTTTCCATTCCTTTTTGTGTTGTGGACAGTAATACTGTGTCATCAGCATCTCTAATCTCTGGTATTTCATAACCTCCAATTGTTATGGCATCATAATATTCTTTGTCTGCATCTTCTCTAACATTCCTTATTATATTTTCAGCATACAAGTTAAATAAGTAAGGCGACAATATGCACCCCTGACGGACCCCTTGTTTTATGTCAAACCAAGTTGTTGTTTCACAATTTATTCTTACTGCTGCTTATTGGTCTAGATACAGCAGTGATGTTAACTGTAACAAATGTGTTGGAAATCCCATTTTTTCCATTAATTCCCAAAGTTTCTGGTGTAGTGGGGTTGAATAGAAGTGGAAATTTGAGTCAGGGGGAAATAATCTAAGTTATAAAAATAATACTGTGTATGCACTCTGAATGTAAACAAGAAAAAAGGAATATGAGGAAGAGAAGAAGAAAATGGAATTAATGGTGCATCACTTTACAAGAACCAAATTTAAAAAATCTACAGCAAACATACCATAAGGAGTACACATGACTACAATTCATTTCCAGTGGTGTTTTTCATAATAGATAATATAAAACATGGTAAAAATGATTTCACATTTAGGAATGTTATTTAATACCACAGGTGTTGGAACTTGTCAAGTACAACTATAGTTTCAACATAACCTGTTTAGGTGTTAAGGCTAAATTGAAGAAACAAACAGCGCAAAACACTGAGACAGGTGTTACATATCTGTATATATGCATGATTTATATGTAGACATATGTATATTACAGACAAACATTTTAAACAGGCAGGTGAACAGACGGAAAACATGTATAGTTATGCAAATCGATAAAAAAAAAAGAATAATAAGCTGGTGTCCTGTAGGTTTATGAAGAGCTGTGTAATTGATTGGTCATGCAAAGATAGCACTGATGATAAAGAATGGATGGAAACACACAGAGAGAGTGCCCATGCAGGAGATGGAGAAAGGAAATAACACAAACATTGGCTCTTTCACTCATGAACTAATTTAAATGCTTTGATAAGAAATTTTGGTAGAGAGAAATTGGAAGGAAATTTCTCCTCTACAATTTTAAAATATGGTTTGGGTTAGAAATATTCTACTTTAAATATTATTTAGACTTTGCCTAAATATCACTTTGAGCATTGATTCTAATAGGCCTACAAGATCTGCTAACACTACAGGGTTATGGAGTGAAAGAGTTCAATGTCCTCCATTACAAAGCAAGCCACCATTTTCAAATTTTGCCTCAAAACTCTGAAGGAAAGGCACATGAGAAAGGAGACAAGACAAGACACGAATGGCAAAGAGTTTCATGCAGTTTATTACATATTCACAACAGTATTGGAGAACTTGAAGTCTTTATCTTCAGCCTGATAAACTCGGACCCTTAAAAGCATCTTAAAACAATCCAAGCTTGTCAACTTTAACATAACAACTTGTAGTGAATTTAGAGATCTTTCTTCTTGTTCTTTCTGGAATTATGAACAGGATATCTTTTGTCGTTGATGTGGTGAAGATGTTGAAGTATGACGACCATGTCAAATGGGGGAGTGGGCTAGAGCAGCGATATCTGCAGACTCAGAGTGAAGCTTATAAAGATGAAAAGGTGCAGTGCTTCTTTAACAGGCTCCACCACTGTCAAGTCAGTAGAAATCCCTACTCGTTTGCCAAGGTAAGCCTGTTACTGGGAGCACCAGTTGAGAGGTGGGACAGCATCTTGACTGACTTTGGTTTGCAGGAAGTCAGCTATGGGTTGTTGACTGCTATTTCATCTTGTATTTTTATCCCCTGAATTTACAGATTAAAAAACATTAAAATCATCTTTTGAATGCAGCCAGAGTTGTGCATTATCCAAACTCCTCTATGGAGCAGAATGCTTAAGAACAACTGAAAAGGAAATGGGCAAATTATCCTCATTCCACACAACCTGCCTCAGAAAGATTTTAAATATTTACTGGCCAGTCATTCATTCATTCATTTGCATGTCCCTTGCGGAACTTTGCCTCCCTAACAGCACCTCTGTAGGCCTCTCGGTAGTGAGCAAGATGGCCTGCTGCTGATGCATCCATTTGCAGATCATCAACGATGTCTTGCAGCCATCTTCGCCTTGGTCTTCCTCTCTTTCTTTTTCCCATTATGTACCCTACCAAGACATATCTTTTTGCTGGCCACAGACAATAAATAACAGAGACTTACTTGCTCAATGTGAACTAGAAGATATGCATGTTATAACAGAAAAAAAGATACTGAAATAAAATGGTTATGTGGTCTAAAACAGCCATGATGTGAACACCCAAAGAAAAAGGCAAACCAAAAGGCTACCTGGCAGAGAAATATAGAAGAAATGAGTAGCATGCAGCAGAGCTAGGGCACAATACAAAACCTGGCTGTAAACCATGAGAGGTGGAGAGAATTTGTTTGCTACCCTGCAAGAAAACTCATGGTGTACTGAGCAGTGATTGCTTAGTCGATCACCAAACAAGGACATGGATGGGTTTTGAATGCAGTCAAATCAGGAAAGAAATGGAAGTGAATATATGAAAGACAGTTAAATAGTTAATGTAGTTTGTCTACTAGTCATATACACTTCTAACATGGAATGATGATATCATATGAGCATGCCACATATTTGCTTGATGTAAAGTTGATGTCAAATGCATGCAAGTTGTAACAGCCTACATCACGCTTACATACATATTACATTAGTAAAAAAAGACTGATTACAACTTGTTATAAAACACATTCTCATATAAAAAATCAATAATATAATTCATTTATAGTTGCAAACACAAGCATACACACATACACACAAAGCTTGAGTCCTTAAAATAAGACTTTGCTCAGTTTTAGAGAATGTTGCAGAGGAAATGTAGGATAAAGCAGAATGCCTCATCCTTTTCTACCCATGGTTGAAAATCTTGCCTCCTTCCTTATATATATTTCAGGGCTGAAGAGCCAAATAAACATTCCTGACAAGATTTGAAGGTTTGCTTCTTATAATGTGAACATATGCTTTAAAATCCAGTTATTTACAGCGGGGATGCACTGATATCCTAAACACGTCGAGGTCTTCCGGTGAGAAAGTCCAACCCTAGACTAAACTGGTGCAATGAAAACCACGGTGTCACACAATCCCGCTTCCGAGACCCACCAAGAATACAGGCTAAAGCACTGTGATACTCTGAACCCCTTGTGGTCCTCTCGTGGATCTCGTGTGGCCTATCTTGGACCACACAGGGGACCACGGGACCTAACGAGGACCACAGGCGTGAATTCAGTAGGTTCACAGTGCGGTTTTTGGTGGTAGAAGTGAACGAAGAAGAAGAAGATTTCAGTTCTTTTGGATTTTCACAAATATTTTTTTTGTCTAAATCAACTTCTAGGCCTTTTCTTGCTGTGTTATAAATTCTCAAAGAAAAAAATTTGGAAGATAAAGGTAAAAAATATATAGCACCATCAACAAAAAAGAAAAAGAAAAGAACAAATGTTTAGGATATCACTTAAGAAAACTGTTAACACTAGTTTTGAAACACAGAAATATTATCTAAACAAACGTGAATTCACAAAAAATGGCATGATTTTTTCATATACATTTCCATACTTAATATAAGCAACCTTCCATTTTATTGAAATAGTCCTAAATTATCATAAGTTGTATCATATCACATATTAATAAACCATCAGTATTTACACAGTATGACATTTGCTTTAACTGGATTTCAGTGTTACTTCTTATAAACTTGCTCTCTATATTCTGAGAGGAAAAAAATTAATGTTAAAAATGTATGGCACCAATAAGAGAATGATAACTGGTCACATACAGATGGCAAAATAATGTCCAAGAGACTGAAGGAAGAGATTAGAGAAAATAAATATTTCTGATCCATCAAGGCCAACTGAAGGAAAAGATTAGAGAAAATGTATATTTTCTGATCTATCATGGTCAACTGAAGGAAAAGATTAGAGAAAATGTATATTTCTGATCTATCACAGCCAATTAAAGGAAAAGATTAGAGAAAATGTATGTTTCTGATCTATCATGGTCAACTGAAGGAAAAGATTAGATAAAATAAATGTTTCCGACCATCACAACCAAACTTTGACATTGAGGGTGTGTACTTTTCATAATAATATATATGGCTGTATAAACTGGATGGAATTTTTAGGAGAGAATATTAAATCAGTGAAACTTATAATAACTGCATTAGTCATCTACAGACCATCATCAAGCCATTTTTCTGGCCATGTGAATGCTGGTGCCATTGTGCTTTCCTCCACTTCCAGAGTTCCATGGCTCTGTTTCCGCTGAAACACAAAGAACATCAAGTGCTACAACTGCATTTGAAACTGCTGCTGGTACTTCAACATGGCTATGAAAGAAGGATGTCTTTGTGGAGATGTGCTAAGAACTAAATGTAACATTTTGGCATCTCACACTCTTGTAAAACCTATGAGTAACTGCAATTTAAAAAAAAAAATTAAGCTCTGTGATATCCAATGTTCACACTAAGCTAAGCACATGAGCAATTGCTCACATATTTTTTTTATGTCACTCATAACTTTTTCATGATGATGTTTTAGGTTACTCATATTCAGATTGAAAATTGCTTTTCATCAGTTGTCAGATTATATAAATTCTTCTTCTTCTTCTTCTTCTTCAGCTTTCCGAGCCATTAGGCTCATTGTTGCAGATAAAGTTCGCCCCCATTTCTCTCTATTTCTAATCTTCTCTCTCCAGTTGGTAACACCAATTTCTTTTATATCCTCTTCTATCTTGTTTTCCATCTCTGTCTTGGTCTACCCCTTGGTCTTGTTTCCCTCATCTCTTATGCATACATCATTTTCGTTTGTCTATTCCCTTCCATTCTTTCTACATGGCCCAGCCAGAGTAATCTGTTCAGTTTCAAGACATTTATAATTCACTGGGATTTAAATAAACATTCAGTTCAGTGTTATTTCTAGCTCTCCATTCTCCACTATTGGTATCCTTTATCGGCCCAAAGATTCTTATTAGAATCTTGTTCTCAAAGAGATATATAAATTATTGCTAATGCAAAAATATTTTTGCATATGCTGACTCATCCTTGAGCATTGATGATGTCTGGGAGCAGTGTTAGCACATTGGATTAGTCACTCGCTCGCCGACCAGATGACCCGGTTTCGATTTCCAACTGGGGCTCGCAAAAGCTCCCGGGGTTCACCCAGCCTCAAGAAAAAAATGTTTTGTTTTTTTTAAAATGGGTCCCAGCGCTCTGGGAAGAAATAAAAATGACGCCGCTAGCTACGGAGTTCACGCTGATGGTGATACTAGCTGGCAGTTTCTAGTCAGCTGCTGACTAGACACTAATGGTTTGAACATGTGCAATGACACCGATTCACGACTCATAGCTGTGCCGTTACCTTTTTTTATGACCTCTACAGCTTTAAACTTTAATATAAAATATATGCAATATCTTATATATCTTATATCCTTCCCGTGCCGTTAGACGTCACATAGGGCTCGCAAAGTAGTTCGCCAATTTTTCCTGTCTTCGGCGAGTCTTTCAACCTCATCAAAGGATTTTATGCCTGTTAACTTGGCCTCTCTTAATAATGTTCTCTTCAGAGTTTCACGCGGTCTGCCCCTTTTTCTTCGGCCTGTTGCGTTCCACTTGATAGCTTGTTTTGGGATTCTCTGCTCATTTCTTCTCATCAAGTGGCCAACATATGTCCATCTCCTTTTCCTGATCACCCGTGAGACTGGTTGTTGTTCAGTCATCTGTCTTATCTCTGCATTGTTCTTGAATTCATTCCACTTGATGCCGAGTATTTTCCTTAGGCATTTGTTTTCAAAAGAGTCTAATTTCTTTTCTATTTCTTTAGTTGTTTTCCAGCTTTCGCATGCATAAATGAGGGTGGATATTACATTTGAATTGAATAGTCTTCACTTGGTTTTTGTGCTTATAACTTTTGAATTCCATATGTTCTCAAGATTCTTGAAGATTGATGCTGCTTTTGCAATTCTGATCCTAACTTCCTTTCTAGTGTCACCATCCTGGTCTATGTAGCTGCCAAGGTATGCAAATTGATTGACTTCTTCAATATCTGTCCCTTCTATGTGTATTTTTCCATTTTGATTGATGGGAATTTTCATTATTTTTGTTTTGTCCTTGTTAATTTCAAGTCCTATTTTGCTAGCCAGTGAAGATAGGCTATCTGTTTTTTCTTGCATGAAATTCACATTATTACTGATAAGAGTTATGTCATCAGCAAAATCAAGATCTTCTAGTTGGGTCCCATGTACCCAGTCAATACCTGTGTTACCTGTGCAGCATTTTTTCATTATGAAGTCTATTGTAATCCCAAAAAGTAAAGGAGACAGTATACATCCTTGTTTCACGCCTGTTTCAATCTGGAACCATTCACTCATCCCTTCTTCTGTCTTGACTGCACAACCATATCCATTGTATAAGTCCTTAATGATGTTGACAATTTTAGATGGTATTCCATATAGACATAAAATTCTCCATAATGAATCTCTGTGTATGCTATCAAATGCCTTCTTAAAATCTATGAAATTCAGTATTAATGGTTTCTGCTTTTCAATATGTTCTTCAAGTATTATTCTGAGAGTAAAGATCTAGTCGAGACAGCTTCTCCCTTTTCGAAATCCTGCTTGTTCTTCTCTCATTGCAGTATCCACTATATCTTTGAGTCTATTCAAAATGACCTTGCAAAATACTTTTGACACAACTGATATTAAGGTTACTCCTCTCCAGTTGTTACAGTCACTAAGGTTGCCCTTTTTTGGTATTTTCACAATGATTCCCTTCTTCCAATTAGAAGGGATATATATGCAATATATACCATTTTTATTCATATGACACGTGTAGTTTTGTAATTTGGATGGTACTATAAAGTGATGTATACTTATTTTTAAAAAGGCAAGCTTCGTGACAGACAATTTTCTTTATATATTACTCACATTTCATGTTCTAGTTGCTTACCAAGTTCAGCTCTCTTTACATTTCACTCACATATCATGTTCTAGTAGTTCACCAAGTTCAGTTCTCTGACATCTTTACACTTCGTTCTTTCATCACTAAAAATTCACCAATTTTAAGTGCTCTTACAATATTGACTTTACCAACGAGGCAACTTCTTACATCCTTCCCGTGTCGCTAAACGTTACATAGACCCCGCATGGTAGTTCGCCAAGATTTCCTGTCTTTAGCAAGCTCTTCAGTCTCATCAAGGGATGTTATGCCCACTGAACTGGCCTCTCTTAACAATGTCCTCTTTAGAGTTTCATGTGGTCGACCTTCGGCCTGTTGTTTTCCAATTGATAGCTTGTTTGGAGATTCTCTGATTGCTTCTTCTCATCGCATGACCGACATATGTCCATCTTCTTTTTCTGATCACCCATCAGACAGGTTGTTGTTTGCTCATCTGTCTGATCTCTGCGTTGTTCTTGAATTCGTTACACTTTATAGCGAGTATTTTCCTTATGCATTTGTTTTCGAAAGAGTCTAATTTCTTGTCTATTTCTTTAGTTGTTTTCCAGCTTTCATATGCATAAATGAGGATGGATATTTGATTTGAATAATCTTAACTTGGTTTTTGTGCTTATAACCTTTGAATGCCAGATGTTCTCATGATTCTAACGAGGCAACTATAAGTAGTAAAAAAGTTAATCTTACATATTACATCCTTCCCGCGCCATTAAACGTCACATAGGGCTCGCATGGTAGTTCGCCAAGTTTTCCTGTTTTCCGTCAGCTTTTCAACCTCATCAAGGGATGTTACGCCTACTAAACTGGCCTCTCTTAAAAATGTCCTCATTAGACCTTCGCGTGATCGATCTCTTTTTTTCTTCGGCCTGTTGTGTTCCACTTGATAGCTTGTTGTGGGATAGTTAATGCAAAATATTTTCAGTTGCGTTAATCCCCATTTCTCCACTGCCTCATCAGTGATGGTTTCTGTTGTCCGATACTTGAAAATATTAAATATGTATTACATAAGAACATTAAATAATAGAAATCCACAACTTAGAAATTCATAAATTTATTACAGCGAAGTACTGTACCTTTACAAGTATTTTATTTTACTGTTAATTAATTGTGTTGATGCATTAATGTGTATAGTTTTCATCTTAGGCTATATCAAAGTATTCGTATATGTGTATGTTAAAAAAAACCCTTGTATATTATTTGGTAGCATCTACTGTATAAAGTATAGGGAAAGGGGAGAGAACTTAGAACCTGTTCTTGGCAGAGATGGTGAGATTACTGTACTTCACAAAACACAATATCCTATAAAAGGAAGGCTATATAAATACACAAAAATTTAACAATTTAAAACGAAATACAACGGACCTTCAGCAGTCGAATACAATTCCTTCCCGGAAACAGTTCGACTTTCGTCTTTAATTTCCCCACAAGAAGTAATGTAAATTGAATTAATCTGTTCCAGATCCCCAAAACTTACCCATTATATTAAGTACAAACATAAGTTATTTAAACCTGTATAATAACGCTGGCGCGCATTAGGTCATGTACAAATCGCTTCATGGCTTTCTGGCTAAGATCGAAATGGCTTCTCGACCTTTTGGCTAAGATCAAAGTGGCTGAGGTCAAAGTGTCCTCTTGGCAGGTACCCTGATCAACGTGCCCTTTGGTTAAACAAAAGCGTCATTATTTTTTGAACTAAACGAGCTACCCAAGGCCTGCCCTGCACATTGAATGCCGGGGGATATGGTCCACATCTCGTTACGGGTGGACCCGGTTTGCAGTACCACCCGGTCACGGCCTGTTGTTTTCGTCGTCTTAAAAAAATACTGCAAAATTATTAGTAATACGCATACCTTACATTTATACAAACTATCACAACAATTTTTGCTTCTTCCATTGCTGGGGATCTTTTTAGTGGTAAATAATTATTACCCCTTTCACTATATTAGCTGCTTTAATGATGACTTCCGTAATCTTTAGTATGGTCGATATGTTTGACTTAGCCATCTCATATTTCAACTGACAGTTCCGACGCACGTGTATCACTTTCCCCTTTTAGTGATAGTTCCTTTTTCAGTTCTATCGTGGTCATTTACATTCTTCCTCTTAAGCTTTTCAGCACTGGAAACTTCCTTTGGTGACATCATGAACGAGTAATGTCTTGTCTTGTCTCCTTCCTCATATATCTTTCGGTGTTGAGGGGACAAATAGACGTCTTGACAAGGCTCGGCGATTTGCTTCATATAATGGGATATTTAATGTTTCTGTACTTTCATCTCTCCACTTCTTGGGTGGCCAGCCTCTTCCTCTGTTACCTACAAATCTTAGTGTGAATGTTGTCTGTGATATGCTGTCTAATGGTAACAGTGTAACATGGCCAAGCCATTTGACTTGCAGTTTCTAGATATAGTGTAATACTGGTGTCACTCCAACCTTTGCCCTGATGGTGTCATTTCTTATTTGTTCCAACCTTTGCCCTGATGGTGTCATTTCTTATTTGTTCCAACCTTTGCCCTGATGGTGTCATTTCTTATTTGTTCCAACCTTTGCTCTGATGGTGTCATTTCTTATTTGGTCGTTACCTTGTCACGTTTAGTATTCTCAAACATCTCATTTCTATCGTGATGATTTTTCTTTTGTTCTTGGCTGTTAGTCTCCATGTTTGACATTGATAGCAGGAGTTGGGAGGAAATTTATGTTGTACAGTGCCCTTTCTGATTAGGTTGTGATGTACTTGTTTGTCAGTAAAGGAGTCATTTGTCCAGTGACCTGATTTGTTTTATTGCATCTGTTCTCAATCTCAGTGTCAATAGTCCCTGAGGATGATATTACGCTACCTGGGTATTTGAAATGTTTCACTTGTTTCAAGGGCTGGTTGTCTTGGAAGGCTTTGTTTGGATTTATTCTCTCGCTATGGTCATGACTTCTGTTTCTTCAGCACTGATTTTCATGTTTTGGCTTTGACATGCTCTTGCTAAATTATCCATGTTCTGCTGTAGGTCTCTTCTGATGTTGCTATGAGTGCTTTATCGTCAGCACAAAGGGGTTCATTTATGGTCCTCCTATTGGGTATGTCTTCTGGAAGGTGTTTTTTTTTTCATTTTATCGTTAATATTAGCACAGATATTGAATGTGTAATATTAACGATAAAATGACCCCAAAAAATCCCAAGAAAAAGCAATAAAAATACACTTGGAAAACACACACTGGAATTTGGTAGATGCTCACTGAAGCCAATTCACAGTAGATATGACCATGTGATTCTTCGTTTTCGTTGGGTGACTGCATTTGTTTGGTTCGAATTTAGAATTTTTGAAAGAACTTTCTTCTAAAATTTTTTGTTCCGAATTTCAAACTGTTCGACTTTCGAGGGTCCACTGTAATTAAATACAGGAAAGAATAATAAACTACATAAACATTACCCTCATTCTTTTATAAGCTTGGAATGTTGAAATTAAAAAAAAGGATAAAAAAAACAAAACAAAAGTGTACTAAATGCATGAGATGTTGAACGATTATATACATACCTACAACAATAATGGTAATCACAACAACGACTACAAATATCACAACACCAATACTACAAGCCAACTTCAGATTCCTCCGCCACATTTTTCTGCGAATTAGAACAGTGGTTGTCCTAAAGTTTGTGGAGCTGAATTCGAGGTTTGCTGCAAGTTATTTGAACAAAAAATAATAAATAAAAAGAAAAATAACTGAACTGACCAATGTGACTAAAGTCAATACATTTCTTTATAATGCTTAAGAAAAAAAAGGCCTAATAAGGCAAAATCCAAATGGAAAAAAAGACTTACTGTTTAAACAATTAATCATCATCATCATCATCATCATCTTCATCATCATCATCAATTGTTTTTTACCTGGTCGCGGCTTCTGAATTTATTTTATATTTGGGCATTTTATTTTAAAAGGTTCAAGAGGAAAAAAACAAATCCGGAAAAGATGTTGTTATAAGACCCTATTACTAAAAAAAGCTGTTAACGTGAAGATACTAAATGATCTCATGAGCTTCGGCTTTCACTGTTAAATTCGGCAGATATAATTTGGAAGATCTTTTTTTTTAATAACTCGTTATGACTAAATTCATTTATCATTTGTCCAAAATCAGCCTATTGTTATTATTATTGTTATTATTATTATTACTATTATTGTCGTCGCTGTTATTGTTAACTCTTTCACTCCTGCATTAGTCTCCACATCCATCAGGATTTGCGTGTTCAGGACTTACTTCTACAGCCGTAGACACTTCCAAGCCACTCCTTAAGCAATATGGTTTGGCAGGGACATGGTATCACTGTATACTGTTTGTACGATTGTGGACGAATCCGACCAAACATAAAGCGTAGGGTTTGATTTGTTTTGTTTTTTTTTTTTAAATTAAATTCACGAAAGAATTAGCTCTGTATATAAAAACAAAAGATTATACCTGATCTTTCCTGAAGACTGTCAATCCTTTCTCCCCTCTCCAAGACCCTCTCCACATTTTTTCTCAACAGAGCTGTGACTTCTGTCACTTCATCTTCTAAAGTGTCGAGCTGTGGCTTCTGGCCACTGCTAGCCTGGGCCATGTGACAGGGATTATCAGGACTTCCTCAGCAAACCACACAGGGCTCATTGATGCTCTCCTTAATCTGTTTGGAACATCAAGTTTGCTATCATCAATTTAACAAAAAAAATTGAAAACGCTGCTAGTAACTTTAGTCGCCGTAGAACTGTGTTCTGCGTGTCT